>JAOXXN010000265.1:29123249-29133592 GCA_026770055.1 Myrmophylax atrothorax | reverse complement strand
TGGTTACCCCTGTCCCCACCCACACCACACTGACAGCTCCTGGCAGGTCTCTGCATTCCCCTGGAGTTTGCCCAGCTCAGGAAACCACCTCATAAGCCACAATCCCTTGCTCTGCTGTGGAATGCACATTGCCAAGGCAATCAGCACCAACAGTTTATAATGGTTGTTTTTTCATTAATGTACCCCAATACTTGCAAACACCCTGTGAAAACAGATACAGAATAGAAAGGGAGGAATAAATTTTACTGTTCTTGATATTTAAAAATACTTTTCAGTTCTCAGAAAATAAAGATAATCCTTCAAGTTAAATACTCTACATAATTTTTAATTCTAGAATCAGCACTGTCCAAACATATAGTCACACAGTGACTATAAAGAACAATGCTACTGCAGATCTTCATATGCAAATGCCAACACTTTTCATTTCACCTGCTTTAATTAAGAAGGGTTCTGTTATTTAATCTGTCAAAAATAGCAATTCTAAACTCATTTAAAATCAAATATTTAGTCTACCTGTTGCTTGGTGTCAGCACCGCTTCAGCAATTAAGCAAGTGTAAGGGACAGACGCTCTGCTGCTGAAAAGCATCTGGTTTTCTGGAGCAGCATAGCTTCAATCCTCCAGCTGGCCAGTGCTCTTCTGTCCCCACAGCAAAGTGCTCTGAAAGGAAAGAGAGCAGGGGCTCCAGAGTTCTGCCCTCACCAGCAGCTACTGCAGCGTAACGGGGTACAGCAGTGCCACAGAGTGACATAGTTGGTGCTGAGGATCCCATATTCACTGTGTTTGCATATTGTGGGCACCCATGCATAACTGCAGCATACTAGGGGAGATCACAGGAAGCAGTTTCCACTTCAGATGCACCCAGAAAAAAAACACTTGTGCACCCCAAAGCAATCCATACCATGACCAAAAGGGCAGGTGGAGAGATAACTGGCAGATCCACTTCAGAAGTGTGGTACTGAATAAAATTGGTAATACATACACACCCTAGAAATCAAAGAATCTTTGGAAAGTTAATTATAGTGGATCTCTTTTGTTAAAATAAGGTGCTTGTTCCCCTGATGGGGAAAAATATGTGGTAGAGATATTGAACAATACTTCTGGCAGATTTCAGAGCACCACACTCCCCAAGGAGTGTTCTGCAGGCTTGAATAAGTGGGAGAAATTACATTCATGCAGATTCCCATCAAAGAGACTTAATTATTTGAAGTTAAGTATCAATTAGAAGAAAATGGTTTACAATTCAAACTTTGAATTGCATTACCTTTTCAAAAGCCTTGGCACCACAATAGTGTATGTCTGACTTCTGTCCTATAGTGCAAAGTAATAGGTAAGCAATTCAGTATTTGCCAGTAACCAACAGTTCTGAAATGCCTGTCCAGAAACTGCAAGTTCTGAAATACTCCTGATGTGACTGGCTCATAAATACAGATGAAGAGCAGATACAGCATGTTTTAAGAACGCTGCATTCCCAGTTAAGTCTTCTAGGCTATGCTTGTTGTTATTCTGTGGCGTGAGCTGAAGAAACTGGACACCACAGAATATAAAGGATGCTCTGAGTTTGGCAAAGCTGGAATTGTTTATTCTGCATTTTTATACACTCATTGTACTTAGAAAAATTAAGAACAATTTTGTGACTGTAAACAGTGTACTACTTTATTTTTTTCCAGCTATACCAGTTTGTCAAAGAAAGGATACTACCTCTCCTACAAATTTTATTCTACTCTTTTTCAATTTTATTAGAGTGTATCAGTATGATTCTAGAGCTACTTGTGATTTTTCCACAAAGATTTATATAAAGCCTGAAATTACATTTACGATACTGGATAGAGGAAATATTTTGCTATGTTTCATGTAATAAAAATAATAAGATTAGGTAATGCAATCATATGGTGAAATATTAGAATTCTAGAGAGCATCACTTTTTTATTACAGGTAGAAGCATCTTTGAGTTTCCTTTTGTCACAGCATTAATTTACTAAAACAAAAGAGTTACCTATTTCAAATAGCATATAATTTAAATTAAACTCATCACCATAAGCTTTAAGTTTCAAATGCCGTTTCCTATCTGTGACACAGGAAAGCAAAAACAGTTAAGAAGGTTCATGGTCTTGTAAAAGAGTTTCAATCACTACGTATTGTACGTAAGGTAGTACAGGACTCACACAAGTTATATCCAAGGAACTCTATTCCATGTTCAGCTTCCAAAGTTAGAAGCTAATAATTTAGTTTCAGTAGAAAGTATTTTGAAAAACCCCCAAATAATTCTATACTATGTAAAGAGAAGTAATTTTTCTGGTTTACTTTCCGATGGATACATCATTTATTCTATCAACAGAATGGGTAGTGGAAGACAGCTGTTCAAGAAACAACAGAAACAAGATTTTTTAGAAATATTTTCAGAGTATCAAATGTGTCTTAGGATAGACCTGCTGGTTTCGGTGAAAATGGTTCATATTCGGACAAGGGCAATTCATCAATGCATAGAATTTACCTGTCAAAACAATGATTTCTGTAACATGAGGGAAGCTATGTCAGAACTGGGCATAATTCTTGCACCTTGCTCTGGTTGAGGAGCCAGGAATTAGGGCAACATCCCAGCTGCAAAAGATGAAGCAAATAGTGTAGGGACCAATACCTGTCCTGTGTGAGTCACACCAGCTCTTTGAATATTAGTGTTAATGACACCACCTGGATGCAATAAGAAGCAGGTTTTTGCATGCTACAGGGTACTATTTGTTCACACTCTCTAGCTGGAGCTGCTCTACTTTGTATACACAAGTTAACAGCACAACTCTCTAGACGCAGATCTCCTACACCCAACTGTGTGCCTTAGTGATTAGTTACTCGCAGTCCCTGGTAAAAGTGAGGTAAAAGACTGCTCATCGCATCGGGAAGATACGGGATCCTATGCCAAAACATAAAACCCAGGGACTTTGGCTTTTCATGTTTCCAGCATCCCTCATAGCTGCTAGAAACTGGTTATGAGAAGAAAACATTATTGGTCTCCTTTTCTCAGTTATCATGAAACACTCAGTGAAGTCTTAAATTCATTGCAATGTAAAGCAGGAAAAAACTTTTGAAATGAAAAAAGTCTGTCTACATATAGAAGTGAAATCTCATTTCAATGCATTTAGATGGTAAATGAAATGCTACTCTAAGAGTCTAAAATTAAGCTTTTCAGACTTCTAGCAGGAGCTAGAAGTATGTCCCAACACCCTCTTAATTTTCCTGAGTTGAAACATGTTATTAAATTCCAGTTTTATAAATAAGCAAGAGTGTAAGTGTGGATTTAATGCCATATTTTCAAGCCTGTCTATGATCTGTGTTATTTGGATTTTTAGACGGTTGATTTAAGGCAAACTGATTTTCAGAAGACGAAATTAACAACATGCAAGTCATAGAAGTGTTACAAATCAACTAATTAATAAGCTAATTCATTCATTAATAAATAACTCCATTACTTGTTTCCAACATACTGTATTTACTAGCATTGGTTGTGTTCACCATTTATTTCATAACGAATTGAGGTTGAAGCCTGGGTTGTGGGCAGCTTGGACTTTGGCCTTCAGTGGATTTAATTGTGGCATGGGAAAGCAGAGAGGAGGAAGAACACCTGCAAAATAACAAGATGTGTTTTGAGAATTGCCAGCACAAAGCTTAAGAACTGCCAACACGGAGAGAGATATCAGCCACCTATCAAGACTCGAGTTAAGACATGTGAACAAAGACTTTTAGCCAATTAAAAATTATATATGTGCATTTGGACAGAGTCTACAAAGAGTTAAGGCTTCTGTTAAGCGAGGCTGCTTGGGCTCCTTGGGCTCTTGGGCCTCTGGGCTTGCTTGCTGCTTGTAGTTATTAGTTGTTAATAAAGTTGTTACTTGCCGGCAGCTGGAGTATGCCTCAATACAATGAATGGAAGTTCAGTCCTGACCCATCTTTTACTACAGAGACAACACTGAATGTTTTCTTCAGGACAAAGATTCCTATTTCTGTTATGCATTTAAATTTTTCAAATTTTTTTCCCAAATCCCATGTGAAGTCTAGAGCTAAGTGAAAGTACAGCAATTTATTTTATCACAGATTTTTTAACATATGGGTTAGTTCTGTGCCATTAAAAAATTTAATTTAAGGAATTCAGAATCAGTCAGAAACCAAACCATAGATGGTTTTTTTCAATAATCTACATGTGAGTTAACATATCTAATCTCTCATTACAGCCAACAGAGATGTAGTGCGAGATTTACTTGCCTAAACCAAATTTAGTTTACCGTGATTTGGGCCACTGTGGAGTACCTTGGCTGGTCTCCAGACCCTGCAACAGAAGGTCTCCTCTGACTCCTGTTCATGTCTACCAGGCCTGTGCACTATTTTAATACCCTAAAGCACTTCAAATTATAGTCAATGCCTATGTTTAGGCACCTTCAATTGATGAAATCTGTAAAATTACTCAGGTGACTAAATGCAAATTTCTACTTGTGGTGAGCTGAATGACCATTGCTCAGAGCTCCATCTGCTGCCATAGGAGCTGGCATGGTGACAGCCATAATCACGGCATAAACACCCGACACCTGAACCCACAGCCAAATCTCAAAACTGAAGGCAGTTTTTGATATTTTAATTTCATTGAAGAAAACAATGAAAAACAAATACATTTTATTTAGGAACTATCAAAACTCATATTTGAATAAAATCATGGAAAATTCATTTGACATATAAACTATCACATGAAAAAGATGTCACTGAAAAGTTGGAGTTTACTTGCTTTTCCAAACACATTTTAGAAAATTGAAATGACTTCGCAAAGAATTTTGATGTTGTGGAGCCTTAAAATTATCCTTGCAAGTTTTTGGAAAAAAATCAAGAACAAACTCCATAAGATTTCCCGTTGCTTTTGTGATAATCAAGCTAGCACTCAGTCACCAAGGTGAGCAGCTCTGGTGCAGGCAAAATTCCCAAACTCGGGAAACCTTGGGGGACACAAGGGAGCTGCCAGGAGTCCCAGCTGCCGATGGGACCTGGGCTGGGCCAGAAGCGACATAATCCAGGCCTCCCATATGTATAAAAGAAGCCCTAAGGAGCACCAGCCACCAGAAGCAATGCCAGCAGGGCAGGGACATGGGTGAAGGGTGTCAGTCTGAGCTCTTGTCATGGAATGATGTCCACAAGGGGCACTGAAGCCCTGCCAGCTTGACCAGGAAGCAACAGAATCCACCCTACAGCAAGTCACGGCCTCTCTAAGCTCTGCACCATCATGACCAACTGATGCAGCTGCACAGACTGAGCTCAGCTTAAGGGACTGGGGGCAATGCTGACAAATCCCTTCCGGATGCAGCAGGTGCATCTCCTCTGTGACTGCCCAATCTCCTCAGGTCCTATGGCAAAACAGTGTGGCTTTGCAAGTGAAACCCGGCAATGATGAGGACAATGGTTCATTCAGCATTGAGATGTTGCCAAGGTTAACATAGCCTATGCCTTGCTGCAATACCAACTCAATGACCTTTTTGTCTTTTCAAACCTAATTGTTTCTATGATTCTGCGAAGCATTAAGTATAAAAAGAGTCTGATTTTATCTATGGATAAAACATATGGAACATGTCCTTGCCCAGACACTATCATGTTGCTACTCTTAAAAAAAAAGTTTTTGGTAAGAGTGGGTGGAAGACCTGTATAGTACACACATTCTCAGGCCTTCTCAGACAATATGTATCCACAACTAAACCTTAAATATACAGTTCAAATTTAGAATAAGCTAAATGTAACAGTTTAATAGCTTTCTATGTTCTGGACTAGATTAGCTGTATAATTTAACTACGGTAGTTTTACATAATAAGAAATTTCTCATTATTTTAGGTTTCATAACACGGTATCTATGGGAGATAATTTCTCATCCATCAAGATGCTGTGCCTTTTATAATTATATCTGTGCAAACCCTATCAAAGTAAAATAAAATTACAATTGTTTGGAACTGCTCCTTAATTTATTTTTCCAAGGCATTTTAAATAAATACAGGATCTCTCATCTAACAGCTTGATTATATTTTGATTAAATGTATTTGCAAAACAACTTCAACACACACACACAAAAGAAAAATTCCCAAAAGTTTTAATCTTGCTTCATGAGCAATGCGTTTTTATGTCAAAAATCTTTCAAATAATACCAATTTTACCATAGTGAGAAAAGCGCATTAGCAGACAGGAGGTTGAGTGCATGCTGGGCATGTGTGCTGGCAGCAAAGAAGTCCCAACAGTGTCCAGGGCTGTAATAGCAGAGGTACGACCAGCAGATCAAGGGAAATTACTTCCCTCTACTCCACACTTGTTAGATCATATCCAGAATACCATATCTAGATTTTGGCCAACCATAAATAAAAAGCACCAATAAACTAAAGTGGAATTTTTTAAAGCTTCACTGGTAGCACTTGAAAGCACTTGTCCTGTGAAGAGAGTCTGGGTGATGGCAGACTGTAACAGCTGCCCCCCGCCAGTGCCTCTGAGTAGGTTAGTAGCTTTCTTCAAAGAAAGTCAATGGCAGGATGACAGGAGCCAATGCATATGTTGAAATGAGAGATTCAAACTGCCAGTAAGGAAAAACAGTTTCTGATGAGTCACTTAAGGTTGCCCAGAAAGGCTGGATATCTCCAGAGGCTGGCAAACCTACAGGGTTTTTGAGACCCAACTAGATGGATAAAGCTCTGAGCAATCTACTGTCAGCTCAGAGATGTCCCTGACTAGGGACTTTCTGAGGCACTGGATTGCAGTCTGAATCACCCTGCAATCCTATGCTCCTATGAAAACAAAACAAACAAACAAAAAACCCCAAACCTACTAGACAAGCATGTAAGTTACATATAATTAACATTTTTAAAGAAAATGATCTAACAAGCAACACTATTTGCCTACAGAAAAACATGAGCAGCAATGGCACTAGCCCCAAAAAAGAAAAGTATTACACATCCTCCAGAGAAAAAATTATACAAGAAAAACTGAAGGGATTTTTTTGTGCACAGGACTTGGAAATTTCAGCTGACATTGTTGCTCCAGCTAGGATGTTAAAAATGCAAACACTCAAATCTTCTCTTTACATTTATATTAATTCCAACACATAATACTTTTTGCAGATGATTAAAGAAGAATCAATACCAACTCAAAAGTTGCCTAGAAAATAAAAGTCAATATGCATGTTTTTCCACAGGTTGAGCCAATTCCAGTATAAGGCTGACACATGTCTTCTTAAAAGTTATATCCAAATTACTGTGATTTTGACCTCCTGGACAGTCAATCTTTCTAAGAATAGAACAGGGTTAGAAAGAAGATTGAGGAAAAAGAAGCTAATAAAGAGACTCATCAGAACACATCCTGACACCAGAGATACTCTGATAATTATATACCCAGTTCTGTAACAATATGAAAATTGTCACTTTTCCAATGAAAGATTCCAGGAATTTTTCAAGAAGATGCACAAGAGAACTTGGGAATTGTCATGGCTGAATTCATTAAGATGCCCAGACAAATATTTGGTTAAATTTTGAGTTTGCCAGGAAATGGTTATCCCCCTCAACCAACCCCCTAGGAAATGGTTTATCCCCCCATGTTCTATCCTAAGACTAATTTGCACTCTTTTTCAAATTGTTACAGTAAACAGAAAACAGATAAATCCTAGAAGAAACAACAATATTCAGGGAACTCAGCAAAGATGCAGTAAACCCAGGTGGATGCTTCTCCCTTACCTCTCCCCATTGAGAAGTGCAGGGCCTCAGATAGCATTCATCCATGTGGGTTTGATCACTGTGCTTCTGGCTACTCTGAGGAGACTGAGGCTCTCACTAGTTTAGATGAGAAATTCTTTCCCATAGATGAGAAACATTTATCAGTAAAAATATAATCAAAAATTGTGTTCATCTGAATGTTATGGTTTTCTCAAAAAATAGCAATCAAAAGTTGTAGCGCAGGATTCCCAATGAGGTGTAAGCAGAGGTCCCTTTCTTCCTGAAATAACCTGTCATCCTTTACCTTCCAGCCTTGGTCTAATGCCCTAAATAGTCAGACTTAATGTTAAGATGCTTAGAATTTGCCATCTCAGACATATAATTTGCTTTCAGCTGACATTCATTCCTGGCAGTTAGTACTCTTCCAGTTTGCTATCCTTTTCTGTCTCTTCCTGTCTGGTCTTAGACCTGATTTTTCTTCCTGACTTGTCCACTTGACATGACCTAGTTCTGCATAAATTTCCATGTGGTCTGTAATCTGTAATATGGCCTCCCTAGTGGCAAAATCTGACAGTGTTCTTACAGAGTTTAGGCATAGTTTTCATTTCCTCTGGGGTATAATCAGTGGCATTTTTTGGTTCTCCCGCAGTCTTCTCATGTGGATCTCCGTTTGGGTTAGAACCATCTTGCAGTAAGACCTATACAGTATATGATGAACATCACACCTCTTACACCTATCCAACAAGGTAGCTCTCTTGCCAGAGCCAGACTACAAGGTGGGGACAGCCCACTTGCATTGCCCAAAGAATAGATGAGCTGTGAGAACAAGGGGCCACATCTAGGTCAGGTTAGGCCCCCACCCAGTTTATTTTCCAGAGACTCAAACACTACATCAAATTTTGCTTTGCGTCCATGATTATACTGATCTCAAAATAGTTTAAGTAGTGCTAAAGAGACCCTGAGTTTAATTGAGATTGTGCTGACCAAATTGGTTAAACATTCTTTTCTTCTGTAAAATACTTCAACACGTGTTTGACAAGCATAACAGCTGACAGGCTGCCTCCCTGCCACTTGTATGATTGCTCAGTCAGTCTGCAGCAAGAACTTCTGTGAGCAGCTAGAGGAATACATTTGGAAGGGCTGTATTTTGCAGCACCTCACTTTCTCTCAAAACACAGAACCTTTGTATTGTTGATGAGACCGACATAAATCAGCATTTGGAATAGATGGATGCACTTGGCTTCTTTGAGAGACTAGAAACAGCCAAATATTTAGACTTCTGTATTGCAAGTAACTGCATCCATTTCACAAAGACTGTAAAAGGGAGGACAGCTTTTGGGACTATAGTCTTTCAGAAAGCTTTGTTTAGTCATTTTGATTAACTTCATTAGTATTGTCTTCAGTTTCCTCCCAGGTAATTCAGTCATTGTACAGAGTTGACATTAAATTAAATTGGCCAGTTCTTCATAGGGTTTTTTGGCTTTATATTATTCCTGGGACCCTTGAAAATAACTGACATCTGTAGCAAAGAGGCCTTGAAAGACAAATGTGACCTACAGTCATGCCTGGGCCTTTCCAACCATCACTGGCAATCTATCACAAAGATTTCTGAGTTGATAAATCCATCAATGTCTACTCAAAAATAAAAAAGGAAATCTATTTCGTTTTCACTATGCAGTGGGTGCATTTTGATATTCTGTTAGGGAGAAAGGGACTTACCCGTAAAACTCCATAAATATTGTTAAATACCATACTAGAACAGATGGTATTTTTTAGTTTGAAATTGTTCACAAATGCTATAACCAATGACTGCTTCTATAGGCATGTCATTCTGCATTTAAAGGTGGCTTCAGATAAGGATCACAGAGGACGAGGGTAACCAACAGTTGTGTTATGAACAGTAATAGCAGAATGCCACAACACCTTCTCTGTAGCTTGCTGCCTGCAAAGCAAGATGTTCGTAACTGCATTCAGAATATTCCGTAGCCTACTAGTTCTTGAGAAAATGCTGCATCATGGAATAAATTTAAACAATGCTTCAAATGACTACTGCTGCTACCAATTTCTCTGCCAGTCAAATAGTACTTTCCCTGAATTTGCATAGACCTAAATGCCAGGAAAATACATCTTTAACTCCATTTAGATTTCTGGAATTACATTTGTATCAAGTTTGTTTAAAAGATGGGATGTGTGGCTCTGTAATGAATGACACTAGCAAAGGCCTTGCTGCTTTGCTCAAATGGGCGGAACTGAGTATATGAAGGTTTTTGCTTATAAGTCATAATTCAAAGGCATATAAATCACCTCTTTCTTAAGGAAAAAAGACAAAAAATACGGTTTCAAAATTCAGTTTGAAGAACAAAGACTATTTTCTACCTGGACTGGCCATATGGAAAAATGTGCTCAAATCTCTTTTAGAAAGATGATAACAGAATAGCTCCTGGAGTCAAGAAGTTTGGGATGAACTAGGACCTTAACACCTGTAAAAACTGCTTAAAATCTCAGCTCCTGCTTAACATACTCTGCTGGCAATGTGTGCCTGCTGTGCTGACACCTTAGACCTTGCCATCAATTTCATTTAAAATAGCTCTGACCTAAGTGCTCTTTGAAAACGAATTGTTTAAAAACATCT
>JAOXXN010000265.1:29053818-29076751 GCA_026770055.1 Myrmophylax atrothorax | reverse complement strand
CCATTCCCCCAAAGTGAATAGCAACTGGAAAATGATCAGTAAAACTATCAGCAAAGCATTGCTTTGAACTGAATGAGGAAACTTCCAAAAAAATCCAGGATGCTGCATATAAATGCAAAGTATTATATATTTCTGTGGAACTGCCCTTTGCACAGTTAACCTTGTGATGTTTGATGTGGAAGAAAAAACCCAGATGTTCTACACATGGCAATAGAAATGGGTTTGCCAAACAAAAATGGAGGTTTACAAATTACAAAATTACAATTACAGAATTACAAAAATACCTTCCACTCATTTTGAAGGTTAACAGCAATTTTGACTCAGGATCTGCATCCTGCCAAAAAGTTTCTATGAAAAAGGATGAAAGGGTTAAATTCTACTTTCCACTACACAGCTGTAAACTTTATCTGGTTAAAATTATTTGAAAGTACTAATGCTACACTGCTTGAAACTAAATGCAATAAAAATAGTCACCCTCCTTAAAAAATATTCTTTTCTTGTTGCAAAGACTACCAATATATTATTTGTCTAGACTTGTCATGTGTCTAAAAGCAATGTCAAACTGTATTTTAGCTCTGTTTACTTAATCCCACAAGGCTTTATCTTGCTTTTATGTTGACAAAGGATAAGGCTTAAATATATCTGAGCTTCTGTCAAGATACACCCTGTTTCAAAACTCATTGTTCTTGCACAGCTGTTTCCTTTAAGCTATTGACTTAAACACAACTTTATTATTTTTCTGGGCTTATTACTGAGTTCCTCAGTAGTTGCAATTCATTGTCTCCAAGCTTCACATTTCTAGACAAGGCAAGAGAACACAGCAGAAATATAACATGATACCAAGATGTGATGACGTGGCTTTGGGAACTCTCATTCAATACACATGGCTGTTTTCTGGTCAGGTTTTCTTATTTCTGTGTTCCTGTTTTTCAAAATATACTTAAGATATATGACCAGATTGAAGTGCAAACGCTGCCTGCATTGCTTGCAACACCTGTTAGTTACAGGCAGCAATTATTAGTAGTATTAAAATAAAGTTTTGGCTCACATCTCGGACTGCATTTTATCTTTAATGTGTCTCTACTGAATGATGAAAAAAAACTCTACCAGCTCTCTGTTCTTCCTGTACTAATAAACAGTGCATCTCAACATTTTATAAATATTAATAATTTCTAACAGATAAACATATGATTTTTATTCTAGCTTTTTTTTTAATAAATTTTTTTTCACACAAGGTATTACATTCTTGGACTAAATTAAGTCTGGGAATTGCCCTAGAAACTTCCTTGACAGAGTAACAATTTTTCTAGACATTTTTAATACACTCAAAATGTTATGCATTTATCTATCTCAAGACCTACACAGATAACCTCTGGTAGACCTCATTGGGAGTTTTTTCTCCTGGTTTTTAACATTTATGATAAATGAAGTGTTGCTAGGCTGCCTATGAAAATCAGTAAGGTGAACAAATACTTCAAGTGATTTGCTTGTTGCTACCAACAGAAGTCAGTGTAGGAACATCCGTAACATCCTACAGTAATGTCAGAGGTGATAGTAGTGCGTTTTCTTCCTTTTATTCAGTGTCTGTGTGTGGCAATACATACTCTGCAGAAACACAATTTTGAATAATCCTTCAAGGTCTTGTTAACTGCTCTGTGTAAAAATATTTCAAGAGTATGACATGAACACTGTTTGCACAGAATAGTTAGTCAGACATGCTTGTGAGTCTTTTTTCTTTATATTTAGAAAAAGAATACACACACTTTTTTCTTGAAACACCAAATACTTCAATGGAAATACTTTTTATTTGTTATTGGCAAGCAAATGAAAAGCTAAAGGAGACTCTGGAGAAGAACAGAAAACAATGAGATTACAGAGGCTGTTGTTCTTTAGTTACACATCTCTGAATACAGAGATAAATTTGTACCACAGTTCTTAATAGGAAATTCCTAATCATCCAGTCAACAACTGCCATCCTACAAGCAAAGTGGGGAACACATAAACCTCAATCTATACCCATGGAGACTGTGTAGCCTGAGGATGTATGGTACACACATGTTGCAAGAACCACTCCTAAATCCAGTCAAACAACTACTTCTTCATCTTCACCCACAATGAAGACCACAAAGAAATGAAGACAATGTCACCTTACTGAACATCAACTTATTTTTGAATGAAGAACTGAAAAACATCATTCTCTTCAGAATCTATGACACAGAGACTTGGCAGCAGGGATCCACACATGTGTGATCTCCAGACTGACTACTGCATCTCATTGTATCCAAGAATGAAAAATATATACTGTGAAAAAAAACCTCCCACAGCTACAAAATGCAGCTACTAGTCTGCTTAGCAACACAAGCCACTGTTAACACGTCATTCTGGCATGCTGATCTCTGTGCAAACTCCCCCATGACTTCAGAGTCCAGGTGGAGGTCATTGCCATGTTCCTCAAAATTCTCTGTGAGGCTGGCCTTGAGTACTTGAGAGACTGCCATCCCCTCTGCAGGGATGACCTCTGACAGCTGTGTTCCCTTGGAACAATGAAACTGTCAGCCAGGGGAAGAAGCTCAGCAATGCAGAAGACCTAACTATACAGAAGCTAAACCTTGGTGAGAGTGCTACCACTCAGAAGAGGGAAATGGCTAAATCTCACCAGCTGAAATCCTCAGACCTCTATCTTGCCTTCCCCTGTAAGTTTTGCTCCCACCCAACCGAACCCTGCAAAATGGATGGATTGGATACCAGCCTGCAGTGTATAATCATTGTCAGATGTAAATACAAAATAGTGAGAGGGGTAATTTACTACCGTAATTTCTCTTTTGTAGTTTCTAGACTAGAAAAAAAAGCACCTAAAGACTGCCTATCTACTCTGTCTCTAATGTGCCTTATATTGAGGCCAATGAAAATCACTGAAGACTGAACTTCAAGTCATTCTTCCCAATTCCCTGTTATCTGAATTATTGGTAATTACAATTTAAGTTCTTTCCCTAGAAAGACAGCGGTCTTTACAACCAGCAAAGACACTTCTCCTGTAAAGTGCTTTTACTTTTACATTGGGGAACTAGTCAACAGTGATAGGAAATTCCAAGCAGTCTTCTTAAAAGCTCTATTTTAAAGAGTACAGTGTTTGAGATGGACAGAAAAATTCCCTCTTGAGTATTTCTGTAAAAGGACAGGAACATTCAGTTTCAGAAAAATTTTACTCACTTTAACAAGAGTGGTTAGCACATGCAAGAAAAATTGCACAGGCTGTCATAAACATTTATTGGGATCAGAAGAGATGAGCCTGAAATTCTAACACTCTTTTCATACTATCATGATGTCACACTTAAGTTATGGGACTTCATCCTTACCTGAGATATGGGTGTTACTGAGGAAAAGTGCTGCACAGACTTCAAAAATGTGCCAGCTGGTAGAAGCAACAAGACTGACTATAAACCTTAGGGTAATAAGATGACCTGGCTTGAATACAAAGTATATAATTCACACAAAGGATTACATTTCTGACATCATAAACTACAAGAGCACTGCCTGAATGCTTTATGGACAGTAGCAGATCCCAAGAGCAAAATCAACACTGCTCTCTGAAGTCATTCGGTATTTTAAAGAGAATAGAGCATGAACCCTTCAAAATCTGATGCTCAGAAACTTTTAAAAACACAATGAATAATTCAATTTTTTGTCAAGTGACCTTAGTGGGGGCTGGATTCAGCGTTCATAAGTGAACTGAAACTAGAGCAGCAGTTAGTAGTGCTACAGCCTAGAAGGAGTGAGAGCCCTCTTAAAACTTTTAAAGGGCTCCTACTCATTCCTTGGTGTGTAGGCTTGGTCTATACACTACTTTTTACACAAATACTGCTGTATTGGTTGTGGGATGAGCATTCTCAGGTTGTTAAAACAGTTTTGATTAGGATGCAGTTGTATTACCACAAACATGCATGTTGAATCAGCCTTTTCTTTTAGAAATATCTTAGCTCTAACTTCATCAGGAATAAAATGTTTTTTCTGGCTTTATCAATACTATATTGAGGTCTCACAGATCTTTTCCAGCCCAGTTGATTCTGTCATTTTGTAATTCTGTAATGCTGACAGATAGGACACTTCGCACAGAAGTTCACACACTACAGCCATTTGGATGGCACACCGAGTGCTTATGGAAGGCAGCCACGTTGTTTTTCTGCCTGGTAACATTCATTAATGACTTGTACACAGGCTAATGCAGTGAAGAGAGTACATTTTTTTCTGCGCTACTACCATGTTTTAGAGTTTTTGCTTATTTAAATACAAGTGATTCAATCTTCTCTTCCAAAAATGAACTGATCATTTGATGCAATTTTACACTTAATTCTGAAATGCATTATGTTGTTAGCAACAAACTTCACTTAATGAATCACAATACCTAATACCAATCTGAGTTTTCTGTGAAAAGTTGTCCCTACATTATAATGTCACAGTCAATGTATTTCAGTCAGCATCTGTGCATCATTACTCAGAGCAGGTGTAAAGGCATAGAAAGCACTAAATTCACCAAGTCCCACCTCATGCAAGTCTGTGCAAGATAACAGGTACAGCTAGTGTTAGTTCAGCCCACTGTGTCTTCAGTAACTTCCTTCAACAGTGCTATGAAATTATAGCCATTAGAACTGGTTAGTGCATTGCTGTGGTCATGCCCCTGCTGTATTCCTGTCAATTTCCTAATTTCAGTTTCTTTTATACACTATGGTGGGCCATTTTGATTAAAATCTCAATAAAAGCTATTCAACCTTTTACATAATATTGAACCATTTGACAGAGGGGTCTCTCCTGGGCATGTGGATATCAGAAAATATGCATCAGTGCTGCACAGTAAGCATCAAACAAACCACATCATTGCAATGAGTAAACAGCATGCATGGTGGGTGTGCAGGACTTACTCCACTGCCCATGATACAGGAGGAAAGCAAAGAAATTGTGCTAATGCTAAAAAATTCAATCAGCACTGATGTTTATTATTGCATAGCTTGCAAAAAACCCACACAGTCAGTGCCTTTTCTACAGCATAGAGATGTCAAAAATGAAACATAGATGAAGTCATCATTAATTAAGAGGGCAGAATTTTAAACCTATGTGAAAGAACTGACGTTTCATGTGTACTGAGGTTGCTCAGTATAAAAATACTGGGCAAGGGGCTCAGAGTGAACAAATGACTAAGACAAAGGAAATATGAGGAGTTTAAGACATCATTGTGTGGTGCACAGAAAGAATGACAGGAAGAGAGACAGGCAGAACTAGAAATAAAAGATACTTGGGAACCACTAGGAATATCCCAGAATACCAACATACAGACATAAGAATAGAAAAAGATGATCTTTTTTGCAGCTACAGTTTGAAATGAATGACAGGCGATGAGTTAAAAAACAGAAGGCAACCTAAGAGCAAAATGCTAATTTCTGAAGTAACAGGACAGCATCATTCAATGGCTAGATTTCAGAGCTTTAAATACAAATTCCACATTACAGCTAACTTCTCAGTACCTTCCTTCCTGCTGTACACTGCACTGGTGAGGCCTCACCTTGAATATTGTGTGCAGTTTTGGCCACCACAATATAAGAAAGTTTTCAAGCTCTGAAAGAGCATCCGAAGAAGGGCAATGAAGATGGTGAAGGGCCTTGAGGGGAAGGTAGGTTAGCAGCTGAGGTCACTTGGTCTGTTCAGCCTGGAGAAGAGGAGACTGAGCAGAGACCTCATTGCAGTTGATTCAGGCCTTTCATGCTATCTCAACTCATTTATAGTCCTTCTTCTTCTAAATAGCATAAGATAACCTTGTAACTACATTAAATCATTAAAAACAGTAGGTCAGCAAAGCATAAATAAACATTGTAGATGATATAGGCCCAGACTGGCTTTGGTCATGCCAATATGAAAATGCCTGCAAATCACCCCAGGACAGGAAATTCAGGGGAAACCAATGAGTCCTGTAGCCACAGATCAGCTTAGTAATAAATGTTTGCCTTCAATTGTCTTTTAAAAATTAAGCCTGTTTTGTGTCAGTAATGAAAGAACACAAAGAAAGACTGCCTCTCAGGAGCAGTGCTGAATGTGCATGCACACACACAAATACACATGCACAAATGTTTTTATTTATTAATGCCCAGAGACCTTCTTTGAAATGAGTCCTGAAATTTAGATAACTTAAATAACATTTCTTCTTAACAGTTTTGCTAACTTCAATGCAAAATTTAAAGTTCCAGAGGAAATACTGTTATACTTGTTCTCATTACCATAAATACAATCCTTGATTTAATATTGCTGTTGTATGTGTATTCTTCCTGTTTTATTTGCATTGTGGTTGAATTTAATTTACCACTGCATGAGCCTTGGACTTCATATGAAGTTCTTTTATTGTTTCATCAGGAAAGCCTTGACACTCTGGAAGTATTCCTTTACCTTCCTTAGTTCCCAGGGAATGTTTGACAGTAAACCACGTCATGTTTTAAACTCTGCTAGTTTGTGGGACAGGTTCTGGCATTTCTATACATCCTGTATCCAGACACAAAACTTTAATACCTTGAAATTTTAATATCTAAATCTTAGCCACACTATAATTCCTTTATTACCAGTAGAGAGAAATAAGTGGTTTTATAAAGTGATTCATTTCAAATATCAGCTACGCTCCAATGACGTAGTAGGCCTTTTACTCTCCGTTGATTGCTAAGAAAGCCCAGAAAATCAGCTCAGATTAAAATATCAAAATTTGTACCTATCTAAATGTAAATCTTACCAATTCTGTGACCAAACCACCATCTGGTCCCAGAAACCATACCTTCATTCTCTGGGTCAAGTACTAATCTAAGCAAAATTCAAATATCCCCACTTCCCATTTCTCCCTTAGTCAAGACCACGTGGCAAATGGATAATTTAGGACTTTATTGTTAGGCAGTGTAAAGCCATACAGAATAAAGCCTGTTCCTCAGATGCCATGGATATTCTGGAGATCTATGAGATATAAAAAGAAGTTCTTGCAAAATATGTCTGCAGTCTGAAAAGTATGGGCCTGCCTTACTACAACGCTTAAGTGTCTTAAGTTGAGCTGTGCCTTGGGCTGGTGCTGGATCTTTGCCAGTGATACACTAATGTAAACATACTTACATGATTTTTATTTATTCTGACACTCCTTCTCAGAGGACTCTGTCCATTAGGAAGGAGATTATGTTTTCTAAAAGCTCTACTCAGGTTGTTTCTTTACTATAAAATTGGAGTGCTGAGTGATAGAACTAATTTTGCGCCATCATATGATGAGCCAAAAATTTAAGCAGACCATCTAATTTCAAGTTAAGAGAAATGGAATATGTGCGTTGATTGTCTGCAATAAGACATTAGTATAAGCCCCATCCCTTTGGTAGAGTTACACAAGCATAAAAGGAATGCAAAGCAGAAGAGAAGACAGGCTCAGAAAACGAGCACAGAAAAAACTGTCATAAAAAAATCCCCATGTACTCTGTAGTTCATACACAGCTGAAACCAGGAGATAGGAAAGCAAAGTCCAGGGCATTCATGACTTGGAAGCATTTCCAGTGTATATACATGCCATTTCGATTTTCCATGAAAGAAATTATTCTGTTACTTTACAGATACAGGTACCTTTTAGATACAACAGAATGCTGCCATCAGTGAGGATAGGGAAGACAATTTTCCTTAAAGATTTGAGAACAGGGATGGAATGAATACAAAGCTGAGAGCAGGCTCTAAGTTCCATCACCAATTCCTTTTTTTCTCTCCCCTTTTCCTTTTTTTCCTGTTTTCTATTGTAAAACAGGGGCATATTAGCATACCTATCTCCATGAGTTGCTATAAAGATCAATCCCTAGTGTCTGCAAAATGCAAAACCTTTTTTATTACTGCAAGTGTAGGAGGCAGTGATTTCTTTTGTGATTTGGAGAAGTGTAGTACTGTAAGAAATTACAAAAATAGCTTTTTAATGTAGGTTTTAAAGTACTTACAAAAGTTTAAGTGAAACTTGACAATCTTTCTATCCATTAAAAAAGTACTTCAAGTTCCTACTTCAAGTAATGTGAAAGAACAATAAAAAGAGACCAAGAAGATATTAGACTCATCTTACAGTGTCCTCTATTAAACTTTGTAAGGAATTTCAATTCAAATCCATAGAAATTTTTTATTGTAATGTCTCAATTTTTAAGAAGCAATTGTGTATTTTAAGTCTGATACAGTCAGCAGAATTGCACTGAAGTTAGACTTAGGGTTTGGCAACAAAAGAGCTTTTGGAAACTGACCTATCTGAATTTTTGCCATAGAAACTGTGTTTGAACATACTGAATTTTCAGTGTTTCTTGAGTACAGTCACAAGTAGAGATACTGAAAAAATTACCTTCTGGCTAAAGTATCATAAGTGTAAGTTTGACAGTTCCTAAGTGTAGGAGAAGAAAAATGGAAGATATTGGCAAGGAGGAAAAGATGGGAGTATTAGCTCAGGGAAGTGTCTGCGGCTGGGAAAAACCTAGCATGGGAGAGAGCTCTTTCTCATGAATGGGGCTGTGTATGTTCTCTCTGTTTTTCTGCAGAGAAGTAACTCCCCTGATTCAAGGACAGAGAAGATTCTCACATACATGGTTAGGGGTCCTTGCTGGGCATCAGGCAGGCCATAAAACACAGAGGAGAACACAGCCTTGACAAGGTCATGTGCATGTGAAAGGTGTTCTTACAAAAGCACCTAAACGGGTATCCTGCTTTGCTTTTTCCACCTGCTGTATAGCATTCAGTGATGTGTCGCAGTGTATTAGGGTCTCTGACTACAAAAATAAACCTTTCCTTAACACCTTGACCGTAGCCTGGTTCCTGGGGTTACCTGTGTGCATATCAATTCCCACATTAAGATTTCTCCAGTTTAGTCTCAGCTTTGGTTATCTTTCACACATGCAAGGTAGAGTTAGTGATTTCACTTACAATTCAGGAATCCTCAATCACATCAATTCAGGGTTCATAGCAGGGTTGTTTAAGAGAAGACTTCTCACACCATATTACAATAAATTCATATAGAACGCAGCACTGCACAGAAAAATAATTCTGCACTGTATTTACACAAGCACTTGCTTAATTGCTCTCCCAATATATGATGGGTTGAGTTGACCTATGGTAACAGGGAATACAATTTTTTAGGTACTGTAGCTGTTGTGAGAATAATCTTCTCTCATTTTTAGGCATAATTCAACATAAAATGAATTGTATTCTAGTAACCTGAGTGTTTAAACATTACCTTCTGGCCATATTCTAAATATATTTTCTCTACAAAACAGCTGAACATCCACCCCTCAAAATAATGCAATTTAAGATTAGCAAGAGTCTCTTCCTTAGTTTACCAGTTTCAATCACACTTTCCTTTGTAGAGAAGAATGGATTAGATACAACATTTTATTAGGTAAGAGTGCTGGGATATGTTAATTCCCAGATTCTGAAGGAATTCAGAATTAAATAAATGCATTGCTGTGTACCACTGCCATCTGCTGCTAATCTCTCTGTGGATACAGAAGGTCTTATTTCACCCTGAAGATGTGTCAGGGGAGGTTTTGGTTGGACATTAGAAAAAGGTTTTTCACCCAGAGGGAGGCTGCGCACTGGAACAGGGCCTGCAGGGAAGTGGTCACAGCACCAAGCCTGACAGAGATCAAGAAGCTTTTGGACAATACTCTCTGGCACATGGTGTGATTCTTGCCGATGGTCCTGTGCTGGGGCAGGAGTTGGACTTGATGATCCTTGTGGATGCCTTCCAATTCAGCATATTCTGTGAATCTGTGAATTTCAGTTTCAGCAAGAAAATTCTTTTCTTCCACTAGTCAGTGAAAAAGGTTTGTGCTTGCAATCTCATGCAGAACCACACTGTTCCAGAGAGGAAGTGTCCATCTTAGAGACTCCAACAGTTTAGACATTTGCCATCTGTACTCAAAGATCTTCAGTAAGAACATGTTATTCCTAGAGTCCCACTTCTGTAGCACTTCTGACACCCACTCATTCACACCATTTTTAAGGAGTACATCATGTCAGAATGCAGAATTGCTGCATAGTTCCTTTAATTTATATGGTACTCTGATTTCAGTTTCTAAATACATGTAACCAGGACACATGAAAATCTGCTGCACAAATATCATTAAGAAGCAAATACAGTTCTACATGAAAAAGAGCAAAGGAGTGTATGATAAAGAGGAAGCGAAAATAAAGGACCTTGAGTCTCATTTATAGCTGTATGGATAATTGAAGCTACAATACAAATCATTTGGACAAGACCTGAGTTGCAGGAAAACATATCCTCTACTTTACAACTTGTCTTCTGAAAAGGATGGAGCTATATCCCTCATTTACAACATCTGGAGAACAGCATACCTCCCATTACTATTTCATATGATCTTTCATGCAATTTTAGATAGCGATCTAGGCAGCATAGAAATGTGTGTACAAGGTCACAAAAATATATGTAAGAGTTCATAAGCCTTGAAATTAAAAAAAAATAATGGAGAAAAATTTCCTACCTATTTTAAGGAACTCCCCATTTGTCTTTGAAAGATGTCAATGGCTGCTTTGGACAAACGGTAGGATATATTTTGGGACTCAACTTTAGGGCTTCCATTTCTTACTCTTGAGCTCTGAGATAGAGCTGGCTGTGGCCTTTTTCAAAAGAAAATCCTGAGGCTTTTACTGGAGCTATACTAAGTGCATGTTTTAAAGCCCAGACAATGGTTGTCAACCAAGATACCTGATGTGACAATGAGTTGAAGGAACTCAGTGACTGGGAAATGGACAGGGATGAAGTAACACCTCTGGCAATGCCTGGTCAGAACTGAAATGACAAGGTAACAGGGGAATACAAAAAAAGATCAAGCTTGCTAAGGCAGATAATTATAATCTAGAGCATATGAACAGATGGCAACACCATCAATCAATGAATAAATAATAGTGCAATCTGACTTGATGGGATGATTGGATGAACTCAGATGACACCAGGCACATTCTACCTTATATAACTAAGTGGCAGTCATGAAGCAGAGCAGGATGCGAGCACATTCATACTCTACAAAATGGAAAATACAAAATTAGGTCTTATATGACTGGATATATTTGAACTGTGATTGTGATGATGAATTTATATGTGGGTTATCTCCTGGAGACAAAACCGCTAGTTACAGAATGTCTCTGCAACTGGACTGGCCCATAACAAGAGGAATGAAAAAAAAAAATAAGGAACAGAGATGAACAAAAAGGGCAACTAACACTGTTTGTTCTTCTCTGAATGGAAAGAAACATGTTGCCATTAATAATGTTATTAGTCACATCCTTGTGCACTCCTGGCAAGTGATTTCAGTAACATGTCATCCACTTTTGTCCTTCCGTTTCATGTTTTATAGTTAAATTTTCACTTCCACTAGCAAAGTACAGCAGAGTTCTTAGCTGTATGGTACTTTAGATGCTGCTGCAAATTCAATTACGGTTTTATATTGTCATTTGATATGTCAATGGAATAGAAACAATCAAGAAGATTGACACCGATCATAATCTGAATTGTCATGCCCAATCTTTCACAGAGGCATAAGTTAAAAAAAGTGTCAGTCATTCAAGACTCCTGACTCTCCAAACTACCTTGTAATGTGCATCAAAATGGTGGATTCTTCCCTGTTTGCAAATAAACCTATACTTTATTCTTTGCTAAACAGAATTTCCTAGACAGAAGAATTACTTTTAAAGACTCACATAAATTTAACAGCAAACATTTGTGGCTATTATTTTAGTTTTGAGTTACATACAAAATCCAAGTATTATTTTTAGTGATGATGTTTTCTTTCAGCATATATTTTATACTGGTATCCTTCCCTATACTAAAGAAGATTTTATTTTTTATTCACATTAGTGTTTTATTTTCTATCTATTTTCACTGCCATAATTGAGTGTGTCTTCTATTTTCAGCAACATGATAGTATTTGCAGAATCAGTGTTGCTCACTTTGTGTGAACATACCCTAGCAACACATACAAATTATGTGAGTAAATAAAATAAAGAGGTAAATTAAGCTACTTTCTGCACAGTGGCAATGAATCCTTCATTAGTCTAGAATGTCAACTTAGATAGTTGCATCAGAGAAAATGAGAACAATAATAATATTCTCTCTTAATGGACACAAGGAAAGCACTTCAAAATCATTCTTTAGCTTGCTCTTCTATTCTACAAATAAATGGTGTTTTTCACGATCACAATGGCAGCAGTCAAAAGGAAGTATCTCCAAATACTTTTAAAGCTCTTATCAATACTCTTACCAATAGATCGCAAGCCATTAAAAATGTTTTAATAGCAATAAGTAAACATCTATTCTAGTTACAAAAATTAGTAAAGAAGAAAGTACACCGAGCATAATCTACAGGTACCAGGTATCTACCAGAAGACAGCATTATGTGATGGGTTTATTAAAGTGTAATGCAAGGGCTTAATTACTTCTTCCTACACTGTGCAGTATGTTAGACTATTATGCTTCAATTTTTTAGCGAAAGACTAGACCAGCATTTACAAGGTCAAAACGAAAGGACAAATAAGTATACATTTGGGGTGGCTGAGCACTTCCACTCCAAAATACAGCAATTAGATTGTTTTCACTGCCTGTATAGCAGGGAAGGGGAAAAAAAAGGTGTTTCTCAGTAAGAAGACCATGGGGGGCACAGATTCAAAGAATTACTTTAGCAGACACATGTTCCTTTGTCCAAAATTATGGTTCAAAAATTCTACCTATGAAGGTGCCTGGTTCTGTAAATGTCAGTAATGGGGATATTTCAGAACAGGATTACTGAATGAGGACAACAAAGCTCATAGATAAAGGAGATGTGGTTGAAATAGGCTAACCTGAATTTTCTAATGGTCTTTTGAAAAATTCTTCATCAAAGGCTTCTACGGAAACTCAACATTCAGAGCTTTAGGGAAGGTTTTTACGTTGATAAATAACTGGTTAAAAGACAGTGAACAGAAGGTAAGTAGGTTAGCCAGACAGCTCTAGTAATGGAGGGAGGTCATTAGCAGAGTTCCACAGGGATTTGTGCAAGGATGCAGTTATTCATCATATTCCTAAGCAACCTGGTAAAATGTGTGAGCAGTGAGGTGAGAAAGCCTTATGATGATATTAACTTATGCACAGTGAAAAGGATGATGGCTTGCTGACTGTCAAGAATTAGGAAAGATGCTTATGGAAGAAAGCCCCTAGGCAATAAAATGGCAGATGAAATTCTTTGTAGTTCAACGCAAAGTGATGTACAGAGAGCAAAACAATTCTAGGATCAAGAGTTATATATACAAAATTGCATGGATTTTGCGAGAGCATTAGAGGGCCCTACCACATATCATTGGCTTGTTCTTTCTCTCCTGGTTGGCTTCTGTGCATAGGCACAGTTTGAGGGAGCATACTAGTTTGGTTGGATTTTTTATCTGACCAGGTTAAACTGTTATATGCTTACACGTGTAGCCTGAGTTCTAACATGCTGTACCATGACAGAAAGACCTTCTGGTTTCGGACTCTGACAAGCTGTTGTGTGTTGCATGGCAGTAACCACTAACCTAACCTGTCAGCCATTGATGCTAATAGCATCAAGGACCCCGTGGACAGGTTTCAACCCTCTAGAGTGCTCTTTACAAACCAGCCCGAGGCCCCTCTACTGTCTACACTGTGACCACCCCTGTGAGACATGTATGTCACATAAAATGAGAAAATATAGAAACCTTCTTCACCAGAGGATGAAGAAAAAAATGTTTAATAGAGAAATGTAAATGAATAAAAAAAAAGAAAAAGAAAAAATCTATTTCTTTCACAACTGGAAAAACCAGAACACAAAATGGTGTGAGATTTGTCCTCTGGAATTATAAGACAAAACAAGACATTTGGCCAGGTAAGTACATTTCTTGCAGCTTTTACAGCTAATGCTCAAAATCTCAGAGAACAGAAAATCCTTCTTGCAGAAGAACAGATAAACTTTATGAAGAGGAGCAACATTCCACCACAAGTTATATTTCAGGATGTGTAGGCATGATCACCTAATGAAGTGATTCTCTGGAAAAGGCTTCTCTGCAAAGATGAGCAACCTGCTGCAGTTGTGTTTTTTGTGAGGGACACATTCCTGATCATGTATGGTAAGGCATCTTAGGGAATAGCTACAGGAATGGGTGGCACTGAACACGGACGGGAGAGTACAACCAGAGCGTCCTCTGTTCTTTACAGCTTCCTGGTGAAGTGGAACAACCTCCTTCTTTCCTGATTTAATAAGCCACTCCTCACTGTACTAGGTTGAAATTACTTGTTATTGATTACTCATTTTTAAATTGAAATGCCATCTGTTCTCCTTTAATTCTGCTTATTACCAAAGTTTCCAATTAAATAGGGAATAAGATCTTAATTCCAGCATAGCTCAAATACCGTGAAGTGAGGGCTAAAACTTCATTTTTATCTTCTGCTATGGAGTCTATGGATGGGTGGCTCCTTTAAAGAAAATTCATAAACATTAGAAAATAAAAGCACTGCTGTGAATGGGAAGATGAGCAAAGGTTTGTTCTTTCTTTCCTGGCTTGAAATAGGATGGGGAAATATCACAAAATATAGTAATACCACAGAAAATTCATATCACTTTGACATCAATTCCATGCTGGGCTTTATATGCAGAAAGTCAAGCAAAGTCAAATATAAATAACATGACAATTTCTGTTCATACAGCATAAGATAGATTGCCTAAGTTAGACTGGACGGGAGATTTGCACCAGTGTACATGCCCATGCACCAACATACATGTCCAATCTCCCATCTTACTAATACCTCTCTACCTGAGAACTTTGTTTGATGTTCATGGGCTGAGCTGCCCTTAAACACTGGTTCATATACTTGCCTAGAGATTTGCATTGCAGAAGCAATATCCCTATTCTCTTTTGCTCTGAAGATCTAAACACCAATCACTACACCTCTTAATTCTCCCCATGCAATCACAGAATGTCCTAAACACACTGACCTTCTAACCATGTCCTCCACTCTTCATGAAAACTAATAGAATCAGCCTCATTTCAATAAACAGTTTCCTCTATCCAAACCACCTCTGTAGTCTCTCCCAGTCTCTCTCCCATTCTTCATCGATAATTCCATTCACGCCTGGAATCTGCTCTGGCATAATCGAACTTTGCCTTCACTGCTGAAAAAACCTGAGAAGGCTTTGAGTACACAGAAAGTGTCAGGATTCTCATGCCTCTTGAATCAACCATTTCCAAGCTTTATACAGTATGCACTTAACAGAGGGTTTTTTTCATGGAAATGAGAAAAGAGTGACTGAAAAAAATACACCTAAAAAATTACCTAATGTAGTGCAACTTGTATGTAATCTATAACTGGAGCTCTAAGTAACTGATGAACATGATCTCTCAATTCTGCTTTGCTTATGCATCATATCTTTTTCAATAGTGGAATAAAGCTGTGGAATTCCATGAAAAAATGGGTCAAGCTAAAGGTATTCAGAATTACCCATGAATTTTAATACTGATTCACAAGAAATCCATATTAATAGTCAACACTGGTCAGTGTACCAATTTTGCAATGTCCTCACTGTAAAGCAGGTACAAATTATCTGCACTACACTTGGGTTTCACGGCCACCATTTCACATAGCAAAATTTTTCTTGGACAAACCACTGACATATATTGAACAATATGCTGAAAATCACTTGATGCTTTTTTTTCCCCATTCTATCTGTTGTACAGTATGTTAAAAGTATGTGGACTATAGAAGACATTGTTAAAATGCAATTGCTAAAACTTACCTGCACCAATCATAAAAACCTAATGTAAAAAAAAATTAAATTCACCTTTTGTCACTTTGTCCTTTAGAAATGCTTTTCCTGAACAGATAAAACATGCACATGCTTTACTTTTCTCCTAATTATCTGGGGTTTTTCTGGCTCTCTTCCACTAAGCTGATCTTTGGTTTGCACAAATTTCAGAAGAAATTTCTAATTTTTTCTAATTCCTAAATTAGATACAATCTTAGTCTGATAGCTGCACAGCAAACAGACTACCTTCAACTGTTAGCATGTAACTGGCTTGCTTCTTATCTCTCATCTCCCTTGCTCTTTGTCATATCTTTCCATTTAATTTTGCTTCTCTATCCTTCTCATTAGACTTTTTATCTTCAGCTGTTACTCACTGTTTCACCAGAGAGCAAGTCATGATGTTGTTTCATAGTGAAGAAGGGCCTAACCATGCTGTCCTAGCAGCAGTCAATGGCAAAGTTCCCACTCACAAAACAAAAAAATTAAATATTGCCCTAATACATTTTAGCTGAAACTCTTCTGGACTGCCAGCTAATTAAATACCCTAACACTAGGAGTTTGTTACTTTTTTACGTTTCTGGGTTGAAATACTTGAATATTTCAAGAAATTTAGTTTTCTCCTCGCCTCTCCTCTCTCCCTTGAAAGCATCAAAATACTCCTCTCCTTTTAAAATGCAATTATGTTTCTTACCATCCACGCTGTGACAAAATCTCCCATCCAAGTCCCAACTGCAGCTACCTTCATAAAATTTTCATTCCTGATGCCCATGAAGTCTGTTATAATGTAGGCACTGTGGAAACAAGAACACAGACTGTAAGCTACACACATTTGCTTAATGCAGTTATAAAGAACTTGAATTAGTGACAAAACTAATGATTAGCTCTGAAAGATTTCCCATTCTTTCATAATAACTTTCTCTGCTAGATCTGAGTCCTGACATTGAACTGAATGAACTCATATGGGTCAATTCCAATTAGATACCCAATGTGAATCTGATTTTGAAGCCCATGTCTCTTTGAAGGTGCTAAAATAGCAGTTGGCAAAGACTTTAGAATTACGTAAGGCTTCTGAAAGTAGAAACCGTTTTACACATATTACCTTTTCCTTTGAACAAATGGAATTACAACACCCTCAGAATTGGTGACTTTGCAAAAATATTATTAATAAAAATGCAAATCTTTAAGGTCTCTTTAAAAAGACAATTGACCCACTTGACTTTTCACTCTATCAGCTGTACAACCATTTATTTTTTAACACAGTGTGAACAAGCTTTGCAGAATTTCACTGAGATGTCACTGTTTCTAGATTTATACAATGTATTTTCACAGATATATTTTACTTAAATCTAAAAGAAGCATTTCCCATCTGCTTAAATAATGCAACACATAGGATTTAGAACCTAGAACCTCACATGATACTTTCACCACTAACTTCAAGTTCATCAAGATGCTATAAGGACAATTAAGAAGGGAAAGTTACTTGTGCTGGATTAAAACCTTTCTGAAAAAAATACAGTTTTTAACATACTCATATCCTTTACTGAGAGATTTTTATAATGTTCAAGAAGAGGTGATTCACCTCAAGAGCTAACACATTGAATAATGATGGCAACTGTACTTTAACTTTACAAGTGTTTGTTCTCAAGACACTTGTAAATATTGTTTATGTAATGTTTTACCTATTTAAGGGTTTGCACAAGTGACATAGTTACATGTAAAAATGTCCTTGAACATCCACTATTTAAATTTTATCATTATTATATACCAAATATTGCAAGGTCTAGGAACTAACAGACCATATCCCTGCAATTGGATCAGTGCAAACTGACAGCACTTTCTGGGCCAGTTCTGTTAAAATCTAAATATCTGATCACGATAAAAGACCTTGCTAGCACAAATCAATGCACAGAACAGTATCATTTCCTAGACACACTTTAATATGCTCTAGGGAGAAGGCAACAGCAGAAGCCAAGGAAGACTGAGAACAGCAAGTACACCCCTCCGAGATGCTTTATAAGTGGAAAACATTTGGAATGCCTTTCTTCATGTATCTTGGATATGCTGTTCTTGTAGCATCTGTGAAGGCACACAATTATCAAGTCTGCATTCCTTAAGAAGGTGTCTTATTCCCTAAGAAGACAGGATGATAAATGTCATTTGAAAGGACTGGTCCTCAAATGCAAACCATATCTTAATCTTTTCCGTCTGTAGGAAAAACATACAAACCCTCAGGGTTCTCACCTTTTCTCACATACATTACACATTCTCGTATGTGTTATATATGATTACAGGGCATACAGTAAGCAAAGACTTGTACAATGTTGCCAGAACACGGGCCACTTGGGTGACTCCTATAGCCCCATCACATATAGTGGGCCTGCCACAGCCTGGCAGGCTGCTGTACACAAGACAGGTTATCAAAAAAGGCTGAGGTCACTGATGACTGAATATGGATATTACCTACTAGAAGAGATATCAAACCAGACATAAAGCATTGTTTTTTTAATGGCAATTGAAATTCTCAGTGTAATCACTTGTTTCTTATGAATTTTAGAAGCATCAGAAGACTTATAATAAGGTCAGATGAGCTGGATACAACACTTAAATACAGAGAAAGGCCTTGAAAGCCTCACATCATCCTAACAGTTCTTTTAGTAATTTGACAGATGAAAGCATTCAAGAAGCCTACTATAAATTGTGCATCATAGTCTTTCAGTAATGCCTAAATTAAATATGCAAATTGACAGACCTTCAGTTAGAGTCAAAATAGCATATTATTACAAAGAAACTCTTAGAAACACAATCTATACATGTTTTAAATGCCCTTTGTGGGAACCACAGGGTGCTGCACTCCAGATGTCTGGAATGCCTGGATAATCAAAGAAGAAGAGTAAAATAAAACAAGAAGATATGTATCATGGCCTTGAGCAGGTCCAACAGGCCTTGTGTGCAAGGGAGTAATGAAAGGTCAGACTGGAAAACTGCCTGAGGTATGACTTCGCAGAGAGCATGTCTTGTGACTGAAAACAGGCGCATCCCATGTGAATCTTTTGCCAAGGCTCCTCTTTGGCCTCATAGCTCAGATCAGTATCTGTATGGTCTAAATCCAGAAGAAGAAGCACAACAAACAGGTTGCCTGATTGCACACAGAAGCCTGCTCTCAGATTTTTTCTCAGCTGCCGCAAATGGTGTCCCATGTGAGGCTCCAGTAACTATGATTTCGCAGTGTCTGCACACCCCAACAGGGAATTTCTTTGTACTGCCATTTGCCCAGAATAAGGTTAGTGACACCCGCTGGATGGGGAATTACAGGGTTGCATGTCACATAACTGCTATTGTGGGTTAAAGCACATTGCAATTGATTTCCCTAAACTGGGTCTTTTAACACTGAAATGTGGGAATGAGTTGGAAAGCACTTGCAGAGTATAAATTGTTAGGGATGGATGTCCCAGCAGAACACATGGTTACATGGCATTTTATTTACTCAGCACTTTCACATCTGCAACCTGCAGAAGACATCATACAAAAACATAATCAGCCCTCATTTAGCCCATCTACGGAGGGAAAATCCATTAGCACAGATAAAACACAAGAAGGGACATAAAAGAATCATATTTATGATAACCCTGACATTAATAATTTGGGGAACATAGAACCAGATTATCCTTTTGATCCTGGTCTGATCAACCCAGAAAAAGAACTGAATTTGTGCCCCCTTTTAATTCCTTTAAGGACTTTCACAGAAACAAACACTTTTTTCCGTGACCCCAAACCTGAGCCAACTGCTCTGCCCGTCACAGAATTCAAATGAGAGTTTAATACCTTAACTCCTGTTCAACCAAAATGGGGAAGAACAGCTATTCAGCAATGTCTGTGAAAGGTCATGGAAGAAGGAGATTTTTTTTCCAGACATGAATTTTGCATTCCCAGATTTTTATCATATGGATGCTCAAGGATGACAACAAGCTAGGCATGAAAACATTCCGTATGCCGTTTTTAATGAATTGAAAAAATCATTTATGGAAAACGGTATTCAAAGTCCCTATACTTTAGGGTTAGTAGAAATGATGGCAAGTTCCACCTCTATGGTGCCATGGGACTGGCAAATGCTGATGAAAACCATGCTAACACCTGCAAAATCCCCTGTAAGACAATCAGATTATAAGATGGTCACCTTACAAGTGCTAGACAATGTTCAGCAGGGAATCCCTACTGATGCAGATACGCTTATGGGGTCTGGTCAGTGGCTACACCCACATAATCAGGCTAATCTAAATCCCTTAGTTTTTCAACCAGCAGCAGACATGACAGTAGTGACCTGGCAAAGAGTCCCAGAATCCAGAAAAAAGACCAATTCATTCACTAGTGTTTGGCAGGGTTCACAAGAGCCCTATGTTACCTTTACTGCCAGAGTAAATAATGCCATTCAAAGACAAACAGACAATCCTGAAGCTGCCCATATTTTGTTACTCCTGCTTGCTTATGAAAATGCTAATGCAGATTGTAAGGCTGCTTTAGCCCCTGTCTGTGAAAGATTCACTGACACTGAAGAGTTTATAAAAACTTGCCAAGATATAGGCACTGAAGCATGTGAAGCCTACACCCTTTCCACAGCGCTACCTAAATTACAGCAAAATAATATGAAGTGCTTTAACTGTGGACAGAAAGGACACCTTAGTAAAATGTGTCTCCCCAAAAAAAAAAAAAAGGGAGACAAAACCCCAACACAAGTCTGTCCAAAATGCAAAAAGGGTTTTCACTGGAGTAATCAGTGCAAAGCAAAATTTGTTAAAAAAGGAAATCCTCTTTCTGGAAACTCCAAGAGGGGCATGAAACCCTTCATCTTTGACCACCTTGCTGAGCTGTCTGCATGACTTGTCTGACCAGGACCTGCTTGGCAGTGGGCCAAGCTGTGGCAAGGGCCCTTGTGCATTTGCAGTCCTGTTTTCTTTGAGTCTGCTTGGTTGTCCCTGACTGTACTGGAAGGGATTACATGACCCTTGTAGATGTCTGGGGGGTGCGTCAGTGGGTTTGCTTCCCCCCTACACACACACACACTCTGTTCTTTTTGAGGGGGTGGTAGCCCCTGGAACACAACTTGTAGGTCTGGAGTTGGGAGTACTGCTGCATTCTTTGCTGACATCTGCTTTTCACGTTGCTGTGTTTCAGGTGTTTTCCACAGCCTCCAAGGCCTCTTCCATAGGGGAGACACTGGACTTGTGTTTTTGAATTCCTGGCTCACATTTCGATTGACATCCAGCTTGGCTGGAGTAGTTTGTGCCTTGCTGATCTAAGTGGGCCATTGCCCCATCCTGAAATGTCAGCATTTTCTGTCAGATTACTGCTGAAGAATTCTATTTTTTAGAAAGGATCGTTCTACTCTGTGTTCTGAAACATACAGTTACTGAACCAGTTGACGTGATTAGGGAATTAATTATGCATGGCAGGCACTGCACTCAATCCTTAAGTGGAAATGACCTCGCTGTACTGTTTCTGCCACTGACTCCCACAGACTTCCAGTTTTTCTATTCGCAGTCTGTTTCGTTTCAGATTGCCCTGGCTGATTCTGTCAGAGAGGTGTGTTTTGGCACCCCAAAACATAAACTACTTAAAGCTTTAGCAGATTTTCATCTCTCCCAGAAAAACATCATTTTACACACTCCTATCACAGATGCCCAAACTATTTTTGTTGATGGCTCTGGTCACACAGGCAAGGATGATGTTGTGTGGTTTGAAAATAATGAGTGGCAGTCTCTTGTTAAAATTATTTCTGGCTCCACAAAAGTTGTTGAACTTTTTGCAGTCCTTTGTGGTATGTGCCAGTTTTTTAAAATCCCTCTCAATATAATCTGTGACTCTGAGTATGTCGTACTCTTGTTAAAGAGATAGATAATAAGCAGCTGTTTGAGCTTTAGATAGAAGTACAAATTGAGTTTAACAATTGCAATCACACAATATTCATTGGACTTACTCGTTCTCTTTCTAAATAGCCAGGACCCATTGCTGAAGGCAACGCTCTTGCTGATTCATTTACTGTTAATACAGCTCAGTTTCAATCAACTGCAGCCTCCTTTTTTCCACCAGAATGCCTCTGCACTGCAGTGTTCCTTTGGCCTGACAAAACCACAGGCCTCACAGATTGTTCAGTCTTGCCCTGACTGTCAGGCTGACCATTCCTTTTCTGCAGGAATTGGTGTTAATCCATGAGCTTTGTGAGGCAATGATCTCTGGCAAACCGATGTAACACATATGGCATCTTTTGGGCCTTTTAAGTATGTTCATGTGTCAGTCGATACCTTTTCACACATGATTTCTGCCTCTGCCCACAGAGGAGAAAAAGACAGAGGTGTTATACATCATTTTACTCAAGCATTTGCTCTAGTTGCTCCTCAGGACGTAAAGACTGGCAATGGGCACACTTGTACTTCCCAAGCAGTTGCCCTGCTTTTTTCAGCAGTGGGGAGTCAAGCATGTTACAGGCATCCCACACTCACCTACAGGACAGAGTATTGTTGAACGTACTGATGCGGTTCTCAAAGCCATGTTGCTTAAACAAAAGAGGGGTAATATGACCCTCCAGGAACAGCTGGATAATGCAATATACACACTAAAGTTTTTTAACTGCACAAAAATGGATGTTAACACTTGCATCCCTGCAATACAAAAACATTTTGGGCCATCACTGAGTCCAGCGCAAGTTGCAAACATTGTCTATAAACACCCACTGGGTCCGGAACTGGCAAGTCCCTGTAGACTTGATAACCTCTGGGAGGCGATATACTTGTGTTTTGCTTCCCTCAGGACCCCAGGGACTGCCTGTGAAATTTGTGAAACCATATCATGAACTGGAATGACAAACTGAAAAATCTGATGCCCAAGATTCAAGAGCTCACATTAAAGACGACAGCCTGGGAGAGAAAAAAGAAAAGGAGGAACTCGGATGACACAGTTATCACCTGGGGACATGTGAAAAGTATGCAGCAAACTGCATTAAACACACAACTGCAATTGCAGTGCAATTTGGAACACAAAACCAACAGCCTTTCTGTAACCCCTTGTTATAGTTTCAAAATCTTTCATGGATTTTTTTTTTCTGTCTATTACCAACACAG
>JAOXXN010000265.1:29036872-29051274 GCA_026770055.1 Myrmophylax atrothorax | reverse complement strand
AATTTGGCAACAAATTCAAACTCTACATCAGGTAACTCTCAAAGATGTCTTACTAAGTTTTGAAGATATCTTCATCGAAGTTACTTCATGGTTACCAAACTGGACCTGAATAAAACAACTGTTTACATTAGTCATATTTATCATTAGTGTTTGCTTAATAACTTGCTGCATGATTCGATGCCATAGTTGCTGCTCATCTTTATGCTACAATGTTAAGTATAATAGAGACTAGACAAGATAGAATTTTTTGTCAAGTCTTTGTAGACTCGAAAGTTTTCAGTAAAGAGCTACTCTCTGCATTACCCAGATTAATACTATCTTGAAAGTTTTCGCTCAATTTTAGGCAACAGTGGAGGCAGCAACCGGGTGGCTGACAACACAGTTCTAAAACAAATTTCAAAAAATAAAAATTATAAAGTATTGTCTACATGAATGTTGATGCAAAAGGTCAGTTGCAATGTTGATGCAAATAACCATGAGTCAGTAAAAAGATACAGGAGTTTAAAGCATTTGATCACTTTTCTAGCGTTAACAGCAGAGTGTTCACTGAGTGGACAGAGAGGCAAACAACAGCATTAGCCCACAGAAATCATTCAAAGTAAGATATCAGAGCATTTTTTCAAGGAACAACACCTCACCAGCTGCTACAATGACAAATAGTCTGAAAGTAAAAGGAAGTTTTTTAATCTTACATTGGATAAAGATGCACAATTCACTGTGATGCTATTGACACTGTTGCAGGCACTGGAATAAAAGTCATGACTGAGACTCAGTGCTGAGATGGTGTTTTCTTGACCATCATAGGGTCGAAAAATGGGCTATAGCTTGAATTTAGACTCTTACATTTAAGTGTAAACCAGGAAGTCAAACTCAGTGGAGCTTAGTCAGACTAGTAAATGCAGATTAGAACATGATTTATCCTTCTATCTAGAGTTTGGGTCAGTGACTTATGCCTTACATTACTGTTTGATGGCTAGCATGTCAAAACAACATGTTCCATAATCAAAAGGCATTGTTAAACCTGTGTGACGAAATGATTCCCAGTGCTATGACATAACCTGGTCTCCAGATGATAATCCTAAGAAAAATGATCTCACATGAGGTCTGTGACCCAACTGACAACTTGGACATCCAGACATGTCTGAACTACACTCTGTGTCTCCAAGAACAGCAATAAGAATATAGACACATTGGAGAAGTTTTATTCACCTTTCAAAACCATTTTAGTGACCTTGATCCATATTAACTAAACTTCAGCTGGCTCTTTATATATTCTAGAGTACTGAAGGCACTGGGCTGGCACTTAACACACAGGGCATGTTCTGTACAGAGCCAACAAGAACTGCACCCACAGAAATTAGTAACTTCATGCTTTTCAAAAAGGAGGGCAGGCCTGGGGTTAGGGTTAGTTGTTGAGTAGCAAAAAGACTATACATGTTCTGCAGTCTGATATGTGCTTTTCTGAGGTTGCTTTATTACCTGGCATTCCCCCCTAAATAGCTGATTATCTATATGGTACTCATCTTCCTTGGTGCAACTGACAAAGTGAAATGCTTTGACATTGGCAAACAAGTGACAGCATGGGAGTTCACACAGGCTGCAAAGAAGTATGTGTTTAGACACAGCACCACAAGCTTCCATTACTCTTAATTTAGCAAAGGCAGAGAGTGTCAGAATAGCTGAAAATATACATAAAAGACTGCAGATACAGTTCCTGATCTGTATTTGTCACTCTAAAATGACAGAATGGCAAATGAGACACTTTGTAGCACTTTGCTCAGCTGAAAAGCTATTCTACCACGAGGAATTGAAGTCACAGCCACAGGGAACTGGAAGGTGCACAGAGACAGCAAGACCTGCTGTCTTATAAACTGGCATATTATAATGAGGATGGCATAATGCATAGCTACCAGCAAACAGTATAGAGAGCACAACTAGGCATTCAGTCCCTAACCACCCCCAGTGCCTTCTCTGTAGATACAGATGAAACTTCTATGACACCAGAACAAAGAGAATTCAGAATCACTGAACCAGGACTTTTGCTTGACAAGACACTAAAGAGGTAACAGCCATAAGAGGCTCAGTGGCTAATCTCCAAGACACAAAAAAACCTAGGATGCAAAACAGCTTGGCAGGCAAATCCACAGCACAGGGAACACCTGAGACTGGCAGACTGATGCTATAACTGAGCATCACTGATCAGTAACTTAGTTATACACAGTTTTTCGAAATCAGGCAACAGAGCTGTGATTCTGAAAAACTCCACTCATCAGTCTACAGGCCTGAAGGCTGCCTAACATACCCTGGGGGCTTGGCTTTTAAAGCTCTCAAGCCATTTAAAGTTCGGCTGCTAAGATATACAGCAGTTCCTCACTCTTCATTGAACAGGCCATTGGGTTTGTAGCTTTGATAGCCTGCCTATAAGACAAGGCCCATTGAAAAAGGCAGCAATTGCTATTCTGTCATTAATGTAGAAGAGGTGTATGCTCATAACTGAAATAGTAGGGAAAACACATGAGATCCAGTCCCTATTCCAAGGAACACTGATTCAATGCCCTTCAAAGTTAGAGAATTGTGCCTCACTGTCACTTGCAATAAGAAAAGAAAAGGTGATGACAATTTCTATTACGAAAAGAAGGGATTTTCTATATGGCACTGTCCAAAAGGATGAGAAATGTGTTTTTCAGACTCTATTGGGTGAGATGCAACTGAAGCTGTATATATTCCGTGTCTTGTAAAAGTATCATCTTTCACATATATGAGAAATGCTCCCTTTCCCTCACTTTTAGAGAATTGGAGTGAATGTCACTGCTCAGAATAGCTGTTTGGATTAAATCACAAGTACAGTCCAAATTAAGGTGCTTAAGCAAATTTGGATAGAATTTAAAACCTATTTCTGTCCTTATATAGCTTTTTTAAATGGCAAATTGTAGGAGTTTCCTGTGTAGGTTTTTGTGGACCCTGTTCCAACAAACCCTCAAACACTTGATGCTCAACCAAGTCTGTACTTCTCAACAGGGATCAGGTGGTATTCATACAGATTAACTTTTGCCCAATGATGCTAGGCTTCCTAGGCTGTCCTCATAATCAGTGGATTTTACAGAAATTCAAAGGAGGTTGTTAAATGAAATTATTTTATTTTATGGCATAGTGATGCCATACATGAAAATGGCCAACAGCTTACTTCTGAAGGACTTGCAAAAGGTAACTCCTAATCACAGTCCTACTCCCAGAGGTTTGTAAGAGTCTCCACCTCTACTGGGAAAATCTTACGGATCTGCAAATTCTAAAGTATGAAGTACTCCACTACAGGAGGAATGCACTCTCCCTGGGTAAAGGTATACTGTGGTGAGTGCTGGCACATACTTCCAGCAAGTTTAAATGACAGGATTTGCTACACCTACATTTTTTCATGTGTGTGCCAAACCTTACATGATATAAGTGAAGTTGGAGACAACCAGTGGATAAATTGGGAATTGAACTCAGATTTCTTCCCTCAGATAAGAACCTTTCCCCATCTCTATCTAAGTGCTGTGATGAAAATCATAAATTATCCCTACAGATTCCACTACAAGGCATTTATGATGGATAGGATAGTCTGGGAAAAAGAATAAACAGTGCCTGACAAAAAAATTAAACAAAATGATTTTTCAAATTTATTATTTCCATGAGACATCTTTTATAATTTTCCAGGACTTTTTTGCTATTTATGTGCAATGTGTATCATAAAAAATTTACATTCTGTTTAGTCAGAAAAAAAGAAAAACAAAGGCTGCCCAGTGCATTTAGCATCTTTCTGCAGCAAAGAAAGGCTAAAATACTTAGCCCAGGATAGGTTACAGAAACACTTCTAATGTTACTGTGCTAACAGAAGGATGCTCACCTAAACACCCATAACACAGCCCTACCTGCCCCCACCACACACACAGACACAAGCACTGCAGCTGTTTATATGTAGTTGTTTGTGTTTCTGCTTCAACTCTATGACCACTGTATAGGTTGTTTTTACTGAAGCAATGAAACACAAGGTTGCTTCTTACATGCCAGTTTGATACTACAGGACAGGATTAAGGTATTTTCTTACTACTAAGTGAATTGCTTATTGAACATTATTGTAGTGGACAATGAAACAAGTTAAGAGAACTGTGACAAGCTAAGGGAATCACGTCACTGTTAAGCACCCCTTTTAAAAGGCCAGTAAAATTCTGTGATTAATCCACAATACTGGCATATGCTGGTACATTAAATGCCTTATTAGATTCACTCCATTTGCCTATATACTATGACATCAAAATAGTTTTACAGTAAAAAGTTCCAAAATGCTAGTTAAAACAGGTGCTCAGGGATACAAATTTAAAAAGTGGCCTTAGGCATACCAATTTTTTGAGTGTTTTTGAGTGTTTGAAGAGGATCTTGACTCCTCAGACTGTAACACATTTTTGCAATCTCAGCCCTTGTTGTATGAATCCTGAGAAGGATAACAAGGGCTAATTTCCAACAAGATGCTTAACAGCAAGCTAAATTATACACATATGCATTGGAGAAAAATGTATCCCCAGGGTGCCTGAAATACAGAAAAATCTTGTAAATGGCAGGGGGGACACAAGGGGTGGGGACGGTTTATATTCAAGATTTTGTAAAATGGAGTGGATATGCTTATCTTAAGATACAGATAATTTGTTCGTTGTGTAATATTTAAGAAATTGCTACTAAAATTTGAAAAGAGATTTGAAAATAGCATTAACAGAAACTGAATAATATAACAGGCAATGCATTTAGGAAGGTCAAATTAGATTAGCAATTTAGAAAGAGAACTGCAGTGAAACATTTTCTTTTAAATAAATAATTGCTTTGGTTTTCAATGTGACAAGATACTGGTAAGAATGGTTTTGAGTAATGCTGAGCTGGCTGAACTCTTCAGAATGGGACATGGCTTACACACATCCATGCCCATTACTGATTTTTCAGTACAGATAAGAAGCAATAAGGACAGATGTGTAGCAATATTCTCAGAACTGACAGTTCAAAGACAAAAAAAATTATTCACTTTAAAAAAAAAATAGAACTGCTCATATCATCAACAGAATATAAACAAAATAAGTAATGTAGCTGGAACTCTATCACTTTAACCAAGTGCTTCAATAACTTTAAAGCTTCAGTGAATTTCAGAAAAAAACTTTGTATTTTCTCTCCATTTCAGTTACATGCATTATTACAATGCTGAATAAACTAGTAACTGCAGTATTATTGCTATTCAGAGGGGGAAATTAGGACAATTTGCAGTTTTTAAAAAACACAAATGGAATCAGCTTGTAAGCAGTAGTTCAACTGCGAAAGCAAAAGCAGAAAAATATTCTAGTAAATTTTAGTAAAAACTTTTAAGTATTAGTGGATAATGCAAACCTTGCATATTAACAATTCTTTAACTTATTAAACTTCCCTAACACATAGATAAATAGATTATTGTTTTTAAATTAAAATAATATCATGGCAGAGAACTATAAACAACCAGTTAACAAATTGGAACTGAGGGAACAAAGAAAGGCCAACACAGTCTCTGCTGATGGATTCTCAGTGATCATAACTGAAAAGAATTTGAGCTGGCTCTGAAAAAAATTGTAAGCCCATAATGTAAAATAAAATTGTGAAAATGTATTTTTTAATCATTTATTATAAATACAGCAGATATTTCTCTTTATTTAATGACAATGTTTTAAGGTTTTACAAAGACTGACATTAGTTTGATTTCAAGGGTCTGCTGCAGTGATTCGGTGAAGCAAAGACCATGTGTCTCCTTTCAACACTTTATATTCTCCAATCACTGATATCCTGCAACTGAATGACAAGTGGCCAAAGGACTGCCCTTTCAACATGGACCAGGGGACTTCTAGTGTTTTACTGAACCCTGAAAGACATTGAAAGAGCCTATGTATTAGTGACTGGAACAACGTGAGATGTTTTACTACAATACATGCCGGACCAGTATTTGAACCTCTTAGACAGTCTGAATATGAGAATAGGAAATGCAGACGCATGCAACCTGCAGGTGGAGATCCATTTTTAAAGTGGTGGCGACTGACACATGACTCTCAATTTGCATTAAAGTATGTAAACATATAGTGGGAGAGCACCACTGCTATTAAACTGGCTAAAATTATTTGGTTGTTTTGTTTGGGGTTTTTTTTAGTACAGCAGTACAGAGAGACAGGTTCTAATTTTGACATTTTTGTTTCCAAAGTTTTGCTGCAGAGATCTGTCAGAGTATCTGAAGATAAGAAGACATATTTTATAGGTTAGAAGGTGATTTAACTGACACACAGGCTTTAAATGGCAATAAGATATGAAGATATCTTTTACATAAGATATGAAGATATTCCATTTGGCTTGTGTGCTTGTACTGCCAGTGCTGATGAAGCCTCTGTCGCTTTCCTCAAAGTTACCAGGAGTAAAAAATGGTCAAGAGTATTTTACTATTACTATAAAATTGTAGGAGATGCAGAGCCTGCTATCACTTGAAGAAACATACTGCTTTTAATAGACTAGGGGGAAACATTACAAATCTGAAAATGTAGACATATTTACAAAATGGAATAATGTGCCATCTCCCAAATTGAAAATAATCTTGTGGTTTGATTTTAAAATTCAATTACATAGAAATATTTAGCTTGGGTTTTTCTATCTGTTGCTATGGTAATTCGAGCTTTCTTTCGAAATCTGCATATTGTAGGCTTTTTCATTATTTTAATTTCTTTTGTCAGTATGGGACAGGAAATCCTTATAATTGAAAAATTCTTGGGAAAAATTGCTTCATACCCAAATCAGTTTGGATTAGCATTTATTGTGCAAGTTTTTTCTTTCAAAAAATTTATTTCTACCTACAATATAGAATAAGGCCAAATATTCCTTTAGAGAATTCAAAGTTTAACTACTGATATGAAAATAGCCATCCTTCAAAAGTAAATTTATTTAAGGCTTAATTACATCTGAGTGGTATCAAAATTGATTTATTGGTTTTTAAATATTATTGTTTCACAAGAAACTTCTCATGCTGTTTTATGAACTAAGTCTACAGAATATAAGCAAAGTTGTGAGACAGTGACTGCATAGGTCCTGTAACCACTGCTTCAAGTTATCTAAAACAATCTGGGACTTTGTCTCATGACTGTTCAAATTGTGAAAAAAACCCACAGAAATGTCAAGGCTGTAGAACAGGTGAATCAACTAAACTGATCTTTTAAAAATAAGCATTTCTTTGATTATTCTCTATAAGACAAGTAATACTGGAAATGAATGAGTCAGTCAGAAACAAGACCAGTCAGTGAAAACATCTGAGACTGAATGGAGGGATGGTGGGGCTACTTTGCATTGCAGAACTATAAATTTACTAAGAAAGGGAGGCTAAGTAATATCTGCCTGGGAGCTTATGGGATATTGGCTCAATGAGTAGGAAGGAGGTAGGACTTTATTGTAGTTTGACAATAAAATGAAAATTTCTTAAGTATTAGATCACTGAGAGATCAACCAAATAAGCAATTAGTAATAATTAAATAAATCACAGAAGAAACTCAAGGGATGAACTTGTCCAACTCCTACTTATACTTAAAAAACTGGGGGTTTAAGACCCATTTATTTAAATTTTTTTATTTAAACCTAAATCCTTTATGAAAAGTAAAGTTAATATTATTAAAATGTCTGAATAAAATTTAAAAGGGCACTAGGGAATAAGTGCATTTTACAATTGATTGCTCCAGATTTCTAGTTCAAGGGGTGTCTTTCTATTATCCCAAGACCTTACCCATAGTCTGACAGCAGACAAGGATTTGGCATAGAACACTTCTATGCAAACAGCCAAGATTTTTCTCTTCCTATTGAGTCATTAGAATTCAATAAATTAAAGTATATGCTGCTATACATCACTCCAAACACTTTGAAGAAGACAGAACTTCATTTTTAACTCCACATTATTACATAGTTTAGTATTTTTGAAATATCGTCCACAAAATATAGGTATTTCATAGTAATATAAATAATACAAAAGTCAGCCATACTCTCAGCCATTTATTGCTTATGCAGGATATAAGTTAATGTTTTTGATTTTCAGAGACACAACAAGTCAAAATGCTATTAGTAAAATATGAACTCTGCTTACTATGGGATCTTTCTGCTGTATACAAGCAAAGCCTAAAAATAAGTGTAGCAAAAGACCTTGCATAGTCTCTGCTTAGTTATTTCTTCCTGAACACTAATGGCATGCACACCTACTCCATGGTTTCCACCAGTAGGGGCTGGGATCTCTCAGCATGCCAAGTTACTGAATGCTGAATTTGTCAAGGCCTGCAGGGAGACCATCAATGAGCCAAGACCAGAGAAAATCATACACAATAAGGGAAGAAGAATATTTTAAAAAATATTTAAAAGAAGGAGAAAGCATAGAACAACTGGGAAACTGACTGACAAATTTTATGGAAGGAAATGATAAGTATACACAGAAATGCAGAAATACATTCTAAGTAAAAAGTATTTTTAAAAGAAGAAAAAGGTCATAGCGCAAAATGAAACAGATGTTATCACAATCCTCAAATGTTTTTAAGAGAAATATTTCATTTCAGCTGTATTTGCTACTCCTTTTCTAAAGACTGAACAGCGTAGAATCTCAGCACTGTACAGCAAGCCTCACTGCAAGAGCTAAACAGAGAGTTGCTTCCTTCCTTGAAAAGCACTCAGTTAAAATCTTAATTTCAAACAAGAAAATATGCCCAAGCTTTCTGTAATGTCATTTTAGGGCCTATAGTTGCCTGCTGACCCTTTGCAGTACTAAGGTGAGTGCATATAAATGGAGACTGAAACTGCAGTTTGTTCAAGAAATTGAGAGTTTATACCAGCCCAGAAAATCAGAATCACAGAAGCACAGAATGGGTGAGCAATCCTAAAGATCACCTCGTTTCAACCCCCCTGCCATGGGCAGAGACACCTTTCACTAGACTAGGTTGCTCAAAGCTCCATCCAACCTGGCCTTGAACAGCTTCAGGGATAGGGCATTCACAACTTCCCTAGGCAACCTGTTCCAGTGCCTCACCACCCTCACAGCAAACTTCCTCCTAATATCTCATCTAAACCTACTCTCTTTTAGTTTGAATCCATTCCCCCTTGTCCTGTCACTCTTGTAAAATGTCCCTCTCTGTTTTTCTTGTAGGCTCCCTTCGGGTACTAGAAGGCTGCAGTTAGGTCACCCCAAAGTCTTCTTTTTTCCAGGTTGAACAAACCCAATTCTCTCAGCCTTTCCCCATAGGAGAGGTGCTCCATCCCCCTTGGAGTCACTCTGTTGGACTTACTGGACTCACTCACTCCATTTCTTTCTTGTGCTGAGGACCCCAGATCTGGATGCAATACTCCAGGCAGAGTAGCACCAGAGCAGAGCAGAGGGGCAGAATCCACTCCCTCCTCCCATGTCGCTTTTGATGTAGCCCAGGATACAATTGGCTTTCTGGGCTGCAAGCACACATGGTCAGCTCATCCACCAGCAGCGTGCAACGGCACAAATAACTGCACAGGGGTCTTATGGAGATCAGAAACAGCATTAACATGTCAGCTTTACTAGGTTTGTTACAGAATTGTGTCAACAGAAACAATAATTCAGGCCAAATAAACCAAGAGTTTATTCAGATGGAGAATGGATACTGCAACTTGATACAGCTACAAATGAGCCCTAAATAAGAACCTTCTGAAGCACATCCTCTGCAAATGGTCTAAATGTTCTAAAACATTATCTAAGTTCTACAGCCTGCAGACACTGCCCATATTCTGTGGATAAATCAAAATTAATCAGGAAACAGTCATAGGAGAAAAAGTTATTATGTAAAAGTATTTACAGGTCCAAAGACCAGAAAATATCTTTCAGGCTTTGAGCAAGTTGGTCTAGTGGGTAGCATCCTTGCCCATGACAGTGGGGTTGGAACAAGATGATCCATGGAGTTCCCTCCAACCCAAACCTTTCTAAGATTCTGTTATGTAAGTTTTATTTTGAACTTGTTGAAGATGACTAGTGTGTTGGTACAAAGAAATGAAACGTGAGCAATTCAGATCTATTTGGACCCTGTGAGACTGAAGCAGCTACCAGCTAAGAATCAACAAGGCCACAGCTGCTGTTGACTCGTAAAGGAGAAATCACTCCCCGGGAGTTCTCAGAAACTCCCCAGAAGTTTCTCATGAGAACTCTTCAGGTTTCCCACAGGACTCTGGAGATGTACCTGAAAACAGTCAGGATGATTTCATCAAAACACTGGACTTGTGAGATAGGGATTATAACCAATTAGAATTTGTAGTTTGATGGTGTGAGATTCCATATAGCCAATAGAATGTAGCCTTAACCCTATATAAACCATGTGCAGTGTGTAATAAAGGTCTTTCACCACAAACCATGATGGCTTGTTGTGTGGAGTCCGTTTCCTCCGCGTAAAACTGCTTACTTTACCAGTGTATATCAGTCTTGCTGCAGTCTGTAAAATCAGACTGAGATACAGAAACTGCTACAGTTAAGTAAAAAATATCTACCATGCTCACAAGTACTTTTGAGAAGAAATGGAAGGAAAGTGAAGCTTGACAACTCAGGAGCTGGTCTGAGGATTAGGTTGGCTTCCCTTATAAAGTACTATCAGCAGCAGATTGCAGAGCAGATGGACAAAACTAGACTTCAAGCAATGTACAAATTAACAAATTGAGGAGATTTACTGCATTACTTGAAAACTGTATATAAAGAACAACTGGGTCTAGGGCCAGTCATTTGACAAGAGCTGGCATGTAATAGGAGCAAAGAATTTCACATGGAAAACACAGTGAAGAAGACAGCCTGTTCTTCCACTCCTTGGCTGACAAACCAAATATCTTTATTGTCACCTCTTAACCATCCAATGGCAGAAGTCAGTCCAACACTTGATCTGATATAACTCTGCTCTATATTGTACTGACTGCTGTATTTTCTGGTCTTTTCACTACTCAGCATTTTAAATTAAATTATCATTAATTAAAATATAGAGGGAAAAGTGTTAGAAGTTTTTTTGAGATTTTATCTTCAAATCAACATCTCTACTGCAGACTGTCTACTTTACAATACAGTCTTCTTTTAATGACTGGAAAATGAGTTAGAAGACAGACACAGCAGAACCACACACTGCTCAGGTTTTTGCTGTGGCACTGTCACCCCTAATACAACTTGAAAACATGCAAATGAAGAAAACACACAATTTTCTGTCTGGAGTTCACTGAAAAGAATATACTTCTAATTTTTCACACGTAAAGGACTAGTACATCATCAAACAAAAATGGACTGAGAGACATGTATGAACACGCATTTTTGATAGCCAGACACTAAGCTGTTTTTTGCTGTATTTCTAAGGTCAGTTAGTTCCAAATACCGTGTTTCATATCAACTACAGGCTTTTAAAAAAAGTCCCAATTTCAGCTAGTAATTCTAGGATTGCCTAGAAGAGTCAATTTCTCCACAAGCAATGGAGAAAAGTAAGCACTTTACAGACATAATTCATCTGATTTATCTTAAACATCTGCACTTGGTCTGGCTGAGATGGAATCAATTTTCTTTATAACATCTTGTATGGTGCTGTCTTGTACATTTGTGACCAAAACAGTGTTAATAACACACTGATGCTGCCTATCTGTTAGCTTACCTTTTTAATGAGCAAGAACATGTCTGAATTAGCTGAATCATCTTTTGGGGATTTCAGTTCAGTTAAATGTAAAAGTAGTTGGTTAACTTTGAACTCCTCTTTACTGGATTCTTAAACTGTGAGATATGACAAAATATAAATTTTTATGTTTTAAGACAGGCACAGCTCAGATTACTAGTGAAGGTCTAATATTCATAAAATGTCCTTGCAAACCTACACTTATCTCAAACTGCAAGTAAAACCAGTGACATACTTAAGTTAAAATATATAGTTTGGAAAAAAACATTCTACCTGAAAAAAATTACCTTCCACTTAGACATAAGATTGAAAAAGACATTTCCAAATAGTGTAAAAGATCACCTAATAGAACTTTGTCAGTAAGAAACCTTTACAAGAATGAGTAAACTGAAATTAATATTTCATTAAAATAGTAAGAGTATGTTAAATCAAAAGTTGAACAGATGGTTAGCACGACAGACATAACCAGAATTAAACACACTGTGGAGTAAACATTCTATCTTTGTCTACGCTCATTGTGGAAAATACTTCAAACTGTTCAATGATAATCTGATCCAGAAATAGTTTTATACTGCCTGAAAGGTGTCATCTACATGTTACTATCTGAAGCAAATAGTGTGCTTATTAAGGATACCTTGAGATCTCTACCTTGGATGCACCCAAGTTTCAGGAACACCACCAATGCATTTTATGGTATTTTCTGAGTTTACTCATTGTTTATGTGGGAGATTTTGTAATTAAGCTGATATTCTCCACTGATGAATAGAAGAAACAGAAGGTTGCTGAATGGCTTGGAAAATCAATTCTAAACCCTTTTCTCTGCTCAGGAAAAACCAACTAAGGATGTGGGAATGGTTAGAATTGACTGGTTAGAAGCAGATAAGACAGAACGTAATTCTATAGGTAGCAACAAGTCTTTTAAGCCTTGTACAACAATATTTTGTCTTTTAAAGGAAGAATATAGAGATAGTAAACAGCTCAGTTTCAAGCAGTAACAGACACACCACTGAAGGTACCATGAAGGTACAAGTCAGTAAAATACTGTGACATGTAATCAATAGAAACTAGTGGCTAGAGAGAGTATGATTAAATTTCAGGACTTTAAAATCCCATTTGTACTTAACATTTATATATATCTTTCTTTAAACTTTTATTATTTTCCAAAATAAATATTTTGCTAGTAATATGTCAGATATATTGCCCACTTTGTGTTATTTAAATATCTTTTTGACATGCTTTGAACAGGAACAAAAAAAGACATGCATATCTAAATACAAGTCACAGCTTTAAATCAGACATACTACTGCACACATCTCCTTTTGGTATATGCATTGGGTCTGGTTGGCATAGACAACTTTCATTATGGCAGCCCATACAGTCTTGTGCTTTGCCTTTGTTTCCACAGTGGTGTTGATAACACGCTGGTGTTTTGGCTATTGCTGAGCAGTGCTTGGTCAGCATGCTGCAGATGGGCAAGAATTTGGGAGGGGAGACAGCCAGGACACCTGATCTGAACTGACCAAAAAGATATTCCATACCAAATGCATCAGACTCAGCCATAAAACAGAGGGTGGGAAGGAATAGGGAGGGACATTCATGGTTATGGTGCCATGTGCTCTGATTCCCTGCTTCCCAGGAAGTCACTGGACATCTGTCATGCAGGCCTGAAGTAGTGAATAACTTTCATCTTTTTTCTTTCCCTACCATGTGTGGCTTTTGCTTTTCTTATTAAACTGTCTTTACCTCAACCCACAAGTTCGTCCATCTTATTTTCTTCTCTATCCTCCTGAGGAGGAGAGTGAGAGAGCGGGTGAGGGGGTCTGGCAGCCAGCCAAGATCAGCCTTCCTCAGTGTAGTCTGTTCATGATTTCTAGTAACAAAAGAGGTCCACAACTGATAAAATAGTACTGTGATTAATTTTAATATTAATTTAAATATTAATAAAGCAATATTTTAAATATTACTCATAATGCAAAACTTCTGGTAGGATTTTCATAGATCCCCAGCATCTACATTCATCATATTTATCTCTCAATAGCATACTGTTAAAATAAGTAAGATTAAAGATTTCAAAAAAATAAGCAATCTTCATCTGCTAACATCAATTATTTACCAAACCAATACCAACAAGTCCATAAAATTACATTTTCACATTTTGTTCAATTCCCCTTATTCTGGATAGAAGTACTGCATTCTTATTTATAGATTAACTTTGTATCATCAATTTTTGGCCACTCTCTGGGACATTTACATTTATATCTTCAGTCCAAAATTTATGAACCAAAAACTTTCACAATGCATGTAATTATATTTATGATAAATGTATCAACCTAGTGAGAAATCTCAGCATTAACAGGATAATGCGGATGATTTACAAAACCCCTAAAACTAAGTATCACCATGCTTATGATTTATCTCCTGTAATGTTTAAAGAACATTTTCTTGTCTTTATTTGAAGCCTGTTCAGTCAGTAGTCTGTCACATATGTGAACTGAAACTCCATTCCTTGTTCTGTACTGCAAATGAAAACAAAATCCTCTGCTAGATAAGAGAAAAAAGAATGGATTGTGACACTGTCTCTTTTGATTTACTGGTTGTACAGGCACACTGTGCATTACACTGAGTCATCTCTGTAATTTCCCCAAAGATTGTATCTCAGATCTGGCAGCAGATCTGCCTCTTGCAGGAATCCAGTTCCACTTT
>JAOXXN010000265.1:29022441-29036864 GCA_026770055.1 Myrmophylax atrothorax | reverse complement strand
AGGAATGTGCCCGAGGAAAACGCACAGCTCTCTGTCTGTACCTTTACAGAAAGTCTGACCTTTTCCATACTGACCAGAATTCAACTGTTCTAAACTTAATTCTTTATTCCAAATAAACCCCCAGACAATTAACAATGCAAAAGAATGAATTGTACATATTTTTATACTTCTCATGAACAGAGAGAATAATTTAGGTTGGAAGGAAACTCTGGAGATCACCTAATCAAAACGCCTGCTCAAGTCAGGGCTGATGTCAACCTGATCAGGTTGAGGGAAGTTGGAATCTTCCCTCAAAAGCAGAGCACAGCCCTGACTGTTGCTGAAGTTTCAGACCTGCACAGCTGCTGTAGTCAGAGGTGAGGAGAAGAACAAAGGATAGCCACTTCGGCGCCAAAGATGCCATTTGGGAAACTGTTTAGGGTTTTATTAAGGTAATAGTAGGAAGTATCCCTGCCCTCTTTTGCAGTTTGGATGAGCAGTTTCAAGAAGACTGACAGCAGCAAGAACTCCAAAAGGAAAGTTTACTCCATAGTCTGCTGGTTTAATTACTTTAAATATGTTTCCACTGATCAGATTTGGAATGATAAAGATGAACACTGCATTCAGCTAAATTTGAAGTGAAAGTTCTCTCTTGTTTTTATTGGTTTTTTTTTTTGTCCAAAATGTATCAGTTTGTTAAGTTTTCAAGGGTTTTTTTGAGATAAGCATTCATTAAAAAAGTGCAGTCAATTTATGAAAATTTCAGATGAACTACATTCATCTTAGAAGTTATCATGTTCTTAGATAAACACAGTTCAAAGTAAAACCAAACACGCCAACAGGTTTTGGACAGGGAAGCCTACAGGGATTTCTTGTTAAACCAGCATTTACTAACAGAACGATAAAGAAACAGTTATACTTTTGGATAACTAACAAGAAACCATCACTGGGTTGGCTTTGGTCTTTAACTGAACTGCCGAAATTGGGAGCAACTATAATTTTTTTTTAGTATTTCTTTTTTTTTTTTTTCTATTTCCTTAAAGAAAAAAATAATTTGGCATTAGAACATCACATGGTCAGGAAGCTTTCCCAAGGCTGAGAGAACTCTTTCTTATGAATAGATCACTGATGAACAAAAGGAACCCTGCCACCAGTGAGAAGTACTTGGGTGTCCTCCACAGGACAGCTGGATTCTTAATGTGCTGTGGATATAATATATTTTCATTTACTTTTCCAACACACTGTTTCACCTTGTGCTGTCTCTAATCTGCTGCAGGTTTGACAATGTCTGGCAGAGACCCATTTCCATCCTGTAACTCCTATGGTTGGCTGTAATAGTAAGTACAGTGCTGCCTTCCTATGCAAAGGCACCTGTGGGAAGACAGCACAAGCCATATGGCTTTTTCCAGACAACAGAATAAGTTAGTGTTTGGAAAATAAGTACATGAACTCTGCTGGTATTGTGCCTTCAGTCTGCAAAAGAAATATCCAAGAGAAGTTTTCTGAGGGTTTTTTACCACTTTTCTTATTGACCTTTATTTACTGCAGTCTATCATTACAAGCATCTCTCTGTATGTCTCTCAGGTAAGATTTAGTTGTCAGCACTTCCATTTCTCACAAAATGTTATACGACTACCATGAGATAAAACTGAAAATACAAATGAAAATTTATTTACAGAAAATACAGAAATAGAGCTTTTTTGTCCACAAAATAGACGATCATGAAACCAATGTACAGCTTTTTTCTTTTTTTTTTCTTTTTTTTCTTTCTTTTCAATTGTTGACACTTCCAGGTATATAGAAACTAGTTTTAAAGCTTTTTCATCTACTTAACATGAGAAAAATCTTTTTCAGTTGAAATCAGTGATTACTATTACTTTATTATTTACATTACAGAAATGACATTTAATTATGTAAATGGTAGCAAGATTTTATTTAGTTGCAAAACAGGTGACTGTTCTTTGAGTCAATGTGGAAGTAAAGAAACTCCAAATTTTTTGACCAGACAGGCAAGGTAGAAAACAGTTATGCTTCAGATGCACTCTCTTATCAGGAACTGGTTTTCATTAAAAAAGATCATGTTTCCCTTATGGAAATTTCATGGCAGAAGTATTTCCCCATTACACAAAAGCAAGCAGTTTACTTCAAAACAATTAAGACAGAAAATAGTGGTTTTAGAATAGGATCGATAGGTTGATCCTATTTCTCTTAAAGCTACATAGACTGTAGAGACACTCAGTGTTTTAAGTCCTTCAAGAGAGAAAGTAATCAAGAGAGTAGAGTTTTCTTGATGGCACCAAGAGTGCTGCTTTGGAACAAATATTAGCTTTCAATACTCCCAGGTGACCTCCAGGGCAGAGAAAGAGTTGGAAGTTGAATGGATTCTATGTTTGGAACATTTGTTCCCACATATAGTCTGGAGATAAATTCCTCAGAAGATGAGAAAGACAAGTAACATACAATGACACGTTTGACAGGCCAAATTTGGAATGCTGACACTTTGCGTTCTTACTGTTGTAATATACTGTTTTCATGCATTTAGGAACTTTTGAATACTTTTTCTGAGAGATTTTCAAATAATTATAAGAACTATGGTCAGCTTGAATAAAATATATAGGAAGTACAAGGTAAAAATAAAGTCCATGTCCAACACACTTCATCCTGAAGTATTTCTGGGCAAGGCTGCAATAAAGCAAAGGAATCTGACTGGATACAGCAGAGCTTAGCTATAAGAAAGAATTGGCAATGAAAAACTGCGCCATCAGTCTCTTCTCTTGGGCAACGGAGGCACAACAGTGAGCTTTTGTACTGCAAGGAGACTTTTGCTGCAACGAAGACCTTCATTATTAATAGGTAGTTCTTTCAAGAACTGATGCCTACGGCTGCACAAAGAAATTTATGTTTAAGACAGGTAAAGTGAGTAAGTGACTACTGTTTATTGGAATGAGAGCCATGAAACAATAGCGTGGCAAGTGGCAAAAAGGAAAGTGATACTGAAAGACAGGACCTCTTGTATATTTGTAATTTCAGACTTTGTGTGGCCTCTAGTCTCACTCATCAGTCTTTTATTAATGGAGTGAACCTACTCATAGCTGACCAGTTTATAACTGGAGAAAAAGGAATGTTCATACACCTTGAGTTTTGCAGTACTAGTTTCAGACTCTGACTGCTACTTCCTTACAGATGCTGCCTACATAGCTTTGTCCTTACCTGCATGTTGTCCATCAGAGCTGAATTTCTTTCACATTTCAAGTTTTAAACTAATTTTTAATGATGTTTTGACTATAATATTTCAGTTTCAATTTAAAACTAAGGCATGTGATGATTAGTAGCATAGTTACATGCCAATTCACAGAACTTAAGGCTGTAAAGTGTAAAGCACAATAATCCACTCTCATCTGCATAATACGGGTCATAGAATTTCTGTATAGTAATTCTTAGCAGAAATGGAATCTTCCTAGATGAGGCTGAGTAGACAATTTCTATTTCATACTTTAAGCATATATATACAGAATGCTCATATCACCTGATTTTTTTCTGAAAAAACAGCTCTTACCTATGACTCTTCTAAAACTGTGAAGAAAGTGAAGCACTTCTGTCTTTCCATTTTGTTTACTTTCCTCCTTCTTCAAAGTCAACAAAGAAAAGAAGGTTATTAAAGCTGACCTCAATCCCACCAAATTTGTTTCTGCCATTTCATTTGGATGAAAACATTAGGAAGTCACCTGACTTTCCTGAAAAAAACAGTTCCACAGTCCTTGCAAACTAAGTCCCTGAACAAAATCAAACCTTAAAATGGAAACCAGTAGAAAGGTCAGATCAAAGTTGCAGAATGATCTGGGATCTCTCGTTCTTCCTAAAACCTCTACAAGTACAATACACATGTATGCCTAACAAGTGTCAAAGGACTGACTTTTAGAGGCATTTTTAAGAAAGACATAATGTGGATGTTTCTGTCCTTTCTGAAACCAGAAACCTCAAATACCCTCACTCAATCCAATTTTGATTTATGCTTAAAAAGATCTCTCAATGAACTCATTAAACAGAAAGTGGGGCCTGAGAATTGGAAAACTGAAGTTTGGGGGGAAAAGTGAAAAAATTTCTCAAACATCAGTGCTAGGATAATGGACCAAAACTAAAAAGGTTAGCACAATAGATTGCTCGTTTTCCAGATCAACCTGCCATTTCAAGAGGAGGAATATGAGCTCTGCAGGTGGGGACAACAATTTCAGTACAGTGGAACACCAATCTGCTACACATAGTCTCCATCATAGAATTTCTGAAAGACTAAGATCCTGAAGGGAAAAGTGTGAAGTAGCAAAGTGAAGGTGCCCCTGAGAATGTAGGGGGTATAAGCCAACACGCTTTGGTTTAAAACAAATGTTTTTTACTAAAGTAGCTGAGGATTCAACTCACAGCTGGGAAATTGCTCCTAAAACAAAGTTCTTCTGACTGAAGGAGAAACTAATAGTGAAAAGGAGAAGAAACTCACAATAAAAAAAATAATTGAAAATAATATTCAAAGCAGCATCAGATAGATATACCAGAGTCTGAACAGCAAATGAAAATACTAATAACAGATACGATTATCACTGCTTTTCGGAGCCTTGGCTTTTTACTTTATTTACAGGTTCTGGAAACAAACATGCTTTGTTGTTCATTAACTCCCCCCTGGAGGTCCAAGTCTTTCTGTCTTAATTAGCATTCTCAGTCTTGAGCACTATAAAGAGGATAACTCATATGCCAGTCTAATGAGGATCCACACTAAAGATGTATTTGTAAAGTTAAACCAAAAATGGAGCATTAAATACCTGAATAATATTCATACTTACATTCAGACATTAGTGTGTGTGAGGCATTATGAGCCTGATTTTAAGTGCTTTATGGAAACTAGACTAAGTCATCTCTGTTCCATAGCATTGCTCCCTCCTCTCTTCCTGACAATATTTTTCACAATCTTCTTTAATGATGTTGACTACAGTGCATTACCATTCCTTTTACAATTCTAAATATTACATTATATTAATAAACACAAATTCGCATAGGTAGATACAGAAATGATGCACTTCTGCACAGAGGTATTTAAGCTCATTTCAGACTGACATAATCCAAATAGGCTTTTGCTATAACATTTTGGACAGAAAGGCTGTTATGAAACAAGACTAATATTTCTCAAAATCTCAAATCAAAACACAAGTTCCTTTAAGCTAATCTTGTACAGAACTCACAATGCTCTTGTGTTAGCAGAATCCAACTTTGGTCATATACAGGCAACTTTACTGGAAAATAGTTTTGTAAATTTTGCTTTTCACCAATACAATATTACTGTTAGAATGAAAGATCAAGTAACATAGTAACTGCACGGGTTACTATTTAACATCAACAATAGCTAAAATGGTTTGTGCAATGGGTTCGTAAACAACTGCATTATATTGCCTTAAAACCCCCTAAAACATCAGTATATTATTCATCAATTTATTCTGACAGGAATTCATTAATGGAATTGCAAGGCATCCCATTACTAATCTGCTAGGCTTCCCTAAAATAACCTGCTAAATGGGATTAGGGATTTATGTGTATACCCTGTCAGAAGGCTCATAACTTGGTTCCATTCCAGCCTTGAAATAGGTCCCATTGGGAATCATTTACTTCCAAACTGGTAATAGTCAATAATTCTAAAAGCCCAACTGAACAGCTTCAAGTCAATGCAATCTTACAAATAAATTCAAAGATTAAGATGCTTGTTTAGTATGATCAAGTTATGGGATTCAATAATTTTTACAATGTTTTGAAATTTTTAGCTAACCATCTTTTCAGATGTGTTCTAACTTTGGTAGTTTAGAAACCTACGCTCAACATTTTAACAAAACCATAACATGCCTGAAGTAAACAATATCCCAGGAACAACAGTATTTCCATGGGTTTATAAATTACAACTAAGAACAAGCACTGAGACAAAATGATGCATCAGGGAGTCTATGAAAGGATTTATCCAAATGCAAGACACAACATGTAAGGAGTAGTGAAATACATGACTGGCCCCTACATTCGTGTGGCTCCCAGAGGGGGAAAGGGAGAGCTTAGGTAGTTTACTAGCAATTAGGTACTGAAATATCTTTTTTTGTTTGGAAATAAATTGTACTGCATGCTGACTGCTGTAGTCTGCTACAGCAGAACACTTACTTTCAGGTATATTATTAAAGCTACTGATATCAGGAAGTGTGTACTTAAATTAAGTGTGGTTTGCTCAATCACAGTACCTTGGTGAAACCAAGTTGTTTTGAAGCAACCTAATAATTCTGGGGGAAAAGTGACTTTTATTTACCAGTTACTACAGAGCACATGTTTCTCAGCTGCCTTAGGTGATAATAGTCTCCAGAATGTCCTCAGCATTCACATATAAAAAGTGAACAAGACTAGAATTGAATAAATAATCAGAAAGATTTTAAAACAACTGTTACAAAATTACAAGCAGTTACAGGCCCAGTTTCATGTATACAGGACTTCACAGAAATATAAAGTTACTAAGGAAAGTGGTATACGTTTCTTTGGCAAATGACTGGACTACTATCAGGAAACTGGATAAAAATTCCTTATACACATAGCTAAAAATGCAAGTTAAGATCAAGTCAGAATATATAATCATGTTAAGAACAAACATGATACAAAATCAGAAATAATTTATAAATAAATGTAATTAAATGTAACAAAGCAAAATGTAACACCTGGTGATCATGTCAAGATTTCTATGTAGAGATTTGCTTAAAGAAAAGACAAATGTAACTAGAAGTCACAAAGACTAGATCAGATAGTCAGCTAAGAAAAGCTGCATAGTTCCTTGGTTCACAAATTTAAACAACTTATGGTTTCATCTCAGCTGGACCTCATTTAAGTAAAATCCTTACATTTTCAAGGTCATGTAAGTTGAAAATAAACAGCAAATCCAATTTTATCACAAAGGGCTAAGGATGAATACAGGCTTTTAAATTCACAAGTACCATTGTAAAAGCTTTCACCTAATTAATCTGGCAGTAAACCACCTATTCTGGACCACCACAAGGAGTAAAATTTTTTAAAGTTGCAAAATTCAGATCATCAGTGCAAGTTGATCGTAAGTTTTCAGGAATTACTTTCAAATTGAATTAATGCAGTAGACAATTAAGCAAAAGCAAGAGATCACAATGAATCAGCATCTGTTCCTGACAGATTTACTACTAAAAGTAGTTGTCAAATAAAGTATAAATAAATAGTTGGTTATAGCTGTGGTTCTATTTGGAATTGTCAGTTTCAAAAGAAAACTTCACTTTATATATTGATATACAATGTATTTTGAACATTTTAACTGAACTACAGCTATGTGTTAGCTTTATGAGTCAAATCAGAGCAAAAAGAGTATCAAGAATTTAACATTCAAGTATGCAATTCTGAACCTCTGCACAAGGTCATGAAATACTGCAAGTAGGTGCGAGCTCATAGGTAAATTGGACTGCTCTGATTTAAATTCTCTGATGAGCTGACCCTACCTTTCACATTTATCTCATTTCATTAAGATACACCAATGATAGAAATTATCCAGTATAGAAATAAAGAATCCCAAGATAGACGATGGTCAGTTACCCTGTTGGTAAATTGCATGGAGATTGATTTCAAGAAATAATAGCCATAACATATAATAAAAGGCTTGAATAATAATACTTTAGAAAACTGTAAGATGAAGAATAAAATACCTACAAATTTAGGACTATTACACATTTGAATTTGCTCTGCTGAAACACCCTCATCAGCAAAGTGTGTAAGGGCACTTTTAACTTATGATAATTCCTCAGTTAAGAATTAAACACCTATACTTCTGATCTTTTTTGAATCAGATGTGAAAACAGTCACCTTACTGAATTTACCCTCTTTTATTTTTTATCTGACTCCCTTATTCACATTCCCATTCCTGAGTCTTTATCTACACCTTTTATTTATGTGCTTATTTCTGTCATCTCCATCTTTTGGTTTTCTATTATTTCTCCTTATGCCACCATTCATCTTGCCTGCTTAGATTGTGAATTACAGTACTGGAGTGTGAACTAGGAGATGCTGACACTGCAAATCTTCCTGGCTGAGAATGAAATAATTCTGTTAAAAATTGATATCCCAGATACAGACCAAGGAAACCACATGGAGCTGACAAGAGATAAATAAGATTATGTTGCTAGAATCACTTGCCTGGCTCTAGAGAATGCCAAAATCAGAAGGGCTGACATTCCTACTAAAATGTCAAGGTTCTAAACATAAATAGAAATTATTTACTTTAACTCCTTGTAGACAGACATTCACTCTCACAAAAGCACTGAATGTAGTTGAGCAATGTAACTGATTGCATTTCAAATGAATCATTCAAATGAATTGGGCATTTAGGCACCTTTCAGAATAGACTTATGGAATTATTTGGGTTGGAATGGGTCTTAAAGATGTTGTAGTTTTGGATCTTAAGGAAATTCTCTTTCCTTACCAACACAGAATTCAGGAGCTAATGCCTAACCTCCGTGCCACTACGTAACAAAAGGAGTAGCCAACTGTTTTGATTCCAACTTGGTTGCTGAGGAGGTGAGGGAGGAGGGAGAGGTTTCTCTGGAGGGGTGGGACATCACTTTTTGGCCAGCTGCTGTGAAGGGAAGCCACCGTTTGCTGGACTCATGGAGGTGTTCGGAGGGAGCTGAGTTGCCCTGGTGTTTGGCCACCTGCGACCCCAGCTCAGCTCTGGTGCTCTGTGTTGCTCATCATAGGGAAAGAGAAGTGAGAGCCATGGCCACTGGCTTCGATTCTTGCTATAGATCCCTTTGCTGAGCCAGCTTTCCATCTGCAGAGGAGTGAGCACCACCAGTGCCAGCCCCTATCCCCAGTCTCTCATCCCTGATCGGAGGACAAAGAGAGGACTCTGCATTGTCCTGACAGAGAGTTCCACCCCATCCTCTTCTGTGGCCTCCATCTCCCACGTGAGTCAGCGCCCCACGGCCCACCTTTCGTCTTTGTCTTACCAGAGACCTGAGTGACTTTGCTGCCAGCCGAGGTGTGGCAGTGCCCCCTGCTGTCCATAATTGTAATTGCACCAAGGGAGCAGAAACAAAAAATTCAGTTTCTTTTAAAGGGTTTGTTCTTTCCTTTGGGAGTAGAGTGTAGTTCTTTGTTCTGTCCTAGTTTTGGTTTTATAAATATATTTGTAGTTAAGAACTGTTATCCTTTGTTCCTATACATTTTTCTGATTAAAACTCCTAAATTTCAAAGCTGCAGTGATTTCTTGGGGAAAGCCCTTCCTTTCTGGTCCATATAAATATCTTAGTTGTCTTCTAAACTAAGACACCACCCGTCTGAGCACTCCTCACTCATGTGTAAGATTTTGAAAACAATTTGGGGGGACAAGTACAGTTCAGGTTTTAAAGCAGGAAAACTGAAAGTCAGAGGCCACGGCTCTGAGGAGGCCAGGGTAGGGGCTGCACAGAGACAACTGATGAACTCCAGGGTCTCAGGCTCATTGGCCTCCAGTGGGCCATTACCTCAGAATGGTGGGCAGCTCTCAAAGGTTTGCTTACTACGAACCTGAACGCACAGAGCCACAAGCAAAGTAGCTGTGTTTGCCAAACACAGTGCTCTTCCAACAATGTTTCACTAAGAACATAGGTGTTGAGACCCATTGGAAGAAAAGAGGCTACTGGCCAGGGAGAGGATGAGGAGTTAGAAAGCAGCTGCTGCCAGCAGCAGGAGAAGATCAGGAAAAGCATGCAGAGATACCTGTTTGGAAGAACTCTGCACCAGGCTGTTTCCAGATCTCCTCCATAAGCAGGTTCAGAGATTCAGGTTCCTGCACAGCCATCAGCAGCTGCCAAACAGCAGAGATGGACAAGGACTGTTGCTCCAGTGCTGCCAACATGATGGAAGCAAACCTGCTGGCCTCCCACCTCACACCTTGCTCCATTGCCTTGGACAGACTGCAGTGAGGCCCTAACAGACCCTATCCACCTGTCTCCTGCATCACACTTAGAATCACAAAGAACCACAGAACATTCTGAATTGGAAGGCACAGTAACAGGGTGGGTTATAAAGATGCTGGAAAAGTGAGACTAAGCACCATCAAGAGTTCAGAAACACAGTATCTTTATTAACAGAAGTGACCAAATAGGTACCCAAAGAGAAGGGAGAAAGAGGAGGAAAACAGGAGCCCTACTTACAAATATCCCTCGCTCACCCAAGGATTACTCATATAGGTTGTCTTACCAACTCAGGACACTCCCCCAAAGGCAGGGACTACATCCTCTAGGCATTGGCTGACAGCAGGCATCCCTGCTGTGCTTTTTAAGAAACAAGCTCTGCCCAGAGCACAAGTCCTCTCACCTTTATTCAGCCTGCCAGTGATGTCTACCTAGGGAGGTATGGCCAGAACCGCCTAGATAGAGGTCTCAGGCTCTGCTCTCTTTCCTCCTCCTTGCTCTCTCCTTCAACAGTCCTCCAAAGGCTGTCAACCAACAGGAGAGACCCAAATAACTTTAGTTTATGCTAACTGTGTCTTCAAGGACGAAGCCTTCACTTCATCAGTTTTTGTTGCCTGAAATTCAGCAGGAAAAGAATAAATCTTTCACAGGTGGCATGAGCAAAAACACAGACCAAAATGTCAACACTCTTAATTCCTGATACAGGCACCCCCAAGGACACAACCAAGGCTCACCAAGACCCTGCCTGCCCTTGCTCCCACCTGTGGCAGATCTGCCTCACTGTGCAACTTAAGTGGGGACCACTTAGAAGTCCAGAACCTGAACACATCAGCCATTCCCTCAGCTCACTCTGAATCAAGCACCTCTCCTCAGAGCCCAAATCAGCCATTCTTAGTTCCTAATCTTCAGCTTCATAAACATTACCTGCCTCACTCCCACTACAAGATACTAAGAAATCATTAAGCCAAGTCCTCCTGGAGGACTGCGCCAAACCCAGCATAGCAGGTAGTAAATCAAATCCTCAGGACTTGACAGGGATCCCAGATGGGGATTAAAGCTCAGTATCTGCTTGCACACATGCAGGAGGCTGCTCACCTTTCTCTCCACAGGAGCCAGCCTCTGTACAACAGAGATGTCCTGCAGCAGCACCTGGTGTCTGTCAGGAACTCTACAAAGTTCTCTTGCTATTGTTGTAACAGTTTGGCTCCATAAACCTCTGGGCTCCATTGGCCTGAATTCAGAGAATGAATAAAGGAACAGTTTAGTTTGCAACATCTTCCCAAAGGGCTTCAGAGGTAAGGGAGACCAAAAAAGCCCAGGCAGACAGTTCTCCCTAACCCACTAATGCTCAGGGCCTTATGCTCAGCACACCTGGATTCACCTTCAATCAGAGGATGAGCATGACAAATCAGAACTTCTCCAAAGCCAAGACAACACAGAATATCCTCTGCCCATATGTGCCTAACAGAAATGGATCTTTGACACCCAAATGTCTCCTGAGTCTTAGTCCTCATCTGAGCCCAGAAGAAGAAAGTCTTAGTTTTCAGCCATGTTCAGTAGATGAACATCTCACCTTGTGTATGAAGGCAATACCTTGAGATGTTCATCAGTCTTTTCTGATGCCCTGGAATCACAAAGACCCCATTACTGACTCTTAATTGTAGTTTTATTTTAAGAGGCCTTGTAAGTCAAAGTGTATGATCCACTCCACCAAGAAGGTGCTCCGAAATGCCCTGGGTTGTGTTTCTCTCATTCCCTGGTATGACTATCAAACACACTAACATTTTACAAACACCCAGGTGGTCAAAGGTAATTGAGAACTCTGTGGGCTCAGTTGCCCTTGGTGAAAATGTTAAGGGCACACAAACCAACTTGCAGTTGCAGAGCAGTCATAGCACCTTCTTCTCTCCCTTATACCAAACCCCACAACTTTAACTTCATTCCTTTCTCCTTCCCTATGTAATTCCAAGCTGGTTCTGCTGAAGTTTGCCTTGATGAATCAGAAAAATGATGACTGCAGAGTAACACTCCATCCCTTTAAAGACACTCCAGTGTTAGAACACAACAGACTAAGTCAAGGAGAAGTAACAGTGTTTATTCTGGATAATGAAGGGACTTGGGCAAAATCTACTGTGCCCCAAAAGTAATTATCACAGTAATTATCACGTGATTAGTTGAGAAATAAAACTAAAAACTGCCAAATAGATGAATCTGAGAAGGATTTTTTCACCACTGAAGTTACTAAGTTGAAGAAGATGGACGGTCATACTTTTGTAGGAGAAACCAAACTCTGCAGTTCATTCAAGACATCTGTGCGTGATTTTTTGTGTACTTCTGTCTCTTGATCATTCTGGTTCAGTACCAACTAGAAGAATCCATCATTCTCACAGAATTACCTGGGAGAAAACCAGCTAAACATACACAGCCTGGGGACCTAAGATAAAGTCTCTGGGACCCAGAAGACATGCAGTGCCAGGTAAGGAGAGAAAATTCTCTGGAATGGGGAAGGAGGCAATGGCAGGCTTGGGGAATAATCAACGGAGATTCTAAGCTATTGTGAAAAGCTTCCTGAACAAAGACTTCTGGGAGACATGAGTCCTGATCCCCAGCAAAGCCAAGGGAATTTCAAAGACGAATTACTTCCCTCCTTCTCCCATTGGAATGTTTCTGATTTTTTGACACAAATTTGAGTTGTTTGAATGCACTCTCAGCTCTGCTGCTATGCCAAGGTGAGCTGCAGAGCCAGAGCAAGCCCTGTGCCAGGTGCAGGACCTCCTACTCTCCATTAGCAGGACAGCATGGTGACACCAAAGATGCCATCAGAAAATCCATCAGCTGCCAGTAGAATCAAATCATTCCCTCCCTCTTCATTTACATGATAAGAATTATTTGTGCTTCTGTTTGTTCAAGCTGCAATTTGAGGGATTCAGCTCTGTGTAATTAAGGAATGCTCCTCCTTGGAATGGGTATTACCACGAGATAATTAACCATGCTGGGAGTCTGCTGTTTCGAGAAAGCAATCGTGCTTAACAAATGACAAAGCCAAGTGCCTGTCAGGAATGTTTGCTACAGAGGAAATTATCAGCATTATAAGCACTGTTTTGCTTTCTATTAAACACTCATTTACATTTCACTGCATGTTAATTTAGTTTTTAATTTTTATGTGGCTTTAGAGTCTCTCAATGTGAATTGCCCGAGTTATGTCTAAACCCACCCAAACTTGGAAGGCTGTCCCACTAGGCAAAGATGGGGGCTCTGAGTCCCTGAACCACCACAGGCAGGCAGCAAATAGAATTCCACCAAAATAAACAGGAGGAGGGGCCTGGCTATCCAAGAGAATGATGTCTAATGGGGACATTAAGTGTGGGATTCCCATCAGCACACTCTGCTCCACACAGGGGACCACAAGCTGAACTGCTGCCTAGATCGAGAACAGGAGCACAGTCCAAATAAACTTCACCCCCATCTTCCCCAGTCACAAGGAATTCCAGGTAAGAGACTGTCTGTATTCAATGTCAAGACATCTACAACTTGGAGGGATTTTTAGCTACTTGCTTTAAAAGCCAGTCAGTACCGTAAGTTAAAGTCACAAATGGAAGTTTAGTCTACCCATACCTTTGCTATCAGAGAAGTTTGCTGTTGCCATGAAGTTGTCCAGCAGAAGCTGGAGCCCAGAGAATGATGCTTTCACAGCCCCAAGAAGTCTGATAAAGCTTTCCACTTTCATGGTTTTCTCTTCATTCACCTTCCTGAGTAGGCTGTCCATGGCTTCCCTCTGAGAGCTGCTTTCACAGCAATCCAAAACTATCTGTAACAAAGAAACAGCCACAAACCTGCCTTTGAGGGCCTCCTACAAATTCTTGGATCTGAATTGAGATCAGCAAAACAGGAAGAGTGTCGCAGTACTGCAATAAATCCATCCCCACTGCTTCCACAGTTTAACTGGGAGCTGTTATGGGGTGCAAGTTACAGTAACATCTGAACATGCCTAAGGTGTAACTGATGTGCATCACCTTGTAGACCACCCTGGTGGGTTCTTCCACCAAGTCCAGCTCTTGGAAGTGGATGACAAGCAAAAAACCATTTTTTTAAAGGAAACAGATCCTTAAAGACAGTGTTCAAACCAACATTTCATTTAATATTTGTAGTAATTATTTTTAACATTGACAGTCTCTTCTCCTTTGTCTCCCCAATTTTTCTGCTAGCCATCAAAAATCAGATGGACAGAAAAAATTACTCTCAATATTTAAATAATCATCTATTAATTGATTTATTATTTTTATGATGAGGCCACATGAGACATCTAGAGCTTGAAAAAGCTCTAGGATACCAGTAAAATACCTACAAGGGAGAGGCTATTGGGGTTGCCCTTATCCCAAGTAAGGGGGGAGTGTGAATGACGGTCAGAAGAGCTCAGGCACAGCAGGCATCAGAAGGCTTGATCAGAAGGCTTACAAGAGTTTATTCAAG
>JAOXXN010000265.1:29006072-29020497 GCA_026770055.1 Myrmophylax atrothorax | reverse complement strand
TATTTCAATACTCATTTTTCCCTGAAACTGGGGCAAAAATTTGATACAGGAGAACTTTCTGAGGGAAAATGAATTCTGAAAACTTTCAGTTCCAACCTATAGTTTTGAAAAAATGTCTTCTATGCTGTCTTGTGGGCTGTCTATCCCTCTACCAGAGAAGATACACTACATCATGAGAGGTCCAGTCTGCCTGCTGAGCATTGGTGATGGGGAAATATGATGACACGAGTTATCCAAACCATAACTCCTATAATCTCATAAGCCACCACAATGCTTAGATTCATGCAAGGAGTAATGGGAAATTTTTTTAAAAGCCAACATTTTAAAACTACCTTTCCTTAAAAGTTAAAAAAATATAAACACTGTCTTGTTGAAAATTTTAATTTGGCATAAAACTTGGTTTCTGTAGAAAATTCTTAATTAAAAGTTTTATCCAGTTGCAATACAAATTTATGAGGGTTGGCTGGTTGCTTTTTTTTTGCCTGCTGGGTCTGTCTGTAGTGCCAGTTTTTGGTGAAACAGCACACTTGAAGAGTCAGAGCACTTTCCACCTCGGTCTAGCTGCAATTATCTTGACAGCAGATGTCAAGAAAAATCTGCTGCAGGGAAAACAGACACATATGCAGAACAAAATTGGGGAAAGACTTCAGGAATGGCAGCGTGAAAACATTTTTAATGACATACTGCAGGAGTGCTGAAAACCAGTAGTTTGAGAGTTTCAACCCACTGTTGAAACCAGGACCTTTGTAAATACAGATATGTCACCTAAGTTCTCTGCCATACTTTCTCCAGTAGATTTAGTGGCTGATAGAAGATATAGCTCCATAATGAATATAAATATCCTTTTAAATTAAAGAAATTACATAACTGGTAAAGAGCATTACTGTTTTTACAAAAAAATTTACTTATTTAAGCATTAGAACTACATTAAGATGCTGTAAGGGCTCATTATTGAGGTATCAGTAAGAAACCACAAGCAAATAAAAGCAGAAAATGGGCTGTTTTGAACATCAACTTCCATGTCTATCTAGAAGAACATTTGACAAAGTTCTAAGACATGAAAGCCCATTTGGAAAAACTTGTGCTTTGCTATTTCCATTTCTTTTTGCTCTTGTCCTCATACAATTATCACTCTCCTAGCTCTCAATGTTTGAAGAGGCTTCTCAAGAAGCTTTCTACCTTCACTCCAGTTTTGCAACTCTCATGCCAAAACTGCATGTACGTAAAGTATGAGTAAAATTCTCAACAATGCCCACAATTCGAAATAAATGTACCTTCCCTTCTCCTATTCCCTCTTCTGAATATATAAATCCACTGAAGGTACTGTTTCTTTTCTCCTTATTAGTGATCCACAAGCAGGAATATATCCTTGGAAGGGCAGCATTTTCCATCAGACTGTCCCTTTCAAAGCTTTCATTACTGAGCAGTAGATAGAATAAAGCTCTTAAAGTCTCATTGCAAAACTTCTGAAGAGAGGACATACCTTGCAAAATTAATGCTTTGTTCTGAAACTCAGTCATCTCATGGGCTTGCACAGAGCAACCACTGGTTGAAGCAGAACTCATCATCAACTTCATAGAAGAGTGTATTTTTACTTCATCACACTCTGAACTATTTCAGTTTATTTCAATTTCAAAATGGCAACAGCAGCATAGTGTTACCCCTAAATTTTGATGCCTTTTACTCTGTCCAAGTCATTTGTTCATCAAGGTTTCTTGTTGCCTTAACTGGTTTTGCCTGTGGGCATCAAGATCAAATTCTTTAAAATTAATATTCTGTGATGGTGTGAGCAGGGGAAAAGCTTTTGTTATAGACATTGCCATTATGCAAATCACAAAAAGTACCACATTTTGGTCCCAAAGCCTTAATAACCTTTCTATTGACAAATAGATTGGCAAAATGTTTTTCAATATTTTGAAAAGAAGCAACAATCTCAACTACTGTGGTTTTTTTATATTAGGAGTTAGAATTCCCAGTATAGTAGATGAAAAGTCTTTGAAGAGCTGTTTGCAATAGGAGCATTCCTTCCTGAGCCAAAACAGCATTGTCGTCCAACAGACTGAATAACACCATTTTAGTCATGATGAAACAAGGGATATACAAGAGATATAATACAACAGAGGAAATATGCAAAAAATTCTTCTCTCTGCTCTGCTCCACTTCAATACTCTCCGGGTGTAATAACAATCTTTTTTCAATGGCAGTAAGCAGAATTCCAGCTTTCTTTTGCAAGGTGTCTGGTGCCAGCTAAATTGCTGCACTAATACATATGGAGGAGTAAGAAATTCTCTGGGAGTTACCTGCATGCAGATGTAATAAAGGGAAGAAAAACACACACTGTGACAATTTAGGGAATTCATCTACCTAAAGTCTATGAATTACCCTTTATGGTGATTTTTTTTAAATTTTGTATGTCTCAGAAAGTAAATTCCATTTTATCTACATTTTCTTATGTGATCCTTCCTTCACTGTAATCTGAAATTCCACCTAGTGATGACCCTGCATGTACAATAATGTCATTAACTGAGGATGGCCATTGTCCTCCCTGTCCTCCTCCTGCATTTTCTTAAATTAGTCCCCACTTCTTTTTGCTGGCTACCACTGAATATAATGCCATTTTGAGGTTTAATTGGGGCACTTAGGAGGAAAGAAAGTAAATAGCAGCAGAAGACATACACAGGATTATAAATTACAAAATTACAAAAGGGGAAATAATATGAACAGAGGGTATTATTCATTCTGTTCCCTAATAGGAACAGGAATAGGAACTAGGAAATAGCCAATGGAATTACCAGGATCTCAAAAAGCAAGTGTTTTCCAGAGTGCACAACATAAGCCTAGAGTTCTTCTTGCTGGGTTCTGTAGTAGTCAAAACTGCAGATAATTTGGAAAAATTGCTATTATAAATTCATCTAAGATCATTAAGTACTACTATATAGGTACACTATGTAGGTCCTAAAGCTTCTAAGCACTGCACTGATGAAAAATGTGAGGGAACACGGGAAGAAGCATCACTGTATACTTTATCAGTTGTCTGACCGCTGTCAGAAATAGGATGTTTCTAAAAACTAGACAAACAGTCTGATATGTTGCAACCTTTTTTTATATTCTTATGAGATGGTAGATACTTTCAGGTAATAAAACTAAAAAATTGACTTCTATGATGTGTGTAAACAGCTGTGAGAAATATATTGGCACGTAAGTTTACTTACACAGGTTTAAACTGGAGTGGAAAAAATAAGTATCACCACAGAAGTTTTTTGTTGTTGCTGAGTCCCAGCAAAAATAAACATACAGCAACAGTGTTTTATTTATGTGCATGCTGACAACAACACTGACAAATCATTTATTCATGTCTTACTGTTCCTCCTGGTACAACACAATTTCATCTAAGGACACCCTGGAAAACTCCGCAGAGTAACTAACCACTGTTTGTCTGAAGTGCAGACAGTTTCAGAACATTTTTCTAACACGCTGTGGTACCACTGTACACATTTTAACCATAGTAAATTACACCAAAAACTCTTCTTTCAAAAAAAGTTTTTCTCCTTAAAAGAACAGCAGGACAGTCCCTCTGAAGTTGTAATGGTCTTTGTCATAGAATACCAACAGGCAATCATAACTTGGTGCACCTATTGAACAAAAGATATTTTGACAAAAAATACACAATATAAGTAGACAGGAATAAAAATTTGGTTATCTCAGTTTAGCCCACACTTCTCTATCATATTGCATCCAGAGAATCACTTGTTTTCAGATGTCTCATTTTAGTGATCCACAGAACTTCAGAGAAACTACACAAAAGGAAATTATTACAACCAGCCTAACAGCCTGGAAACAATGTGATTCTTTACTTGTTCTGAGACAGAACAAAACTGGAGCTTTTCATTGTATGTGATCAAATGCTGTTCTACATCTCTCTATAGAGCATGTGTTTGTTTTGGGTCCTAGACTGCAGCTGTCTCCCAGTGGTGAGAAATCTAGAAAGGAAAAAATTGAAACTGAAAGGAAAGGTTGACCACTACTAGAGGTCCCAGCTTTCTACTCAGCTCCAACCATCTGTGCCCCTGCAATGGCACTGGCGCTCACTCCAGGACCAGTCGAGAGCCAGGGTGACCTCCCTCACACACCCAACATACTCCAAATTGCATGCATAGTGAGGATGCTCAGCCCTCAGCACATTTTTTGTCTTTACAGATCCACTCCTGTTTTGCCTCACAGCTTGCTAACACAGATAGAGGGTGCACAGGTTCCTCTTGCCTAGACGGAAGCAAGATGAGTCTGTGTTTATTCCTATTTTTCTGAGAAGGCTAGCAGTTATAGTCCTTGCTTAGCACAGAGCCTGTTCCTGTCACTTTATCTAACTGCAAAAGAGGTTACATTCCATGCCTTTTCCTTTTCCAAGCAAGGGCAAATTTTGTCAACATAAACTGGGCAAAACTATTTTGTAATAGATGTAGACTTTCAACAGAAAAAGGTTTTGATATCCAAGCTCACAAAATTTGTACAATTTCAGCAGGTAAGTTTTCACAGTGGGTGTCACAATAAAAGCCAGTTCTTTGTAAGTAGTAGATCTCACCCCTGCAATGTTGAGTCCATGATGTTTAAGCACAGCAGGACAGGGAACTAGCCTAAGACATGGTCTTCTGGGTGATGCAAGCAAAATTTGGGGAAGCAGAAAGAGAGCCTCCATCAAATAAGTAACAATAAGGAACAATACTAATCACAGTTCTTCCTGACTGTGCCAATTAAAGTGGGCCCAAGAAGGTAACACAGGCCAGAGCACGCCAATTAGGCTACTCATATGAAAGACCTATACATGGTAACAGATGCTTGGGGTTTTTTGCTGCAATATGGACAACAGGAGAAGAGACTCTAAATGGTGGCCCTGAGGTGGCCCCAGAAGAGAAGTTGAACCATGGGAAAAGAGTCCATCATGTCTATATTTGAGAATTTAGCTAGATTTAATGATCTGGGAGAATCATATGAAGTCCTTTAACTATTTAAGTACACAAGAAACATCCCTTCTTCTCTCAAGGTGGTGAGCAAATTGATCTGTCTGAAGAATTTGTGCCTTGCATGGTCTGCTCTGTAACCTGGCTACTTCCATTCAGATTTCCTGCCTATTAGGAGGTGGTGGCAGAGGGCTCTGTTTCTCAGGCTCTACACTCTCCCATCTTTGAGTATTTTCCATTTTCCAGGTGGGAAAACTGATCTCTAGCCAGGAAGGAAAAAAAGTGTTCCTGAATTAACCAAGATACCAAGTAGCCCTCAGTGGCATGCCTGTCTCTCTTCCTTCCCTGAACCTTCTCAAGCGCTTGCCTCTTGAAAGGCAGAGCAGTGGCCAAACCAAATCAAATGCTCAGCAATCTGAAGGAGATTTCCACTACAAAATGGCAACTTAAAATCAAGTCAGACTCCAAGGAGTTTGCAAAGCAAAAACTGATTTTAAAACAGGTACTGGCACATCTTTTGGTTGCAAATGGTTTACTAATACTGGATGGTTTACTACTGAAGAAAATCTGTGGCCTGGAGACCTGAACCACACTTTGGTCGGTCTCCCACAGATATTTTCACCACCCAGCTATCTGTGCACATTGTTCCTGTGGTACTATAATTTCTAGCTAATGAATTAATTGCTTCCAATTAACAGAGAGCAGCCTCATTCTGTATTACCAAAGGATTACAAATTAAATATTAATTACGCTTCATTTTGTAGGAGAAATCAAGTTAAACATAATCAAGTTAAACACTCCATTACAAAGTAAGTAGACTAGACATTTTCCAGAACAGATGCACACTGTCCAAATTATAGTCAATTCCGATATATTGTAAACAAGCTAAGCCTCATTTATTAAACTGAAAGTATCACACCTCCCACACAGAAACACAAGAGACAAATGTTTAAATCTCCAAATTTTCACAGATGGTAGCAAAAAGAAAACACTCTTATAAGACAAGTATTTAATTCCTGCAGTCTTTAGCAAGCACTGGTGTTTCACGGAAAGGAAACCAAAATTTCCAATACAGCTTTTCCTGTACCACAGCATCAGTCAAATGACTTAATTGTCACTGTGAGTTCAGCTTGATATCATGCAGAACTTCACCCATAACAACAGGCTGCCAGGTACCTAACTCTAAATTGTAAAGATACATCTGAAAACAAGTTTAATTGTTGTTCAGAGAAGAAAATATGCTGCAATAAGGGCATCTAAATTTGGAAAAAAAAAAGGACCAAGAGAAGAAAGCTTAGAGAAGTGGAGCATATCTTCACCAGTGCAGTGCCTAGGAGAAGACAGCTCTGTTTTCCTTCTCATGTTCTGTGAAACTCCACCCGTTCTGGGAAAGCAAGAGGAATATTTTTGGAAGTAGTGGGAGGAAGAAGGATAAAGCAGAGACAGATATCTCCAGAGCAACATTTTTTTTTCTCTCAAAAGATTGACTTCAAAACATCTGATTGTCAACCTACTCAGTGAATGCAAAATTTATTACAGAAGCTGAGCCAGATCCTTAGCCGATAAAAATTTATTTAGCCCCATTGATTTCAGTAACAGGAGAGGAGAGCTTTTGAGGAGCTGAGAAGGACAGCACCTTTCACAACGGTACTGCCTATGGATTTGATTCCCTTTTAAAAAGTTACCTTATGCATGTAGAGCTGGGTAAAATTTTTAACAAAAATCCCAACCAACCAAACAAACAAAAAAGGAACCATATTTTGAAATGGCTGACAATGACTTTGCTTACCACCATTTCACTCCATGGGTTATCACTAACAACCTGAAAAGAATCATTTCAGTATGTGACAGACATCAAGTATATAAGCATTCTCAAAATACTTATGTAGGTGAGTCGTCTCAAAATTCTGATTTAAGAACCCCACCAACTAGAGGCCATCTTTCAAACACATGCACCATGTGTAGCAGCAACAGAATACAACCCTTCTAAATGACCATGTCTGAATGTAAAACCAAATGAATTTTTCACAATTGATATCTAAAAGAACAAGCAGTGAATTATTTTACATTATAAGATGCAGTCCTTTACATACTGTTCTAGAGTTCTGCAAGGTGAGTTGTCACTGACTTGAAAACACTACAAGTTTACTGTTAATAAAACTGTAGATGATACAGAGCTATACTGAAAATTATAGGCACAATTATATCATCTGGATCATTTATTACATTGTGTTCATTCAAATAACATTTTAGTATTCAATAAAATAATCCTAATATGTAAAACAAGAGGGATATCATCTGGGAAAGCACAATATGAGCACCTTTACAGCTAACTAAACCCAAAGTCCCAGTGCAGTACTACAGCTAATGGACAGCAATATCCCTGGGAATATGAGCAGAGGGATACCTATCAAGACTGCAATGATGGTATACCTCCTCGGTATGGAGGTCTTTTTGGAGAGCATGTGTATTTTCAGTATTTGGTTCTGATGTTCTGAAGGAAAACACCAGGAAAAAAAAGTTCAAATACAGGAACCACTAGATAAGCAGAGGGCTATAAATCCTGCCTTATGATGACAGACTTAAGAATTTGTGTCTATGTGATCAAAGCAAAGATTAAGAGGGTACCTGATTACACTATATAAATACTTACATGGGAGATTATTGGTACTGGAGTTCTCTTTAATCCAGCAGAAAAGCAAGTAACATCATTAAATGGTAGAAAGATTAAGTTAAATAACACAAAGTAGAAACAAGGTAGAAATGCTTAACTGTTAAAATCATTAACCTTAGAAATGCCCTGACTCCAAAAGCCTATGAATTATACATGACAAAACTGGTAGAATTTATGCTGGCAAAGAGAGATATCTCCCATTCACTTCAGTTTTTAAACTTGTCACTTTTTTAAGAATAGTTTCAGACAGATAGCTTCCCGACATTCTGATGAACAAAAATCAGGAACCCATTCATTTCATGTGCACTCCTGTAATATTTTATTAATCCTCTGTGCTTATATTACACAAGTGCAGTTAAAATTTTATCTATTGTCCTGCATCCTATTCCTACACAGGTAAAACCTGAGGCTGAGGCATGTGTTTCTGAAAACACTGGTACACATTACTAGCAATACTGAAATACTGCCTTTCAAGACCATGAAGAAGCAGAATTGTTGATATTCTTTCTGTGAACTAATATCCTTTAGTTAAGTAAAAGGATGGGCCACTAACTGGAGGTCATAATACTATCACTGATTTTCATGGAAGATTTATATTGACATGCATATAGGCATGTCAAAAAGAAATACATGCACACATCACAATCAAATTATTGCTGACAATTTTTCAGGCTATACTGCTGCAACTTTAAATTTATTCATCTTCAGTTCTCACATGGGACCTGCAGTATAATACAAGATGCTGCTTTATGCACACTACAGACACTTCACTGTCATTTAGCAGTCTGACAACAAAACCAAAATTATACTAATGACATGCAACAAAAATGTGTTACCTACATGATTTGGAAAAAGGAAACCATAATATGTGTATATTTGTAGTGATAAAAAGTATGAAAATTGTGAATACAAGGACAGATACTGCACTAATTTAAGGGTTTGAATCTTTAACGTTTTACGGCACATGCGCATGTGTATGTGTGGGTGTCAGAGAAACTGAGAGGAGTTGATTTATGCTGCCAAGCATTCAAATGTTTCCTTCTTTGGATATTTATAAGAAGATGTCATTCTTAGGGTCAGGGTACTGATGGCTTATTTAATTAATATTTTAGGACTGTAGGGAAAACATGTGATGGAATATATTCAGTCCAGCATCTGTAAGGTGCTGTGTGAGTGAGGGAATGAACTGGAGATTGACTGAATGAAACAGGCAGTTTGTCTTTAGTATAAATTTGTTAACAAATGGGACAATTTGGACAGTGCACCCCCAGGAATTTACAAGATTATCTCTGCTGTACCACAAAAAAAACTCAAAAAACCATTCTGTTTTCATTTTCTTACATCCATGTTTTTGCATGTTTCTTTCATTTCCAGTCTTTTAAAGGAAAGAACAAGATTTTATACTAAAATACTAGTAAGCAGTGTGACAGTAGTCAATTCATAAACTTGCTGAGACAACTAAAATATCTTTATGAAGCATTCACTGATCTTTCATGCATTTCTCATATAGCACACCATCTGACTTCTCTTTGCAACTTTGTTAGATTTTGCAACTTTGTTAGATCCTTCCTATGTGTTTAGCAGCATTGTGAGAAAGAGAAAATATTCATTCTCTAATGTATACTTAGTAAACTTGATACAAAGGCCCGTACTTTCTTCAATGCTTAAATAATATATACTGAATCAAAAGCTACTATTCCAAATAGAATAGCATATAAACAGAATCTCAAATAGAATTAGACACAAAACCAGAATCTCAGATGGGTAAATAAACACAGGTCAGCATTTCCAACCAATCGTCCTATTTGTAATTCTATATACATGATCATCAAACAGGAAATTATACTTTTTCTCCTGCTTACTTGCTAAGCGTCCTTTCAACTCCAAAGCATTTCCAGATTTCTAAAGTCATCCCTCATGACCTTATCAGCAGTTCAGGTATCTGAAGGATAATTTCTATCTTTCATGAGATTCGTTAGAGAAAGCCTCAAAAAGCATGAATTTTTTGTTTAGAGAATGGTAGAAAGGGCATGTCGGGGGTGTGATTAGTAATGTTCTTTGGTATGTATTTCATACAGCTTAATGTGAACATGACACTTTATAAAATATCTCTTTTATTATGATCTAACATTTAAGAGACACACACAATGATACAACAGGATATAATAATGGCTCTACTTTGCCAGATTGAACATCTGTCCCTCCCAATATTTCACTTCTGTCAGATGACAAAAAAAAGTATTAGAATAGAGAAACCCTATAGGTGATACCTCCCCATCCCAGCTGTCAGCTCAAGAACTTTCTCAGACAAAGGTGACATCATTGAATGTAAAACTCCAATATACTTTTGTTCCAGGAGTTTATGAATTGCTTTTGTATCCACACAGACATCTGCTATTTTCTGTGGCAACGAGTTCCATTGTCACATGTTGTTGCATGTTTTTAATGTGATTTGATATAATCTAAATTTTATAGCTGGATAAACAGTCAAAAATGGTTCTTAGATAATTCTCTCTGTGCCATCCATGATTTTATAGCCCTTTTCATAGACTTTAGTCTACTTAACAGCTTGTTATATGGAAGGTGTTCCTTTGATCATCCTTGCTGCCTTTCTTTATGCATTCTTGAGTTCTTCATAGTATTTTCTGAAGGAGGAACAGAACCATGTACAGTACTCAAGATGCAGAAGCATTGCTGGTATGAGCAGTGGCCCAATGACTTCTGTTTCTTGTTCTAAACTCAATTCCCTGTTTTCTGCTCTTTTCCTAGTAACTCTTTATATTCTAATTACTTGCCCTCTGGTCACCTTTGCACTGACAGTTTTCATTCAACTACCTATATTAACTCCAAACCCTATTTCCTGAGAGGGAATAGCTTGTCACCTGCCATTTTGTCATCTACTAACTCAGTGTTGTGAAATCCTTCTGTATCAATTTGCAGAGCTTTCATTTTTTGCTATGCCTAACTTAGTACTATCAAGACCTTTGCCGTTCTGCTCCTTACCCTCCTTTCCACTATACTTCTGCAGATACCAAGTACACATCCCTTTAACACACTCCTAATAATATTTTTTCATTCTTAAAACTGACCAGTTGTTACTACCCTTTAAATCTTGGCTTTTAACAAGCTACTCTATGAATATACCTTCCCTCTAATCCTGACTAAGAGTCTTGAAAGGCTTTGATAAGAGATTCCTTGAAATCTTGGAAATTCAAATAATTTATACCTGAATTGATCTATACCATTGGATTCATTAGTCCACATATTCAGCGATGCCTTAAGAACTTTAACAGATTGTTTAAGGCATGACCTCCCCCTGCAGAAGGATTCTTTTAGAGTCATCTTTAGTACAGCATGTTTGTTTACAAAATTTACATCCATTGGTCCTACCAGCTTGCCCAGTAGGGATATCAGGCTTCTCAGTCTATGGCTTCCCTGTTGCCCCCAAGTGCATTATAAAGGAGTAACTGCAGAAGTGCCAAAAAGTTTATATTTATTTTGAAATTTTAAGTTAGTTTGATTTTCAAACTATTCACCACAAAACTTTTTCAACTTTAGCAACACTGTCCCTCTCTGAAGCATGGTCACTGAAAGAGACAAAAATCTAGGAATTGCATGCCTCAACTCTACAGAGCCCTTTCAGAAGTTTTAGAAAGTGCTACTCTGCATTTTGGTATAGTTTAATGTTCTTTCAAAGTATATTCCACCTGTGAATATGTCAGCCTGTCAAGTGTGATGCTAGAGATGAAGTTTTTTATACTTCTGATGGTCTATTTTTTGTATTGTTTCCACTACCTCATGTACAAATGAACTATATGCCTTTTTAAAGTTCTTATTTGCCAGTACTTTACTTTCAGATTTTTAATAGTAACATTCAAGAATGCCTAAACAACACAGCCCTGGCTGCCCTGTCTCACTGTGGCAACACGGTTCCATGAGATTTCAGTATAGCAGGTTCAAGACCACTGCAGATCTTCTGAAGATACCTGGAGGAATGTGAACAAATACTCAATGTTAAAATCAATAACCTGTTAATTGTAAGTACGTTTTAGGACTATCTGGAACCTGTCAGAATACTGAATTTTTAATGAGTTTAGTAATAGCCACTTTTACTTATTAATGCAGCAATCAGAAAAAAAAGCACTGTCTACTGTAAACAAGGGGAGAAAACCGCAAAACTAACAAAGAGCTCCTATTGAACAACAAATTCCTTCAGCAGGGAACAAGGCCATCTCCCATAACTCTAAAGAGCTTTGAAAGGCCTTAGTAAATGCTGTGAAAAACTCAAGGACGGAGGAAGCACAATTATATGTGAAAACCCCCATCATAACAGGGATACTTTTAGTCCAAAAGTGACTACTACCTGTACATTTCCTGACTAGCATGAGGAGTGCCAGTACAGGGCATTCAAACATCCTCCCTGAGCTTTGTGCCACTCCTACACAAATCTTACTGCTGTTTCCTTCCCATGTCACACAACGTTCTTGCAAGACAGCTGCTGGGCACTAAGGGCATTTGACTTGCAGTGCACTTATTTCAGTATTTGTTCTACCATTTATTAAAGCAAGTCACAAGAAGCCAAATACTATGCTCTGCCTCTGAGGCACTCATCTATGCAGCCTGCAAGGTTCAGTATTCTCCCATCTCCCAATGCTTTCCTTGTAGCACCGGGAGTACTTCATGCCCCACAATGTACTCTAGCAGTACACAGACAACACTCATTCTCCTGCAAAAGACAGGCACCTTTACTGCAGAGGTTAGAAGAGGTTTAAACTAGAAGTCCTTCTGGCCATAGAAAAAATAGATGAAAGGAACAAAACTGCACAGCATGAAGCACACCCTGTTTTCATTAACTGCTAGATGAGCATTGACAGAAGAAATCAAAACACTTACGGGGCCCAGGTGCCCCTGCAAATGCCTTTTCTTTCTGTACATCTTTCAGTCCAAGTGCATGTTATCAACAGAGGACAGGACTCTTTGATGTAGGATATTTGAGCGCTGTCAAACTCATTTATGTTTAGAACTAGGTGATATTTAATGGTCCCCAATATATGGGCAGTTAGATTGAATAAAGGGTAAATAACATCGTCACAGACAAAGCTCAGTGGACTGAGAAGGAAGTTCATCTCTAAGAATAGGTTAAGGGAGGGCTTTCACCTGGATCTCAGGCTGCAGTATAGTGAGAGCTCTGTGACTGGGCTCTTGTATGCACATAAAGGCCACCTACATAGAAGACAGGAAACTGGATATCCTCTTCTAACATTTCATTAGTAAAAATACTGCCTGAAAATCAATCCCTATCTGTCTTTTTCTACCTGGGAAAGACTGTTATCAGTATAAATCAGACTTGGATCCATCCTCCCTTTCAAAACACCTATTTGACTATGATGCACAAAAAAGGAAAGAACAGGTACAAGAGAAAGTATTTGTCTATGTTTGGTCTTATAGTACCTAGATGTAAAGTATATTGTCAGCAATGACAGAGAATTATTACAGGAACCAAAATTGCTCACTGGGTTAAAGGATTATCAAATAATCAGAATGAAAGCAGTTTTCACGTTTCATTACATGTACATGAAATCACAGTTTAAGTAGTCACAAAACATTGCTGCAGAACATTAATCCTCCTGTTTCACATTAATTTCTCTAAATAATAATGGAAAACCAGTTCTTTGGAGACTTCTGGGATTATACAAAATTACACTTACAAAATAGGTGTTTTGCAGAATGAACTGCTGGGAGGACTTCTATTTAGAGTATGCTCTGTACTGAATTCCTGAGTTACTCTAGTTTTGCACTTTATACCACAAGACAGAAGGGAGCAAAAGAAGTCTCCTGTTGGACAGAGGAAGGGAAAAGAGAGAAAAACAATCCATTATATGTTAGGTTGCCTCAAACATACCTCAGAATGGACAGAGCATTAATATAGAGAATTTGCTTTTACATTGATACTCTGATTTTTAATGAGAGGAATCAATTATCCTGGATTGAGCAGGTGAGTTTGATTCTTTCATACATACCCCAATAAACCTTCATTTCCTTTTGGTAGTTTATTATACAGTTCTCTCATTGAAAGTAAAGAACAACCATACTGATAAAAATCAGACAGCTTTAGCTAAAACTGAAGGTTAAGCTGGTAACTAATCTTAAAAAATCATTAGTTTAATACACTTACTGCAACCATTTTTTTAAGTCAGCACAGTGGATTCCAATTAACATTTTTAAAAGTATACTTTCCACAATAATCACAGAGGTAGAACAGCTATTGATACAGTGACAAAAATTCAATACTTATATTTACTGTTTGCAAGCCTAGTGCAAATTCAGATGTTCTACAGGATATATGTTGTGCCGATGCAAAGATGAAGACACATAATTTTCAATGACACTGGAAAACAACAAGTCCAAAAATCAGGAATAGGTTCAATCATAAGCAGCCTGAAAAGGAAAACTCTTACTCCTTAAGGACAGAAAAATTTTATCTTTGCCTTGAGCATGCATTCAAGCCACCAATAAACTCACGGCCAATAACTGACTCAGCTGTTACCTATACTGTCATCTTCCTGCATAAAACAGAGACAAAAGAGAGGAGTTGAGTCACGGTGCAGCTGCAACACCCAGCATGAAACTGATCCCAGCTGAACTGCACAATTGTGAGCAGTTACCAGCACACACCAAATTAGGTGGGATTAATAAATTATTCCATCAAATAGATGGTGTAATTAAATAACAGCAGTTAACTGTTATGTGGTTTATGTAGATAAAAGCATTCAGACATGCCAGATGTAAACTTTGC
>JAOXXN010000265.1:28976950-28990385 GCA_026770055.1 Myrmophylax atrothorax | reverse complement strand
ACGCTGTGCCTCACCTAAAAAATCCACTGTGCAGGCTCGAAGGACACACCCACGTGGGGAGAGCCCTGCCCAAATCTTCATTCACAAAGCCGAGCCATACATACGTACATAGACTCATACCCATACTAGTTCTTCCTTGTCTGGGTGAGTGTCATGCATGTCAATTCAGTTGCTCACATTCTTCTTGACATCCTGACCTCCTTTTTTTGCTCACAACTCTGTCCTCTAACAGTTCTCCTCTTGCCTCTACTGCTTTTATGAGATAGTTTGTATAGTTCAATACCTCTCACACTTGCATGCTCCTAGAACTGACAAAGTATCATTGTTTTATTATGGATTACCACAGATGGTCTACCCTTTTCCCAGGTGGAATTTTGCTTTTCTAAAACCAGGTAATGTGTTCTTCAATTGTTTAGAGTATTGAAAACCTCATCAGCACAAGAGATGGGAATTTGCTTTTGCAGGGTTGACAGTGCCAAGAGCAGTTAAGGAAGGTAACTTGTAATTCAAGCATAAGGTGAAGGACAGCATCTGTTGAAGAGATGGTGCTGTCAGGTGCTAGAAGATGTCAAAATAGGGAGAACAGAAGAAAGATGAGAAGCTGGACAGGAAGTATGAAGAGAAATGATATAGCAGACTGAGATTTGGAATGGTCGGGGATGGAGGCAATTTCTGTGAGCTGTTTGATGAACTGCCAAGTGCAGTTTCAGCTTTGATTAGGGGTAGAATCATGGGGAAGCTATAAAGTGGGAGAAGTTAGTAAAAAAATTTTAAGTGTTCATTTAGGCAATCAGACAGGAAAACCCCAGGACTGGCATGTGCTGCTGAAGAATGGAGATGCAGGTCTGGGGCAGGAACAGTGGAGGACCTGGAGCAGGTCATGGTTTATGGCTGAAATGATAGGTAGAATTTGAGCTCTGTAGTAAGCGAAGTTGAAGGATGGGAGTTCTCTCACAAGGGTGAGATTCAGAATGATGTGGGAACCGTGAGGCAGGAGAAGTGATAGAGAGGTACAGGGGGGTGAATCAAGCTCTGTGATGGAGCAAGAGCAACACTGGTCCACAGACCAGTCCAGTAGTAGGGCCAGAATAACATGGATTCTGGCAATGAAGAAAGGGGAAGAAAGGGAAATGCAAACACATGTATAAATGCCCCAAGCCTCTGTACTCTTCCTCTCTTCCAGTGCTGAAAACACTGACAGCCCCAGGCCTAGCTGGACTGAAGATGTGCAATAAGTCTGTCTGTTCCTAAAAATCAAGCAGAAGCTGCTATGGCAATAGCATATTATCCTGACTTACTGAGAGGAGGGGCTTAATGATAAAAGATATTTCCCTTGCAGTTTGATACCTGCTCTCTGAACAGCTGCCATTGCATATGGAATATTACTGACACCTTGGGTTATAAACAGGACTCAGAAAATACAGTTGTGATTTCAGGAGGTCCAGATTAATGGAGAGAAAAACCACAGTCTGGAATCTAGACTTCTGTAAAACAAACAATTCCAACCTTTCTAAAACAGGTAAGAGAAAGATTTAATAAATATTCATTGCACCTATACCCTGCAAAGCAGTAATTTGTTCCCTATTTATTGCACACTGATTAATACATAAACGTATGTATAAATTTAATATTTTTAGAAGAACTATTTCATAAATACTGTTTTCAGTAGGCAAATTCTTACATCTTAACTTTCCTTCTACTGTAGCTTATGTTTGCCATATAGGACTTCACCAACTCTCAAGTAAGTTGAATATATTTTTTAATGAAAGCAATAGCACCTTAATCACAAAACTGATCAACTCATTAAGAAGCAAGCAATTGGATATTAGTACAATCTTCTTACCTAACTGCATACATACAAATACTACTGATGTGACTTACTCTTCTCACCATACTGGTATGTATAATGTGCTACATGTAGCTGAACTAAAATACTTTAAATACTCCACTTAATACTCATATTGCATCATATACCTTTCATATCAATTCAGTTGCAATTAAAATGGAGTATATTAGATGACTGCCTAACAAGTAAATTGTTAAAGTAATAATTGCACATAATGCTTTTTATTTTCATAACAAAACCTAGGACTCTCTGTATAATGCTTTATTAATTTGATAAAATGAGCTAAAAGGTTATGCTTTGAAAGCACACATAACAGACATGTTTTGGTGTGTGAATGGCCAAAAATTTGGAAAACTTATCTAGTAACTAGAATAGATTTCTACTAGATTAAAATACATTTACAAACAGCCAAACAAAATTCTCAGAGTAATTGCAACAAATAGAACAGTTCAAGCAAAACTAGGGCTTTTACTATAAAGAATAGCAAGCAAAAAGCAGCAAGGAACAAAGACAGTGGATAAGGAATAATAATACACAAAATAAGCTGTTAACTCAACCTTTTGGGGTTTCGTTACTTCAGGACCAATTAATAGCTTATTATGACCTTGTTAAAAATACCCCAACAGGTATGACAGCGAAGAACATGGTTCCTAGGATATATTTACACATACAAACTATATACTTAAAAATAACCAAATAAATGTCTTAAGCCTAATGGAACTTTGCAAATAAAAGGTAAATGCCATATGAATGAACACCAGTGATTCACTGTGAACTACAATTAATTAATTACAAAAATCAAGATTCTTCGCAGTGACAAAATGTTTCTTAGCTCCACAAGAAGTTTCCTCAAAATGTAATTTTTTACTGAAAACAGGTTTTCTATCTGTTCCACATCACAGGTACAAGGGGATCACAGGGTAGTAGAGATTTCAGATTTAGGGTCCTGCAACAAACCAGGCAGTAAATCAACTCATTGGCTGAAACCTGCTTGACTTTCTCTAAAAGAGTGCAGATGCTGCCAGGGACAATGAGAGAGAGCTTGTAGATATTGTCAGAGAATCACAGATCTAAGCCTATTTCTTTCCAGTCCACGAGAAGAGATAACTCAATAAGCAGTTACAAAACACTGAGTCAAACAGGTCACTTTTTAAAAAACTAAAGCTTTTATAGCATCTTTAGATCCACAGGCCATAGGATGGTTGGATTCATTAGACTGCAGAAGTGGAAACACGAGAAACATTAAATTCTAACCCATGAATTTAGCATGCTTTCTTGTCTTAATTATGAGTGATGGAAACCATAAATTTCAACCCTTTCCTGGGCATATGTGTAATATTCTAATATAAAGCTCTTCATCAGATGTATTCCTCTAATTTTGGATGCCCCATATTATGATTGCTCTTTGTGTCCATTTAATGTTCATGGTCATCTCCATCAATGGCTGAAATTATTCAGATGAAAAATTAATCTCAATAAATGGAAAGTATTTTTTAATCTTGAAAACCAATTTCTACTTCCATCAAAGTTTGTCAAGACTGTTCTTAGTCAGCACCTGTTCCCCTGTGTCCACTCTGTAAGTCACATCAATAGCAAAGCACACTGTTTCAAGTCTTGTTTGTGCTCTCTAAGCTCTACTATAATACAAAGAATTATTAGGAGACAGTAGAAGTATTTTAGAAAATATAGAATCCCAAGGTAGATGCCTGGGAAACGCCTACACAAACATGGACATACTTTCTAATGACCTTCTGAGCTCCAAATGCACCTTATACAGCTGGGCAGCTCCATCCCCTCCAACTACGTAACTAACTTCGTACAGCTCAACACTGAGTGCAGCCCAGTAAACTGAAGGTGATGAAGGGGATAGGGGATTTATTAGTTCTGGTCTGTGACTGCCCTAATGCAGTAATAAGGCTACACATCCAGATATTATACAACCAATTTACAGCAAAGCAGAGCAGGTGTAACAGCTATTTGCCTACATGTAGATCTGTCTTTGTCCAGGAACTTGATAAGATCAGGAATCTGGCACTACAATTCCCTCATGCAGCTATGGCCATGCTGTTTGTAGCCAACTTAGCACTTATTTATACCACCAACACAACCTGGAATCAAGTGCTTAGTGCCTTCATTCTTAAGTATTGAAAAGGAAGGCAGAGAGGTAGGAAATATCACTTCTCTCAAAGAACACTTTCCTATACATGTTCAAACCCCTTTTAATTGAACGCATCATATAAAAACATTAATTACTATGTTTCACCTATTGGGATGACTATTTTAAAGAATGTACAGGGATATCTTATAAAAATCAGTGGAAGGAAGAAGTTACAAAGTTTATGTGATTTTTTATATTCACAAAGGCTATGGAGAAGGGAAAGTATAGTTACACTAGGCTAAAGTCCAGTGCTGCAATACTTGACAAAATACATTCATAGAGCAAACACTCCCCACCTGTGAAACACACTATGAATAGAACAGATGGATTTCTCTCCATATTAATTTCCTTTAAAGTCATTTTACTGCCTTTGTCGCTGAACTTCTAGAGAAACAACTTTGGTTCATAATTTCATTGAAAACTGCCTGAAGCAGCTTTTTGTTAGGTCACTGAGTTGACTATAAACTTGCAAAGCACAGTAACATAGTCTTTATTTAGGAGGTCTTCACTGTAGTTCATGTTTGTTATATTTTGACCCATGTCTGTGAACATACCTTTGGAAAAGTCTTACTGTATTAATGTTTACATGACAGCAAAACATTACAACAGAAAAACACCATTACCAAACTAACAGCTAAAGATGTTTTGAAATTTTCAAGGAATCAATAACATTCCAAAAAAGTCCTTTCTTCCATTCACAGTGTGGTCTGTATTGAGGAAAATTTTATCCCATCATCCTGGCAAGCACTGTAGTGAACTCTGATTTATAAATGGCTATTTGGATGACCTTCATACAAAGCTTCTTCTTGGACAGATGTTACAGTTTGGCACCTGTTGCATTGTTTGGAGAGTTTCTAGAAACATAACAAACTGCAATTGGTGACAGCTCATTCTAACAGAATATTCCAGCCTTTGTTTTGTTAGGAGTAAAGAAATCACTGGAATTAAGCATAAGAATTTACAAGCATAAAAACCCACTGCAGATCTATATTCCACGTACTCCATACATGAATTGATACAAAGTGGGCCATAAAGAGTTAGACAAAATTAATTCTCTCTAACCCTACTATAAACACAATGTTTTCAGCATGGGAAAATTAAAGAAAAAGGGGCAGGAAAAAGGCACTCCATCTAGTGCTTTAGGTGGAAAGGTTGCTATTGCCTTTACCACAAGCAGAGTTTCTTCACGATTTGTTTTGATGCTGTTTTCTCAATTTCAGTTCCAGCCCACTGCACAGCTGCCCACATTAAACATGCCTCTAGGCCCAGTATGGATACTCTAGGCAATCAAAGCAATGATGGAATGAGCATGGGCAGTTATTGTCCTTCTGTCATCTCCTCTGCTTTCTCCATAGATACAGATAGGTTAGAGGCCAGCTTAATGCTTGGCCTTACTTGAGAGCAAGGTTGCTCTTAGTTGAGAGCACATGCTTTTTCTTTCTCATCCATTGTACACTATGGTAAATAGCAGAGAGGAAAATATATGAAATCTTTGCACAAAAGTTTATGAAGACCTGCTTGTGTGGATGTTGTAGGGTAAGCTGTAAGTGTTACCTATTGAGAGTTTACATTTTTTCAGATAGAAGAGAGGTTGTACATCATACTATGTTCTGAATACTTTTGCCAGTTCAAACATACCAAATTTAACTTAAAATTTTTGAATTTTAAAATCAGTACATCCAACTCAATTTTTATTTTAAAGGCTGTTGGTCTTTCTTTTCCCTTCAGGCATATTCCATGGACAGATGATGAATGGTACATGCACTATTTTCATTTGCAACAGAGATCCTAAGTTGGAGTGGTACTGTTATTTGCTGGTTCTGGTTTGCCTTTCCACTTTATTAACAGGATTTCTAGGCAATATACTTGCACTACGACATTATGTTTACTGCATGAAGACATGGACTACCAATACCATATTTCTCTTTAATTTGGCACTGTGTGACTTTACTTGGACTCTTATGGCACCTTTTTCAGTATATTATAATATCCAGAAGTTAGCTGTCTATTTCAGTCAGGCATTTTATCAGATCATAAGATTATTTTTTAGTATTAATGTTTATGGAAGTGTCTATTTCCTGACACTCATCAGTTTTGACAGATACATAGGTGCTGTTCATCCTATCACTTCATTAACATGGTGGGACAAAGGAAAGGCTGTGTTTTGTACCACTGGGGTATGGATCTTCGTAGTGATAGCATCGATGCCTGACATCTACTACACAGTTGAAGCTAGAAGACAGCACGACATCATAAATTACCTGGATGGCCCTGAAGGATCTTTACAATTTGCAGTGCCATTCACACTCTCCAAGATTGTATTGAGATTCCTAATTCCAGCCACAGTCATCTTTACATGCTATATGTTGACTCTCAAAGCATTACTACAACTTAGTAAACGCCAGCAAAGAAGGAACAGACTTGTAAGGCCTCTGTTGCTGATTTCAGCTGCTATGATTGTATTTGCTGTTTCTTTCATACCTTACCATGTTATGATGATGGTGATGCTAATTTACAGGGTTAATTGTCAACCACCCTGTGGGAACATAAGCACATTAATTGCCATTTACAAAGTCACAGAGATCATCTGCAGCATCAACAGCAGTCTTGATCCAATCATTTTTACGGCAGCAAATAAGACATTCTACCAAAGAATTAAAAGTATAAAATGTCATCTCAAATGCCAGTGCTGCTGTTGTCCAACAGGAAGGGTAAGGGACATCGTGCTGTCCCCAGGAACAATGAGATAAACACCAGCCTACAAAGACCTGCATCTCCAACTGCCCATTTGGCTTTGTGTCATCAGACTCATTTGAAATTTGGTCTTCTGTATTGTACAGCTATTTCTTGAATAAGCAATAATACACAGAAATGCAGAGTAAAACTTAGCATGAAAAGAAACACTAGCAATTCATAGCTTCACAGAATTGGCGTGTCAAATATTCTGTTATAAGTATACCCTGATTTATTGTGAAATATCACTTCTACCCATATGTACATGTAACATGGAATGAAAAATTATGGAAAGTTACAAGTAGCTCCTTTAATTCTTGGTCAGAAAAATGCAGTAAGATTAAGAGCAGACAGTGTTGAGGAGCCTCCTTATAGTTTCTGTTAATTATTTTTTCATGTTTGTAAGGGTTGCTGTGATTGGATTGTGCAATTAATAACTACCATAATGCTTACAGCTGGACTCCTCAAACGTTTGCAGAGAGGCTTTCTATAAGTACTTCATTTTAATGCTGCTTGCACTAGAGTTCCACTGCCAGTGGAACCTCATTAACTCAGTAAAGTGCAGCACATTTCCAAAAACAAAGAAAGAAAAAAGAAATTGTAAGATAAAGCCCCTGCAGATAGTCAGAGCCACGGTGATTCTGCTCATAAAGTAAGCAGGTATGGATTAAAGAGCTTTGCTAAGTCTTCCCCCACGCAGCAGGGATTCCCAGCTGATAGGGGTGTCCCCCAGATCCCATGCAACTACAGCTGTTGTCATTAGTGTTCTGCTTCAGGGGAGCACATGTTCTGCCATGAACTCTGAACTCCTCAACAGGGAGAAGTGTGCTCTGGAAAAGTGTTCCGAAATACAAAGGTGGCTGAGCTGCGAGGGTAAGAGATGCTGGTACGCAGGACTGCTTCTCCTGCTGTTCCTTTGGGGTCTTAGCATTACAGTTTCAGGACAGTCTAAGGTAATTAGACTACAAGGCATCTTAATCATTAAACCAGCACAAAAGATAGTCATCAGAACACCCACCTTCAAGAGTCATGTGTTCTTTCATCATACTGTATGGGCAAAATAATTATGTTCCAATAATCAGCCACCTGCTGACTTGTTTTCTTGCCAAGTTGTGCACATTACCTTGGTAATTATAAAAGCCCATGTATCAGTGAGCATATTAACATTACTTTCAAAAGGTACTCGGGACAAAGTACATTTTAATATACTTTGCACAGTGACTTAGTTCTTTAATTTCCAGTTTTAATATAATGTTGTCTTCACATGTCTCTATTTGAAAATAATTCTATTCTACACAGGTCCTGAATCTCTCTTGTTCTATGTTTCAATTGTATTGACTAAATATATATATGTATAAAATCCAGAAAAACTTTCTTTTTTCAATCGTCTGTGACTGTGACATGAAATGAAGAAGCTGGTCCTGATAATCTGAAACACTTTACAAGTGTTTGGATGCACTAGGACACTCACAAAATCCCACAGAAAAATTGCATGTCTACATTCAAAGTGCTGGGCTTTTTCCTTTGTTAATTTCTTAATCTTTCAATTTCTCTTATTTTAAAAGACAAATATTTGCTTCTTTTTTTGTTTTGTTTTGTTTTGAACATTTGAATTGTCTGTTGGAAGCATGAGAAGGTTATTAACATTGCATTGGCTTCCATAAGAGACAGAGCTTCTTAACTCATGAATGGGCACCCATGGGCAATTACCTACTATAACATACACTTAAATCTCAGACATATACAGAAACAATGGCAATGCCATTTAGTGACAAAGGTGTTCTCAGCATGAAAAGGATAGAACAGGATAGATTAGTGTGAAGCTCTGGGCTAAATGAGTTTGTTGCTCCCACCAGATTGCACCCAAGCTTGTAAACTGCAAGCTATTTCTAAAATTAAACACTTTCCACTTTTATCTTTCAATCTATCTTTAAAGGCACAGATCCATTTTTTCATTCTCCTTTCTCCACCTCAGTATTGCTTTTCAGAAATTTAGTGTCTGTGTTTTGGCTAGGTAAAATTCAACAAGGAATCAAAATATGCTTTTCTAGACACAAAATTAAATGTGAAAACTCATTGCAGTCCTGAGCTACAAAAGATAACTTCATACCTCTGGGACTCAGGGATTCTCATCTTTTACCCACCAGGACTTCCAATATGTGAGCTATTCCAGCACAGACAACAGTGGCCTATAAAAAAAACTTGTCTACATTTTCTAGAGATTTTTAATAGAAAAAGTAGTTTTTCTGTTCAGAGAGAGAATTTTATTTTCACTGGGTAATATCTACTATATAGAAGTTACTGTTACTATTATATATTAAGCAAGCGTCATTAAAAATTTGTTGTTAAAGAGGAAAGAAACATTCAACTCAGAAGAAATTGTGAAAAACATTATCAAACTCACTTCCTGATTTTGGAAAAAAAATTGGTTTGTTTCCTCTTGAAGTGCTGCCTTTACAACACACATGAAATCAGACTGTGCTCAAAAGGATAAAAAAGAATAGTATATAGTATATAAAAGAATAAAAATGTGAAGTAAATATTGGATTGAAAGCCTCCAATGAGGTCAAGACCAATACCATATTTAAAGAGCTTCACAAAAAACCCTTCCACAACTCATATGCAGTATCTTTTGCAAGCAGCATAAATGCAGGTTGCAGAGATTGTCAAGCAAAGTCTAGTGGTGTAAAAAGAAAAACTAAGTAATAGTAAGGATATGTTTTAAAGTCAGTGTGAGTCTGACTCAAAAGAAAAACAAAACCAAGGAGAAATTCCAATCTGGTCAGCTAATCAAAACATAAAATGCATTTAACTAAACAAGGATGACCTTTATATTTTCAGTGTGCCTGAACTATGCAATATACTCACATAGAAATATGCAAAATGAGATGCTTTTCGCTTGTGTTGGGATCACCCCACCAAAATGCCCCATGGTTCAGGGCACACATGACGGAGCTACACCAGCGACTGTCATCATGGACCTGGGACAGTATCAAGGAGCACTTACTGCACTGTGCCAGAAACCAGGGAAGGGCTGGGGGAGCAAATAGACATGGATATGTTTTTGCAGGGGTAAATCCAGACCTCAGCCAACTCATAAAATAAAAATTGCCATGAAACAGTATGTATCTAACCTGGTCTCCTTCGATGACAGGGTCACCCATTTGTTGGATGAGGGAAATGCTGTGGATGTTGCCTATTTGGACTTTTGTAAAGCCTTCGACACTGTTTCCTACAGCATTCTCCTGGAGAAACTGGCTGCTCATGGCGTGGACTGGTGGGTAAAACAGGGGCTGGATGGCCAGGCCCAGACTCGTGGTGAAAGGTGTGACATCCAGTTGGCAGCCAGCAACCAGTGGTGTTCCTCAGGGCTCAGTATTGGGGTCAGTCCTATCTAATATCTTTACCAATGACAGGAATGAGGGGATCCAGTGCAACATCAGTCAGTTCACAGAAAACACCAAGCTGGGGGGCAATTTTGATCTGCTGGAGGGTAGGAGGGATCTGCAGAGGTATCTGGAAAGGCTGCATTGGTTGGCTGAGACTAATTGTATGAGGTTCAAAAAATTCAGCTGTCAAGTACCACACCTGGGTCACAACAACTCCATGCAATGCTACTCGCTGGGGGCAGAATGGTTGGAAAGGGCATCTGGGGGCTTTGGTTAGCAGCCTGAACTTGGGCCAGCAGTGTGCTCAGATGGGCAAGTTGGCCAATGGCATTCTGGCTTTTATCAGAAATAGTGTGTCCAGCAAGACTAGGGAAGTGATTGTTCAGCTGCACTTTAAATCCTGTGTTCAGTTTTGGGCTCCTCACATCAGGAGAGACACTGAGGTGCTGGAGTGTGTCCAGAGAAGGGCAACAAAGCTGGTGAAGGGTCTGCAACACAAGTCTTAGGAGGAGCAGCTGAGCGAGCTGTGGATGTTTAGCCTGGAGAAAAGGACCTATTGCTCTCTACAGCCACTTGAAAGAAGGTTGTAGTGATGTCCCGGTCAGTCTCTTCTCTCATGTAACAAGCAACAGGACAAGTGGAAAAGGCTCCAAAAGGTTATCAACCATTGGAAAGAATTCCTGCAAAGAAAAGTGGTTATGTAACCACCCCTGGAGGTATTTAAAAGATACGTAGATGTGGAACTCAGGGACATAGTTTTATGGTGGACTTGGCAGTGCTGGGCTAATGGTTGAACTCAATGATCTTAAAAGTCTTTTCCAAAATAAATGGTTCTATGATTTCATCAAGACAATACTAATTTCTTTTTAATATCCTTTGATCCTTCCTGATTCACAAGAATATGTGCAAGAGGCACAAACAGCATGTTCCCAGCAACCTCTTTGCTGGGAACAAGCAGGGTCAAACTGGAGACTCCCCCAGTTCACTTATGTAGGACTGAGTAAGTGGGCATCCTAACTTCTCAGTTCACAACCAGTTTTTCTGCATTGCTCCTTGTGCCCCACAAAAAAAAAATGGAATAAACTGTGCTATGTAAGTAAATCCTTGCCTCCATGTCTGTTCCTACACAGTCCACACAATCCTATAAAGCTCATTAATTATCTGTCAATAAAGCTGTCTATAATAGAGGTGCCAGGTACTCACACACATAAAAGAAAAAGGGGAAGGAAAAGTGAAGAAATCACCTTACGCTTCTGAAAAGATTAGTCTCAACCAACCCTGAACAATGAAGAACAGAAGGGAAAAAAGCAGATGGGGCATTGCTACAAAACACATCTGTGTCACAGTGCCTCTGTCATCTGTTCTGCCATCCTGGACTTCTCTTCCAACATGCCTTGTCCTGGGCTGAGTCTAAATGCACCACATAATCTTCAAAAATACATCTTCAGGACACAAAACTCTTGAAAAATCCTTCCCTTTCTTCCCCACAGCTAGGCCTGTTTCCCATGATACTCAGCTGTGAATACACCCTAGTAGCTGACAAGGGTACTAGACATTTGTTTTCCTGTTTATAAATGATTATATAATCAATTAAACACACTTTTTAAAAGCATTTTTGTTCAACTAGGCTGAACTAATGCTAGTGTTCAGAGAAAATCAAAGGTTTTCAACTAAATAAAGAGTTAAAGGGCTCAAGACATCTGTTCATATTTACTCAGTCATATTTTTACTTTGAAATACATGCTCCTAAAATATTTTATTATAATGTTACCAAGATAGAATGACATAAACAAATAAAATTAAATAATTTTATTCTATTTTACTACAATAAGGAAGCAGTAAACTAAACAGCTAAGAGCCAAAGTCTACACCATCTACTATGACAAGTATGTTGCAATACTGGTTTCATACAGATCTTTGTTTGGATTAAATCTAAGGACATGGCATCCAGTTAAACGCCTACCTGTTATGAGTTTGAACACATTATTGATTGTTGTAATAATATATTAGCCTACAAAAGTGGCTGCAGATTTAGATATCTTTCATGTACCTTATCTAGATACTCCAACATCTTTGTAATATTCTAGAGGAACACAATATAGACCATGGCCTGAAAGATTTGACCCCTTATGTACATGCTCAGCTGTTGTCAGAGCAACAACCTTCTCATTTACTACTGTAAATTCAGCATTATTTTGTAAGCAAAAATTGTTAAAACAAAAACCTCTAAGTTGAAAAGATATGTCCCAGAGCTGCAAAGGAAAGCAAGGCGCAATAAATATCTGGTGCTGCAAAATCTCTTAAGATTTCTTTTCAAGCTTTGAAGGAGGACATGTGAGGTGTTGTTCTTGGAGTAGTAAAACAGACTCCTGGCTACATTTGTACTCATCATGTCTGAGTAGATTCCCTCTTGTGGCTCCTTAATATTTCTAACTGAAGTACTGCTATTAACAGACAGTATAGGTATGGAAAATAGGAAAAGAGGAAAATCATTCTACCACTAAAGGGGAACCATTATTACTCCAGGCAGAATATGGACAGGAAATAAGAAAATAAATTCTATAATAAAAATAATTAGTTAAATAGATTATCTGAAAATAAGAAAATAATTTTAAAAATGCTGAAATAATGTGCTAATCTTATTAATGTAATGCATAAAACTGTCCTGTGCCTCTAGCAGACAATGCTGGAGGGTTCAGACACGACGAATATCACTATAGTAACAAGTGCCAGACATGTTCAGAAACATTTTACAGCCTGGTAGCAAACTCAGTCATTTGCTGTATGACTTGTTGAGTTCATAGGACTCATACTTAAACTCAACTTTTTATAAAATCAGACAGTCAAGCTGCCATATGTCTGTCATGTAGAATCACTTTTTGTAAGCAACATGGAAATACACTAACACTTCCAACAATAGTTTAAACTAAAAATTTCATTGGATTCTCCCTCTCTGTGTCCAGACTTGAAAGTTTTGGAGTTCTGTAACAGGTCTGTTCTGAGAAAGACTGATTTTGAAACTCTTTGCCAGAGCAGTTCTCTGGTGCAGCTCTCCAACTTGGCTTGGAGACAAGTTCCATCTTCAGTAATCAGTGCAGAATGAAAGACAGCACCTGGGATCAGTCAAACATCCTCAATGGTTGTCTAAACATATTTGCCTGGACAGGAGAGATCTAGTAAACTAAATCTCAATGAAACTTGTGTATGTTGGGACTTGGAGCAGGTTGCTTGGATATTGATGTTAATGATGTAGCTGCTGAAGGAAGCTGGTCTCAGGTGTACTTCTTTGCTCTGAGGAGTAGTACAGGG
>JAOXXN010000265.1:28928244-28946656 GCA_026770055.1 Myrmophylax atrothorax | reverse complement strand
AGGGCCGGCGGGGCCCGGAAGGCGCGCGCTCCCTGCCGGCCGCTGAGTGGCGGCGAAGCGTCACGTGCCGCGGCCGGGCCGGGCGGCAGAGCGGGAGGCGGCGGCGGCGTCCCGGGCGCGGTGGAGCGACATGTCCCATCAGACCGGCATCCAAGGTACCCGCGCAGCTCTCCGCGCCACCTCCGCTCCGCCGTGCTCACCGCTGCTCATGACAGTCGGCCCGGCCCCCGTCTCTCCTGTCCCCTTCCAACCGGGCGGGAGGCGGGCGGAGCGCCTTTCCCCGCGGGTCGGTGCGCGGGGGAGGCGGCCGTGGCGGGCGGCTGGAGGGCTGTGCCCGGCGCACCTTTCCCCACTGCTGCGCCCTTTGTTTGCTGCCAGAGGAGCCCGTCCCTTGCGCCGCGGGATGGCGGGGGCAGGGGAGCGGGCGAGCGGGGGAAAGTGCTGCTGGTTTCGGCCCTGGCGGTCGCCGCTCCGCGGGGTCCAGCCCGGGGCTCTGTTCCCGGTCAGGCGGAGCCCGCGGGGTTTATCCGCACGGCGAAGTGCCCCGGAGCGGCAGGGAGGCGGCCCGAGCAAAGTGTGCCCTGCGGAGCCCCGTGACCGGCCGGGAGGGCCACCCCGGGCTCAGGTAACTCGCCCCAGCGCAGTTTTTGCGGCGGCGGCGAGGGGAGCGTCGGGCCGGGGCTGCCGCGGGCGCGGGGTCCCCGCTGCGGGTCTGCCGTGGGTTGGACAGCGCGGCACATGCGGGGGTCGCTGCCTCGTCCCTTCGGGAGCCCCGAGGAGAAGCAGGAACATCGGAGCAGGAGAGTCCGCTACAAAGCCCATCACTGGAGGGCACAAAGGGGGAGAGTGCGTGGGAGCCTTTTCTCCCCTTGTTTCCAGGCCTTGGAGTAAGCGAGGAGCAGTTAGAAGACGACAGCGTATTGTTTTGCAGTATGAACCGGTCCCCCCCGAATCACAGAATTGCTAAGCAGGGATTATACTGCAGGATTATGGAGGGCTCGGGTTTTACTGTCTCGATTTCTACAATCTGCGTGTTCAATGACTAGTACTATGTACTTTGCCTGCTCTCCCGTATTAATTGCTGAAGGTGACTTTTGTCCCAGCCGCGACAGCTCTTAGCAGCCCTGCATGCCCTTTTTTGTCCATTGGCTGCATGTGGAGTGCACCCTTTTGCTTCTCTTCTCTTTCTTCCTCTGCATGCCGGTCTTTGGTCATTTTGCAGCTTCTTGGTTTAAGTTCTTCAGTCCTTCTCAGGCTAGGTGTGCATCTGGAATAGCTTTTCTCCTGTCCGGAAAAAGCTGTTTGTGGCTCTTCACTCCCTTTTTCTCCTGGCAGTGCTGGAGGGATGAGCAATGTTGTTGCTTATCATAAGCATAAAGGGGGGTAAGCCTCTTCTGCTGCTCCTTCATGACTTAGAGAATCATTTGTCCTCTGAGGAGAGTTGTAGAGAACTCGGCAGCTTTCCTTTGTGGATTCCTGCCTCAGCAGGCACTAACCAGGAATCCTGTTTGCAGCAAAACATCAGCTTCTGCAGTTTGGAAGGGAAATAGCCCTACTTGTGCCATTGCTGGCTTTAGCTACAAACAGGCTACTGTCACCCATAAACAATTACAAGATTTGGCAGCATGGGCTGCTCTTTTCTGGAAACAGAAGTGAAGTCATGGACACAGTGATATGTACCAGGCAGTTGCTGAAAGGACTGGACTTTCAAACAGGCCAGCGCAGATAATTAGTGTAGGATGTTGCAGAATGCATTAAACTAGGGCAAAATACAACAGAATATGTTCAAAATTGTTGAAATAATTTAAAAATAATATTCCCTGTAAAATATTTGTGAAATAACCCCAAAATTTTATTCTGTGGGCCTCCACAATGCAAAAAGTTCAAGTAGAAAATAATTTTCATTAGGTTTTTGAGGTGCTGTCACAGTTCTGAAATTGGTGTAGGGACTGCTGTATTTTAATCTTGTTTTGGTATACAGACTTGAAATGAGAGAATAAGGAATGAAAAGATAATAGACAAGAAGAGGGCAAAAGAAGTCCTGAGGGAACCAAAAGGTCTAGAAAGTGGTGCAGTGTTTGCTTGCTTAATGGAATGGTGAGGACCAGCAGAGACAATTGGAAAAGCTGGAAGCAAATTACTGGGAGGGTTTGCAATGGTTTGTGGGAAGATACTCACTGGGATGAAACTGGGGTTGAACTGCTAACCCAATGCAGTTGAGTTTGTTTAACATCATCTTTCCCTTCCATGCCATTTTGGATTCTCAGAATGGGCCTGCCTCCACTTGGATGGACATAAGTGTAAAATGTTTTGAGTATGGGCAGTAATGTTGCTGGATACCATCTGTTCAGTTGACCTGAAACTGAATGTAAATAATCCATTTTATTTGTTTCCTGGTTTTATGTTTGTTTTGCTAGTACTATGCTCCATGCTGTGGGATTACTTAAAGGACCAGCTTGCAATAAATGTTTTTCAATAAATCCTGTACAGCCCCCTGTCCCTGGTATAATTAAACTGCTTTGCACTTGGATTATTTAGTAAAGCAGTTGAGGTAAGAATGGTCTTCACACAACTCAAGCACAGTTCTTCAGTGTGCTTAGGGAAGTGAGTCTGTTATGTTTATGGTGTAATGCCAATGTAATTTACAGACATCTAAAAATATTTTGCTTCTTTGAAAATTCATTATAAGGCTCTCCAGTTGCAATGGGTCAGTGCTTGAACAATGTCATCAAACATAGAAGGAAATAAGATGGTGTGAAAGAGGAGCAAGGAGTGGCAGCTTTCACAGGTACTCTTCAGAGAGGTGTCCTCAGGAAGACTGTCACTTTTGCCAGACAAGCTCTAACATTTTCCTGGCAGGCATAAAGTTTCTGTCTGAAAGCTTGTGCTAAGCCTGCAGACTTCATGAAGCTATTGTAACTTGAGATGTGTCGTACTTTTATTGTGTTGCTGCACTAACTCTGAAACCTGAGATTGATGATATGATGTCACCTTTAATTTTCATGATGTTGAAAATCATATGGCATGCTAGAAAGCAGGTCTGTTTTGTAACGTTGCCTTTCATCTTTCTGTGGAATGCTGGTGGCTGGAGCAGTACGCAGCAAAGGGGGAGCATCACTCCTGTGTTCCTTTTTGAGTCCAACTTTGTAGCAAAGGGCTGGTTGTACGTTTTTCCAGTGTTGTTCTTGCCCTCATGAATGTTCTTTGTCCTAGGGAAGTGAAATGTGTTAATTTGATTACTTTTATTTTCTCTTTTTCAGCTAGTGGAAGTGTTAAAGACATCTTTGTTGGAGCCCGAAATGGACAATACAGACTTTTAAAAATAGTCATTGACAATGGTTAGTCAAATTTTAATTTTTTTTCCCTGATTCTTTTAGATATTTTCCTGGTTATTTTAATAACCTACATGTACCATTGTTGTAAAAACAAAACTGCCAAACGATGTTACTAAGGTCTTTCCTGTACAGAAGGTAAAATTTCAGTTTTGGTAATGGTAAGCTTTTTACTACAATGCTTCTGTATCTTTGCATTCGAATTTTTCTCCCAAATGGCATTTTGTATTTTACCAAGAACTACTGTGTATTTCATATGGGTAATATAAGTGAGCTTACTCTTGTGTTTTAGTAAAGAAAAGGAGGGAAAGAAAATTTCCACACTTGTGTTTTGGCACTCTGTTACTTCCTTCAGACAGAGAGCTAGTCTTACACGACATCTAGTCACCTTAGATGAACTATAAATTTTATCTGCCTTTTATACTGGGGTCAGCTACATGCAGAAAGTCCTATTAAAGCAGATGTTGAAGTAGTAATCTGACTACATAGGAAATATCTTTAAAAATTTGTAACTTTACATAAATTTTTGAAGTTAAAACTGTTCCTTAAATCTCACATGTATGTATAAGTAGAAAATTACATAATTTCTATCAGAACTTGAGTTTGATCTTTGAGCTTCTTGGCAAGGAATCAAGGATGCAAACATTGAGAGATAGAATATATAATTTTTTCTTCTTTAATAGCAATGCAGGTTGGTTGTGTAAGACATTTCATGGTTTATTTTGTCTTTCCAAGTATGTTAGTTGTCCATTTGGAAGTTTTTGTTCTAGACTTCATTCCTTTACAGTACACTGAAATAGTTGTTAGCTGGAGAAAGGTAAATGTATGTACATTTGTATAGATCCTTTTATTGTTAGGTAAATAACCTACTGTTATTTTTTTTGTGTTTGCTTTTCCTAGGAAGTCTTCTGACATTTTAGTAGAGCTTTCCTTAAGGAAGTGGCAATAGTAATATTATAGGCAGGACTCTGTGGTAAAGTCTCAGTAGCATAAGGCAGTAAATGATGACATACTGTTGAATTTTTTTCCCATTAAGCAAGTTACTACAATATGCTTTTGTGTATATGCTACTTTATAATGTAACATGAAGCCTAGAAATAAATTACAAATGGAAAACTTTCCCTATTTTTTCATTTTTGTGTGTGTGTATACTTGTGTGTATATATATGTGTATTTCATCTCTGTGTAGAAGTAGAATCCAGTCTTTGATACTGTTTACTTCAGTTCAAAAAGAAACCTGTAAAACTCCCAGAATTTTACAGAATACTGGAAAAAGGACAGTTACATCATCTGTCTGCAGGAGCTTTCAGCAGCAGATAATAGTCCTTAGTCCTTGCCCTTGGTCAACAGATAATAGGCAAGTAGAGTTCTGCTAATCTGAGTTAATAAGAGAGGAGAGTTCCTCTGATTGTATCTGAAATCCAAGTGGGTATAAATCCATCTAGAGTTCAGAATTGGCAAGTACATTCTTAATGCTCTGGTTTAGGTGTAAAACTTCAAGTACTTTGCATCTAATTCAGCCTTGCCCTGAGCTGTTCTGTCCAGTGAGTTATTGTGGTGGAGTGCCTTGCTTGAAGTTCTGCTGTAGCAGCATTTCTGTACTGTTGCACTTCTGTCTGAAGTTTTAGAAGTTAAGTCCTAGACTCTCAGAAGATAATTTGTATACTAGCTGCTATTATAGTCCTCAAATTGCTGTAGGATCACGTTTAAATAAGGTATTTCTATTTCAGTTGTGGGAGCTAGTATTTATGGGGAAGCTGGTAAATGTTTTGGAAGACAGTATACTAATACTTTCCTTTGAAAGCTGAGATATGATGTATAAATAGGAGAAAAATCTTGTTGCTACAGCTGTTCACATAATTAAATTTCATTTGAAGTATTTTATGTAGACTTAAGCCAATTATACATAATAAACAACTTCAGTCATTTAAAGACTATAGCTATGAAGCCGTATTAGAAAGAGGTTTATCTACTTACACAGTCAAGTTAAAGTGATTAATGCAAGCATATTCATTCCAAACTCTTTCTATTGTATAACTGAGTTATTAACTCCTCACAGTGAGTACAAACACTTATATTTTATATCAGGGACATCAATAATTATAATTTGAAAATTTGAAAGATTACTCTCATTTCTACTGAAGTATTCCAATTTAAAAATGAACTAACTGGAAGAAGACAATTTTTATGTCCCTTCCGTGTATGTTATGATAAAAAAACTAACATCAGTAGTAGGTTCAGGGGAGACCTTATGACTCTCTACAACTACAACTACCTGAAAAGATGTTGTAGCCAGATGGGGATTGGTCTCTTCTCTCAGGCAACCAACAGTAGGACAAGTGGGCACGGGCTTAAGCTCTGCCAGGGGAGGTTTAGGTTGGATATCAGGAAGAACAGAGAGAGTGGTCAGGCATTGGAATGGCCTGCCCAGGGAAGTGGTGGATTCTCCGACCCTGGAGGTTTTTAAGGTGAGACTGGAGGTGGCACTGAGTGCCATGATCTAGTAATCAAAGTGGGGTTGGTTTAAGGGTTGGACTTGATGATCTCAGAGGTCTCTTCCAACCCAACTGATTCTAGGTTGAAGAATTTGCTAAGAACCGGCACTTTACTTCTTGGCTATTTGTATTTGGGTTTAAAGTAAGTGAGGGTTTGAACATACACAGCTTTTGTAGGAATTCACTTGGCTTTCTATTCTTGTGGACATAGTTATGAAAGATTAAGTAGCTAACTGCTTATTGTAATGGTTATTTTTGAAAAACAATATTGACTGTATTGTTGCTAACTTGTAGTTTTGGTTTTTGGTTATAGAGCAGCTTGTTGTGGGATCCTCTAGGCGGCCAGTTGGATCATGGGAAAAGGATTATGACTGCTTTGTCCTTCCCCTTCTTGAAGACAAGCAACCATGTTATATATTATATAGATTAGATTCTCAGAATGCTCAAGGATATGAATGGATCTTCATTGCATGGTCACCTGATCACTCTCCTGTAAGTAACAGTCATTAGAGGCATCATATTGTTGACAATTTTTCAACAGTGCCATTTGATCTGAATACTAGATATGAAGGAAAAGGATTTGAGGAATGAAGCATTCCCCAACCTTCCACCTACATTCCCACAAGAAAACTGGCAAAATGTTTCTTGAAGCTGATTGAAGAGCAAATCAGTAGATCTAGATGGAGTGCAGCTGATCTAGTGTATTTTTAGCCTGACAGGAGGATGCAATACAATTTTTTTTTGCCCTGTTTGTCTGACTTACTGTTAGTATTTCATAAAATTTCGTGGAAGGTTATAGGACAGAAATCTTAATGGGTGTTATTGTAGAAAGAAGGATTATAGTATGAGCTGAAGTTGTTTGCTCTCTTTGGTTTGCTGGCTGCCCAGCTGGTGCTTGTGGATCTGTTGCATGGCACAGGATACACTGTTTCTTAGTCAGTAGTTTGAGACCATGAGTGGGAACTGAGGTTAGAGTTAAGGATTTCCAGGAGAAACTAGGATGCTGTGTACAGGTTCTAGGAATGTGACATAAGACAGAAATTAAAACTGTTTGAATATTCCTACTGCTTTCAGTGGCAGTTAGTAAGACACTGAAAGTTGAACTGTGTAGAAAAGATTATGTGGAAAAATTGAAGTATTATGGAGAGAATGGCATGATGGTTTAATAAGGTCGGAAGATGAGACGGTTGAGAGAGGAGTAAGTGACTGTTAGACACCAACTGATAGGGAACAAACAATTTTTCCGCTCTGTAGTTGATTTATCAGTATCTGGAGTCACTATCAAATAAAAAGTAATAATGAGTTACTTCCAGTCTGCTCTTCTGCTGTCTGTTGTATCCATTAGTACACAGACCAGTGACAAAAGATCTATACAACTGTGGGTTTTCCCATTTAAAATTAGTAGAGATTATGTTTACTTTTTCCCATATAAAAAAAGGTCATACTCTGCCTAAAGCTGCAATTCAGTTTTGCAATTATTGTGATAATGATGCGCAGTATCGTGACCTTGTGAATTTAATAGCATGTGTAAGTATTGTAATCCAGAGCTCTCCAAGATTGTAGTGCAGTTTCAACACTTAAAATACTTGTTCAAGAAAGATGTTAGGTAGTGGACTTAGTACACCAACATATTAGATTATCTGTGTACACCAAAGGAAAAAAAGAACCCAAACCAAAAAACTACTGTTTTATTATATGCTAGGTTCGTCAAAAAATGTTATATGCAGCAACCCGAGCAACGCTTAAGAAAGAATTTGGAGGTGGTCATATTAAGGATGAAGTATTTGGAACGGTACAGGTATGTTTTTCTTTTTAAACAGGACACTGACTTTAGATACTAAATATAGTAAGTGATGTTACTGGTATGAATTTGGCTTGGTTTTGATTAAGGAAAAAAGACTTAAAAGCTCTGTGTGTTATTCCAATGTTAAAGTGTATTTGATCTCATTTGAATAAGTTACTAAGTATAGTTAATATCCACAAGCTAAGAAGTCCTGGCTGGAAATAGTTATGAAAACTAAATAATTAAGAATAATAGGCATGTCTCTTAATCTCACTGCATACGTGTGAGTCCTCTAAAAGCTGTAACACTGCAGTGAGTTGACTTTGGCCAGATACCCGGTACCCACTAGAGCTGCTGTCTCCTCCCCTCTGCAACTGGACAGAGAGAAAAAAACAATGAAGGATTTGTGAGTTAAGAGCTAAGAGAGGTCACTTACTGATCACCATCACAGACGAAACAGACTCGAAGTGGGGATATTAATTAAATTTATTACTGACGGAATCAGAGCAAAAAGGTGAGAAGTAAAATAATCTTAAAAACACCTTCCGCCCATCCCTCCTTTCTTCCAAGTTCTATGTCCTCCCCCACAAGTGGTGCAGGGGGACGGGGAATGGGGGATACAGTCAGTTGTTGTTTCTGCCGCTGCTCAGAGAGAGGAGTTCTTCCCCTGCTCCCCATGAGGTCCCGCCCACAGGAGACAGTCCTTCATGAACCTCTCCTGTGTGTCTATCTCCCAGGCAACAGTTCTTCACCAACTGCTGTCCCCATGGGTCACTTCTCCATGGGATGCAGTCCTTCATAAACAAGCTGTTGCAGCGTGGGTCCCCCACCGGGTCACAAATCCTACCAGGGAAAGCCTGCTCTGCTATGAGCTCCTCTCTCCACAGACTACAGGTCCCTGCCAGGACCCAGCTCGAGCATGGGCCTCCCACAGGGTGGTCACAGCCTCCTTCAGGTGTCTGCCTGCTCTGGCGTGGGCTCCTCCACACGCTGCAGGTGGATCTTTGCACCCTGAGGGTCTTCCATGGGCTGCAGGGGCACAGCTGCTCCACCATAGTCTGCACCACAGGCTGCAGGGGAGCCTCAGCTCTGGTGTGTGTGGAGCACCTCCTCCTGCACTGCCCTTGGTGTCTAAATTGCTGTTCACATGTTCTCACTCTGCTCTTGCTGCAATTTTCAAGTGTGCAATAACTTTCTTTCTGTTGTTAAATATATTATCACAGAGGCATTGCAATCATTCCTAATTGGCTCAGCCTTGGCCAGTGGCAGGAAGCCTGTCCTGGAGCCACCTGGAATTGGCTCCACCCGACAGAGGGGAAGCTTCTGGCAGCTTCTCACAGCTGAACCCCCCCCACTACCAAAACCTGGCCACAGAAACCCAATACAAACAGGCCAATTGTATACACAAGCCATTTTGGCTATGTGGCTCTGAATGGGCTAGAACAGTGATCTGTAAGCCATTAACACCTGGAAACAAATGTTTTTCTCTTAAACTAAGAGTATGACGTTTTTAGTTCTCTAGAATTTGATCATAGAATGCACCTCACATGCAAAGCTGCCATCTTTTTAATCCATTGGCAGTTTTAAAGGAAATAAAAGGATTCTCAGAGGTAAAGAATTCCTATAGTTTTCATGAAAACTGATGATTACATAGAGATTCAAGTTGTAATTCCTTTGTTCCTCAGCAAAGACTGCAGCAGGCTTTTTTTGTATGACCTGTCACTCAGTTCATCTGAACAAATCTGAACCAAAGCACTGCCACTTTTGACACAGGCAGCTGTTGCTGAAGGAATGGAAGGAGTTGGAGGGTTGGGGAAGAATAGAGGATACTGTAGTGGGGAAAAAAGCTGTGAAAGAGAGATGGGCTGTTGTGGTGGACATGGTGCTAAAAATTGTCCTGCTCACTGAGTAAATAGTTTGTTATATTCAGCATTAACCTGTCATGGAGGCTTCATTACCCTAACAGGCACACAAACCTCTCTGGACAGGCTATATTCTAGGGAAGATAAGAGATTGTACTGGTAGAGGTCATGTTATTTTTCTTGTTGCTTGTTCAACCAACTAATCTCTCACCTCCACTTGCACCAAACCATTAGCAGTCTATGCAATATGTAGAATCTGCGTTGATCCCGACGAGTCTGAGCTTCTGTCTCAGTTGTAAGGAAGGAGGACTATATTTGTTTTACTGTTATTTCAAAATGGGCCTGGGACACATAGAGGATGACATTGATGTACCTCACTTTCCCAAGCTCATTATGTTGCAGCTTATGTATCTCTAAATAGTTGGTTTCAGTGTTTTATCAACTTTTAATTATAGCTGGCCTTTAATGTACATCCATGTGAAAATTGCACCTTCTTTAAGATATTCAAGTCTCTAACTTCACTCAGAATCCTGATCATCAGTATCCAGCGGGTTACTCTGTCTTTATTTTGTTAAACATAAGGATCGTTTAGTTGCAACCAGTTCTCTTATCCTGGTGGGGTCTGGTTATGTTCCCACCTGCTAATTCACATGTATTAACCTCAGTACCTCTGGACTTTTGAAACAAGGCATGATGGAAAATTGGCACTGTATCTAGGAAAGTCTGTCTCTTTCAGAAGGGCAAGTGCTAAGAAGGAGCCTTCTCTTTCTCCTCAGAACTTCAGTATAAAATAACATTCATATGATTGCATAAAGTCCTGTCCTTTTCTGAGTGGCCACCTTAATAATAAAAACAAAGCAGTATTTGCCTGTGATATCAACCTCTTTGGAGAGGGACACAACTATCACTGAGTATTAACAAAAGGGATTATCGGAATTAAAGGCTCCTTTGATGTTGCATGCTAAACTACAGTATCAGATGCTTACCCCCAGTACTAAGGTAGAAAACTATCAATAAGCTACCTGTTTAAGCATGTAAATTTTATAATAAAATAGATTTTTAAAATATTTATTAGAATTGTGGCAATTCTGTGAGGTTTTGTCCAAGACAGTTGAAGAACTTCATGGATACAGTCTTCATTAATGCTAATTTTTGAATTGATTGATTGGTTGTGGAAATGCTGCCCATGATAAAACTGGGTACAAGAACAGCCCAGTGGACTGTGTTGTACAGGAAGATGAGCTGGATTTGGAAATGCACCTATATACTTGTATTCCATTCAAATAAAATGACTGTAAGTATATGGAAAATAAGTGCTTTTTGTAATGCTGCATAGAAAATCTTTGAAGAAAACTTCTGTTATCAAAAAAAATGATCAATATTGATATTGTGCTTTCAGGATGATGTTTCACTGAATGGATATAAAAAATATTTGATATCACAATCCTCCCCTGCACCTTTGACTGCAGCAGAAGAGGAACTTCGACAAATTAAGATTAATGAGGTACCTAGAATGTCCAAGCATGGGTGGGAAACAGGGTGCGGAGTTCCATATGTGTTGTAGGGAAATGTCTGTCTGGGGTAAAAAAAAGGCATTAAAGAAAATGGAAGGTTTTAGAAAGTGTGAATGGATGAGAATCTACATTTATTTCTCAAGGAGCTGAAACTACAGGATGATAATGGCTCAAGTTTAGTGGCATGATCTTGCTGAGTTTGAAAGGCCTCATGTCTGAATCAGAGGCTTGGCAACTGCAGAGCTTAATTGTTGCACTTTGACTATTGCTGAATATGCTTCTTCGTGAAGGGTGACTGAGCACTGCCACAGGTTGTCCGGGGAGGTTACGGAATCTCCATCTTGGAGATACGTATAAGCTCTTTGGACAGAGAACTGGGCAGCTGGCTCTAGGTGGCCCTCACTGAGCAGGGTACTTGCACAAGATGACCCTCTGGACATGTCTTCCAACCTCAACCATTCTATGATTGCCCACATACATTTCCCATGGTGGCAGAAATTGTAGAGAAAACACAAAATAGCAACTTACTGCAGTGAATGATTGCCAGAAGTATTTCAGCAACTTTATTCCTAGAGGAAAAGTACTCCTAGCTTCCAGCACCAGTGCACTTGTCTTTGAGACCGAGAGGAAGTGAATTCCAACAAAAATAAAATAGAAATCCAAATGAACTGGATAATCTTTTTAAGAGACTGATTTGCTTATGCTACAAACACTTTTCAGAAAAACCTTTAACAAATGCCTTTAACCAAATGATTTGATGATTACCAGCTAACTAGTGACTGAAAAGTTTCAGAGGATTCTTTTTCTCACGTTTTTCCTTCACTTGATCACTGTTCGTGTTCAGATGTATTTTAAAAGAGGTGGTGTGCTGATCATAATTTGTTGTTTAAACTTGTATTTTACAGCTGTGTTATATGTATTTGAAGGATGATTTATTTCTGTAGCTGGATACTGGGAAACCATTGTGTTAAATGCAGCTGTGTATCTTCTCATACGTTTTCACTCTACTGTGCTTTTGCTGAAACTTTGTTTATTGACTTTCTTTTTTCAAGTGGTGGCTTTTGTTATTTTTCATGTCCTATATTAAGTAATTCAATGTAGAAATGCATTCACCATCATCAAACTCTTTTTACTTGACACCTTTTATGCATTTTACTCCATCAACTTTTAAAAAAACCCACTAATGAATGTGAAACTTCTTTGGGATCAGTGATCACCTCTGATATTGGTATTATCTCTTATACACTACATACAATGTGGTTAACAACTGATTCACACAGATTAAAACTTCATGTATTATAAAACTTCAACAGCAAGAGCTGTGCTTTTTAAGACACAAACCCCATAGATTGCTGCCATTTGGCTTTGTTTGAAACGTCTCACAATACATTAATTTATGTCATTTTTCTCTTTATTGTTGCAACCATTACAAAGCCTGCAATTAGACTTAAAAAACTAAAAGCTTTCTGATTTTAAAAAGTTTTCCACATGTATATTCCTTCATAATTACCCTAAGAAATATTTTACTGGGTCAGATTGAAGGATCACCTAGTCTGCTGTCAACAACAGCAGAAATCTAGGAAGGATGTAAGAACAGGGCAAGAAGGCCATGATAATTACCTTGAATATTCTTTGCTACTTTAACATTTGCAGAAAGGGATCTGGGACATGTTGCTATATAATTTTTTATAATGGGTTTTTCATCCACCATCTAGTCTTGTCATTTCTTTAAATCCACATAAAGTTTTTGTTGGCCACAGGTCCTATGGCAGGATATTCCACAGCTTGACAAAATTCTGTGTAAAGAACCACTGGTTGCTGTTAGTTTATTCTGATAACTCTACAGATTGTGTGGGGAAGGCAAAGAAAAGTCATTAAGTCAATCCTCAGTTTCCCTCTCCCCTTGGATAAAGCTGGCTGTATCCCAGAAAGCCAACTGTATTCTGGGCTGCATCAAAAGTAGCATGTTAGCAGGTCAAGGAAGTCGATTCTCTCCCTCTACTTTGCTCTGGTGAGATCCCACCTGCAGCACTGCATGTAGCTCTATTGTCCTCAGTACAGTAAAGACATGGACCTGTGCCACAAAAATGATCAGAGAGCTGGAACACCTCTTCTGTGAGAAAAGGCTGGGAGAGTTGTGGTTGTTCAGCCTGGAGGAGAGAAGGCTCCAGGGAAATATTACTGAGGCCCTTCAGCACTTAAAGGGAACTTATAAAAAAGAGCCAGATTTTTTAGGAGGGCCTATAGCAGTAGTACAAGGGCTAGTGGTTTTAAAGTAATAGAGGGTAGGTTCAGATTAGATATGAGCAAGAATTTTTTTACAGTGAGTGTGGTGAGACGCCGGCTCAGGTTGCCTGGAGAGGTGGTAGATGCCCCATCCCTGGAAACATTGAAGGTCAGGCTGGATGGGGCTCTGAGCAACCTTGTCTATTTGAAGATGTTGCTGCTCACTGCAGGGGGGTTGGACTAGATCACCTTTAAAGGTCCCTTCAACCCAATCTATCCTATGATTCTATATCCATGGACTTCTGTCGTATTCCTAATCAGTTCTCTCTTCCTGGCTGAAGAGTCCTAATCTAGGTAGTTCTTTCTCCTAAACAAGGCACTCCATACTTCTGATCCTTTTACTTTTCTCTGCAGTTCTTCCAGTTCTGCTATATAATTTATGAGATGGAGGGATGGGGAAGCCAGAACTGCATGTGGTATTCAAGATGCAGGCATGTTACTGGTACCTACAGTGCGTAACGATGTGTTCTGTTCTCTACTCTTTTTCTAACAGTTCGTAGCATTTCATTTGTGGGTTGGGAGTGTTCGGGATTGGTTTTGGTTTTGCTTGGGGTTATTTTTGGAGATATTCAGAATGACCTGCCAAGGTCTAGCTCATGAGTGGTAGTAGCTACCTCAGTTCCATTACCATAGAGGTAGAAAGAAGAGAGGAGTTATTTTTTCTTCTGCATTTGTTACTTTACGTTTATTCACAGGAAATTTCTTCTACCATTTTATTCACCACTCAGCAGCCATCACTAACTAAATCTTACAGTGTGAATTTAAATATTCATAAGTGACTTAGGTGGTTTTGATTTGCTTTAAAGGTCTGAAATACGTTGAAATATGGACAAGTAGGTTTTGTTCATTTTCTTGTATCTGGAGTTATGCTGGGTAACTCTCTTCCCTTACCTGTCCCTCACATTTCACTGGTTTTTTTTTTAGTTTGGAGGATTTTTTTTCTACATCTCTTTTAAAATGGTTTCTGTGGGATGGTATTTTATTACAGTTTATTATTTTTGTGATGGCTATGTTACATTTAATAATCAGGCTTTTACACAGCTGTATTTTTTTAATATTGTTTCTATAACCTCCTTCATAAATTTATCAATCATTGTACAAAAGTAAGCTCTCTACCTGCTTTCCTTTCTTCTTTCCTTGTTGCTGACAAGTTGTTCTTTAAAATGTGGAGCATAATTTAGGGTTGCCTAAAGTATCTTTGGTTTTTATTTTTTTATCAGCTTGTTTCATATTTCATTAGAATCTCTTTTTAATTAAAGCTGAACATGTTGATAGATTTAAGACCCACACTTTTCCATTTGGTACACTTCTCTGACTTCTGCTCCGTAACAAATGTTAAATGTATTTATGAAATTATAAAAGCAAGTTAATATATTCAAAAGCTTGTACTTAGACAATAAATTAAGACTGGAGAAAATTGAAGGCCAGAGCTCATTTTAAGAGAAACTGTGTGAATATTAAGATAAATTCCTGAAAACTGGCTTTAAACTAACTGTTCTTTTCTCTCAAATAATTTGTGACTAATGTAACTGGATTATGAACAACTGTCTAGCTTGTTCTGGATTGTTTTTACTTTGTGTTAGACCTTCTAGAAGATCTAATCCTTAAGAAATTAAGGTTTTGTTTGTTTACTTTGTTTAGTTTGGGTTTGGTGTAGAGGCAGTGTGTTGAAACAGGAGGGGGAATAGTTGCTCTTTTCTTTAAAGATCAGTTTGTCCCACAAGATACAATTTCTCTGTTTCTCCCAAAATTTTGACTCCCTAGAAATCACGTCTATGTTTTGATCTAAAATTCTTGACTATACAACAAAGTTTATAAGCAGTATTGTCAGTTCAAAAATATAACACATCATATGAAAATTGAGATTTTTCCTCCTGGATTATTGTATCTCTATATCAGAATTTAACTTAGAGCTTCTTCACTGACACTAGACCCAGTTTCCTTCTGATGATTTTGTTACTCTGCAGAGAGGAGCTGTTTCAGAGATATGAAACTTTTCAGGTTAGCAAAACACCATGACCTGTAAATTAAAAAATGCAAATCTGTTATATATGGGGATGATTTTTTGGAGTTGTTTATTCTTGGAATAGCTACTGCTAACTCTTTTTGTAACCATACACAATGCATTTTCAGTCATTGTATGAAACCTGACGGATGCTTGCAAAGGTTTCTGTTAACATCTCAATTGACTTGTGTTCCAGGTACAGGCGGACGTTGGTGTAGATACCAAGCATCAAACATTGCAAGGAGTAGCATTCCCGATTGCTAAAGAAGCAATTCAGGCTTTGGAGAAATTGAAAAATAAGAAACTCAATTATGTACAGTTGGCAAGTATAAAATATTTTAACTATTTTTAATAATGAGTATAAAATAATTACCTGCACACTAAATGACATGTGTTGCTGTAATACACTGATAAATTAGCCTTCTGTATTAGATTAAATCAAATTTTTTCCGTCCTGTTGTGTTCTCTGGTTTGCTTTCTGTGTATTAACTGTATTCATGTTTGCTTTGTTAACAGCAAATTGATATGAAAAATGAAACTATTATTTTGGCCAACACACTTGATACTGAACTTAAGGACTTGCCGAAAAGAGTTCCAAAGGATGCTGCGCGTTACCACTTTTTCCTGTATAAGCACACACATGAAGGAGACTATTTGGAATCCATAAGTATGTGAAAATTCTCAATGTGAAATTCATTGGCTTGTTTCAAATACTTCAGGAATTTTGAGGCAGAGAGAAAGATGTGTCATGGAAGTAGTCTGTCAGCATGATCATAAATTTCAGAGTCATTTGGTTGTGAAACTGTCTTGCAGAGAAGAGTCTTTATGTTAGGAAAGTAGTGAGCTATCCCTTTTGATTATGAACACCTATTAATGGGGAAACATAAAGATATTGGCCATTCTCTTATCCCTCATTTGAAATGAAATGCTTACTGAAGCAAAAAAGATCCAGAATGGCATTACGTTTTTCCCTTTCAGACTGTGTAGTTGATTTCCAATGCTTCTCTGCTGTAAATGATTTTATGGTACAGCTTTTGATGGAGTGTAGTTATGGTCTGATTTGTGGTTTCTTTGGTTTTTTCGTGCAGTTTTCATCTACTCTATGCCAGGGTATACCTGTAGTATACGAGAACGAATGCTCTACTCTAGTTGCAAAAGTCCACTGTTAGAAATTGTAGAAACACAGTTGTGGATGCAGATAATGAGAAAGGTAAGTGCATTGGGGTCTATGGGTATTTTCTCCATCCCTCTCTTTCCTTCTTCATGTGAAACTATAATTGGTCCTGTCACCACCTTCTCTAAACAATGAAGAGTTTTCTGTTAACTATTAAAGTTTTTACTGAACAAGAAAAAATGGTTGTTGGAGCTCCAAATAAAAAGTTAAGTCATGGAAGCTTTTCTTTCTTTAATAATTTCTACACTTTCATGTCTTTAACAAATATATCCTTGTGAGTCAAGGAAGTGTTTGAGAGTACTTTGAAGGACTATGATTTTTTTTTACTCAAAGCCATGTCATATTTTGTACCACAACACATTGCTGTTGTTGAACACTAAACTCCTTTAAAGCCAAGGTTATATAAGGATTTTCAAAATAATTTCAAGCTGCAGTTCTGAAAATCAGAACTGCTATCTTAGGGGTCCTTGATGACCTCGAAGGATTTGCAAGTAAGCTGATCTTTTACACTGTACAGATTTTACTGCTATGCAAAAAGTTCTTATCTCCAGAGCAGAGACCATAGAAATGGTCCAGTTGTGACCTACAGTTACTTTCTTAACACTTGTGCAGAAGCTTGATTTCTGTGGAGATGATGTTTACCTAACCATTTTTACTGAGATGACATGAATTAAGTATATTATTGCTATGTGTTTTTATATGTAATTTTCTCAGAAATTCTCAGAATATTTCTCAGAAATTTCCTTTCTACGACAAAATAAACACACCATGCGACTCCTGAAAATGCCTGTAGACAGAAATTTCTGAAGCATGTGCTTGCAACAGCAAAGCTGTGGCTGGCAAGTCAGTCAAGTGTTATGGTTGGCAGGGCATGAAGTGTTGAATGCTCAGCAGAGCAGGGCCAAAGCATTTTTCTGAATTCTAAATTCCTGCAATTCAAAACAGTGGGTTTTGGCTTGAGAACACTGTTTTCTTTCTGTGCAGGTTCATATGTCTAAATTTTGAAAATTAAACCACCCCCCCTCCATTTCGTTCATGAAACTTATTTTAGCTCTTCCCTACCTCGAATACTTGCTGAGTGGCAGTAGCCTGCTAATAATATAAGCTTGTTCATACTCCTCTCCCCCTTTCTCAAGAGACAACAATATGTGTGCACATTACTTTTACAATTAGTGTTTAAAGCATGTTATAGTGAAAAATTTTAATTCTTAAAATGTGTAAATACTTACAACGAATAAACAAGTCCTAGTTTTACATGGTATGTGTTCTCCTAGTTAGTTTTAAGAGGTGCACTGTGCTAAACTTGGCAGATACACTGTGTAGTTTTGCTTGTATTTCAGGAAAATAAGTCACACTTAATAAGAATAAAGGGGACTCTGAGAAAAACTCTCCAAGATTTCTCAGGGGATTAGGCACAAGTCGAAGAACTTTTCATGTTAGACTTTGAATATTATTGCATATATGGTTTTAAAATAGTATTTAGTTTCAGCAAAATTTCAAAATGTTAGTTTGACTTTAATATGAATATGATAAATGTTTTTTCCCTGCCAGATTGAAATTGATAATGGTGACGAGTTAACTGCTGACTTTCTTTATGAAGAGGTTCATCCAAAACAACATGCTTACAAACAGAGTTTTGCTAAACCAAAAGGTCCTGCAGGGAAGAGGGGAATACGAAGACTGATCAGAGGTCCAGCAGAGACTGAAACACCTAGTGATTAGGAACTGTTGTTTGTATTTGTAAAAGTCTTACAGTGAGAAATGAAATTCTGGCTTTTAGTAGTGAACCGAAATCATTCCATTCATAGATGCTAGGGGAAAAAAAGGCTCTTTTTACTCTTTTCTGACCTCAACACTTTTTATATTGTTACATGATTATATTTGTTGACCATGTTTTATGACATGTAAAAGAGCTAATTATTTTAAATCTAGAAAAGGAAAACTAAGCTAGTACCCTTTAT
>JAOXXN010000265.1:28914397-28928228 GCA_026770055.1 Myrmophylax atrothorax | reverse complement strand
CATTATTTAATAGTTGTATATTTGACATAAACTTTGCAGACATAAGACTATGAAGCCCATGTATTCTGGGGGCAAGTCGCAGCCGCATTCTTATGCGTAGCCTGTTGAAACTCCTAAGACTTCCCATGTGAGAAGAGATGAAGGACTACATAGGATTGTCCCAATTAAATCTTTATTTTTCCTTGTAGCACTTTTGGACAGTAGTACAATAGAAGGTTTTCCTCTGATTTTGACAGGATGCATTGTAGGGTTTTGTTGTTGTTTTGTTTGGTATTGTTCTGTTCGTTTTTTTCTTGTAATGGAAAAGATAAATGAAAAATCAGTTACGTTCAATTAAAGCAGCTGTTCAGGAATAGCTGAATATTTTCCTACACAAAAGCTTGGTCATCTCCAATTTATAACTAATTTCATGGAATTGTCTTTTAAAGGAAATCTTGACATAAAAGCACCATAGCTTTTCCAGACTTACGTATCACTCCTAAGCCTTACATATTAGGTACTGAATGACCAAGTAAAAGATGATTAAAAGTGCATGACTTAGTATATGCAGTAGATTATGAAGCAATATACCTAAATTATCTAATAGTTAATTATGTGTGCACTCAGATTTAAAAATGCGTAAGTTCAGTAAAAATTGAAATAGACTTGCTTCATAATGGTGAGTTATCCTTGAGACCATACTGTGTTTGCAGTATCAACTGCAATTTTAACTTTCAAGGTATTCTGAGAATTACTTTTCCTAAAAGTTTGAACTTTAATAGTAACTTAAATCTGCAACTTAAATCCATCTAGGTCTTGAGTAACTGCTGGCAGCAAGCACCTGGAAAGGATTTTGTCTGGGTTTTTTCCCTACCCACTTCTCTTCTCCAAAATACTAAAATCAGCCAGAATAGTCTAAACTTGACTGAACTGTAAGTTATGTGTTTAATAGGAAGAGGTAAAATAGATTATTTTAATAAGTGGATTAAGGAAGAATTAGACGTGGAAATCAAGTATTGGATGACCTCAAATGTTTAAAATTCTGTGATGAGGCAAGTACTAGTGGATAGATTATATTCCCCAGTGAGGACTTGCTTTTTAATGCCTTGTATGTGAGCTCTGTGGTTTTTGAGTTTTGTTGGTTTGGGTTTTTTAAAGCTACATGGGAGTTGCCACTCTTGGTTCACTGCATATTATCATAGCTGCTGGATATACATATTCCAGAGCTGAATTGTGTGTTTACCTGGTGGAAGACAGATTTTAACCTAGTTTTGTAGGGAAATAATGCTTTGAACACTATTAGTTCCTGATAAAATTTGTTTTATCTTATCTATTATTTTGTTTGGAGTTACTAGCTTGTTATTGACATCTGAGATTGCACTATATAATGTGAAGATTGCAATAGTTGGTTATACTGTGGGGGGTTTTTATACGCAGTAGAAATTTGACACTTCAGCTTTTTTCATTTAATCTCACACACACTACATCAGTCCAATTCAATAGCTCTTGATCCTCAGCTAATCTCCTGCTTTTCCTTAGCCACTGTGTTCTTTTCCTGCCTCTTGCCTTCCCCTCTAGGGTAAGGAGCTGGTCTTTGAAGTGTTTCTTCTATGTACTAAATGTCATGGAAGTGTCATGGTTTTTTAAATATGATTACTGTGTGCAGCTTATTGTACACTGTGATTAAATGTATTTTTAGTTGAACTCTGAATCTTTGCAGCACACCTAACTCACTTTGGGTTTTTTGTTTTAGTTTTAAGGAAAACCTTTGATTGTAGCAGTTAAAAATTGCTAGAGGGTTTTTTGGTTGAATTTAGTATTCCTGCCCATGTGCCAGCCATAACAAGAGTGCACATGAATCTTTACACTTTCTTAAGCCAGTAGAGAAGTTCAACTTTGTAATACTAAATGTTTTAAATAATTGGCCTGATATGGTTATGTGCATGTTTTGAGGGTTTTTTTCTTTGTTTTTTTTTTCCCCTAATCCTGCCCAAAGTAGATGAGGATAGAAGGTGGAAAACTTAATCTGGAGGATGATGAGAGCTGGTTAAGTGATTATGCAATGGCGTTTATGATGAGCTGCTTTAGAGTTCAGCCTAAACCAGACATTCTAAGTTATGATACTTGAAAATAGTCTATGTGGGTGTACAAACCCCTGACTAACCAGCAGACTCATGTGCTGAGCATGTTTTCCCCCTCACCTTTCCCCAAAAAGAGAATTGTATGAAGTCTTGCACTGCCAGCTGCCTCTCCAGGCCTGTTCTCCTGACAGATCAGTAAGAACTGACCTTAGAAATTTCTAAGATCTACCAAGTTTACAACTGCATAGTTGCCTCCACCACTGTTAATGAATGTTCAGAGCCAGCACAAAATGTGGGCATTAATCTCGTCATTAAATAATTGAAAATGTCCATTCGAATTGTTGTTAGCCTTCAGAAAGCCCAAAAGCAATGCAGCTGCTTGCAGCTAACTCACAAGCTATTAAGCAGTTAATTAATACAAGAGGTGATTTTTTTCCAATGTTTATGTTGCAAGGTAGGGAGATTTGATCTTTTAAAACACTTCTATCAAAGGTTAAACTAATCATGTCTTAATTGCTCTGCTGCTCAGATAAACAGATTTATAAAGGAAACTTGATTTATGGTGTCTGTGTATTAAGTGAAAACCACCTTCAGATGCTAAAATGAACTAAGTTTACCTTATCTCTTTTGTAATTTACTTTATAAATAAAGATTGATGCTTCAATTGGGTGTTGTCTGAATAATTTCATGGTGTGCCTAACAAAGATCTGTATTCCAACATCAGAACGTGCAACAGGCAGTTCCCATGGGACTGGAAAGTGATTGCAAGGTGTAATAAGGGAGGTGAGCACAAAGATAAGTCCTGCTATTGAGAAAAATCACCATGTTAGAAACAGCTACTTTCCTGTTGCCTTATGGAAGCAGCACAGAGGGCTTCACAGCAGTATTCAAGTGTGTTCATCACTTGAGGCTTTTATGCTTTCAATAATAAGCCCCTTCAAAAAGTTCTTCTATCCTTTTAAAATGCTGAAGTAGTTGAGTGGTGATTTAACAGTTTTTATCTGATATTACTTGCTCGGCATGAGCTACTCTAATGAAACTATTCACATTATGCTGTTTCATTAATCTTTTTTTTTGTCTAAACTGAAAATAATGTGTAGACCTCCTATTGCCCTGAAAGTTCAAGCTGAAAAAAAATCTACTGGTTTGGCTTTTCTCTTAACTATCCTGCCAACACATCCCCACAGGGAAATCTGTGATACAGCAATTTTGCAATTGAAAGAAGGAAATCTGAAGAAAGGCTGAACTAGGATTTCAGAGAATAATTTAAATGCAAAAAGCTATATAGAACACAAGCTGTGAAAGGAGGAGGTATAAGGTAAGAAGAGGGAACAGGCTAGGCCTCTATGCGACCAGGATAAATAGAAGCAGCCTTATTTGCCTTTTGGTCAGTGGATGGTAAATAAACTCCCAGCTGGCCCACCCAAATATGAAAATGAGGCACCTCCCATGTCAATAATATTAAGTACTATGTCTGGTAAAAGGTATGTTGGCTCAAAAGGACAAACTGCTCAAAGAAAATATAATAGTCTTAATAACTACCAAGGACCTCACTTCCTTTTCAAAGTTAATGAGCTGCAAATCGTACAAAGCCATCATGTTCCAGTGCAGTATCTCTGTGTATCTGTCCTGTCCTTGCTTTTGTTAGCAGCCACTACTGGCTCATTTCCAGCCCCAGGGCTGTGCAAACATCTCTGGTCTGGCTCACAACAGCCATTTTACCTCCTGCTGTAACTGGGGGAGAACTGTTGCCCTTCCTACAAGGTTCTCTTAAAAAAGCAATTTTCTTTGGATCATTAGCATTTGCTTTCATCTTATCGTTTTCTACAGTCTTGGAATTGGAATAAATCATTCTTGCTATTTTTCATTCACACGTCCTTCTGGGGCTGACTGACTCAGGTTACCATTCTCTAGATCCTTAACATGCAACGGGTTGGCTCTTTTCACCAAGGACAGTGATCCTCTGATGCCCTTCAGGGCACCTTCCCTGCTGAGACAGGATGCAGGCCAGCCAGAGTAGCCCTCTGTTTCAAGAACATCTCCTGCGTGGAGCTGTCTGTCTTCACAGACCAGGAATTGTACCAGATTTCTCAACCCTCCAGTTCTGTGAAACCAGATATCCCATTACTCACAAATAGCTTGAAAGACTCAAGTTACTGATTTGTGTCCTAAAAAACTTCACTATATTAATTAACAAAGAAGTATGGATTCTAGGACAGTTTAATGTTTTTGCAGGGAACAAAGGAAACAGAGTCGACTACTCTTATCCCCTATTATTGTCTATAGGAACTGACTTTACTGTATGAAGACCTCAAAAAAACCTAAAACCCTGGTGTGGGAAAGTTCCTTCTCCTTGCCCCCATGTATTTAAAAAAAAATAGTTGCCACCTAAGTTAGCTAGTTTTAACTAATTACCCCTCACATTTCATTCATTGCTAGAACAATATTAAGTTCAAAACTTTTTATTGTACAAAATGCTAGCTAATACACTGCATTTTCAAGTGAAGGAAGAAAAACTAATGCTGAGAGCAGCACTGCAAATAGTCATGGTCTAGTATGACAGAACAGGAATTCCATGCTTGTAGCTAAGATTTTCCTAATATTTAAGAATATCACAATTGGTGCATGAACAACAATGTTCTACTGCGCTAGAGGTGAACAGAACTGACTGAGGAGTTCCTGAAGCAAACTCACTTCAGGACAACACTACAGAGGTATGCCAGCTCCAGGGAATAGTAAAAGCAGATGTGATCTAATAAGAAACCTTCACATAACAGCTGGAAATGTTTAAAACTGATGAATGGCTTCAGCAGATTTTATTATGATTTAGCTTTATAGCACTTTGCTCCACAGGCCCCAGCTGAGAAGCTGTACAGCTTTATTCATGCAGTAAGGTTAGCATAATGTTATTAACAGAAATGCAAGCAACAGAAAATGATGATTATTTCCAAGGCTCAAAGTTTTAATAGCAGAAAGAATTAATCTGCAGTGATAATACAAAGTTTTTATTTATGTTAATAGCTTTTACAATTTATACTCAATACAGCTAGAAGCCATTTAGGTGGATCCCTTTTTCTACACTGAGCAATGAGGTTGAAAAGGCAATACAAAATGAGTTACTAGCCAGAAATGTAATGAAATAAATACATTAGAAATCACATGCTTTTTTTACAAAGAGATATATATATCCCTAAATGCAGTCACATCTTTGATAATCATGGAATTTGAGATTTAGCTGTAGGCCAGACTATTTTCCTACCCCTAAGCTGTCAAGAAAGTTCACAAGGTGCAACATGGGTCTATATAAAATAGTATCTTTCATTTACAATGGTAGTATTTTCATACTTAGTCCAAAGTATCTGCAATCTTACTAGTCACTTGCATTCCATTTTTGGTCTGCTTTGATCTGTCAGTGATTCTATTTTGAAAAGCTTTCCATGTTATATTTTTAGACGTGTATTTTAATATTTAATTAATATACATACATATGTATATTGAAATAGCTTAATTATTTGACTAAGGCAAATTTAGAATTGGTCTTAACAGCATTATTCTGACCCCTTTAACAAAAGAAATCATCTGTATTTATAATCCATACTCAATCCTCTTCTAAAGTACTAAAATACGCAATCGTGTCTTAAAATAGTCAAAGTAGCTCAGAGTCTTCCTATGTATAAAAATTGAATGGTCTGTCTTTCTTCACTGTAAGAAAGCATTTGCAAGCCCAAATACCTTGGCACTGCAAAATAACTATTTTGCTCAGGATTCTTTGGAAGCAGAAACGACCTAGAAAATGTCTTGCAGCATTCATTTGACTAAAAATTAATGCTGAGAAGACTTTGTGAAAAACAATCACATTCACTACCACTACCAGACCATTCACACTAATAGGAACTCTCAAAGTGCTAAACAGAAGTTTTAAATGGGTAATGCTATTGTCTTTTCCCAAAGAGACAACATTATGTGCCATTTATAGCTATTAAATGGTTTTGTCTTCCATAGAAGGAGGTCAGGTACATCTCATCAAGAAAGCAGTTTTCACAAAAATCATTCTGCCCTATTACAGCCATATGCCTTTGCAGCAGACAGACTTGATTCTTGGAAATAAAAAGAATCAAATAGATTTTAATATGGAAATGCATTTAAAAAGCTGTGGAGACAATGATACACCAGCACTGCAATTTGTTAACACAGAAAAGGTTCTCATGTTAATTGCCCAGTGGCTAAGGATATGTGAAAGGGCTGCTCGGTTAAGGGAAAAAGGACAAGCCCACAGCACCACCTTACATGTGTCCAGAAAGTTCTGGAAATCTGAAAAGCTGGTAATGTTGCCTTAATTGCTAATTAAATATTTGCTGCAGGTGTGTACTTCGTCACAAAAACATTTGTGTATCAGAAGAAACATGTATCAAGTGTTTAACTCTTGGAGATGCTGTTGGACCTGCAAGAGAACAGACAGAAATATAAACTACTGATACTGTAACCACACACAAGGACACACACAAACACTCAAAACAAGCCTTTGATCTGAAAGACTACATACCATCTTAATGTCTGGCCTTCTGGTTTTTTTGTCATTCAGACACTGAGCAGCAATTGAATACATTTTATGAACTGAAGGTACATCCCAGTCTCTCATCTTTTCATCAACATAGTCCTCAATAGTTGCTTCCTCATCCTCAATTTCATCTTTTATACTTAACTACAAAAGAGTTTGAACCAATGAGCAGGTTAACATTGTAAGGATCTGAACAGCCTATGAGAGTATAAATGAACTATAATTTTTTATTAATTTATCATTTTATTATACATTATTTTAATTAATATAATGCAATTTTCTTTAAGCTGCATCATACATCTTTAATTTTCTCTGTCTTCACAGCTAGTGTTGGCTCTTTTTTAAGAGAAACATGATTAACAAAGTACTTATGTTTACCCACAAATATGCAAGCTTAAGTTTGTATAATTTATCTTTGTCACTTTCATAAAGCCCCTTCCTGTAAATTAATGCCTTCTGTTTCCAGTCTCAGCAGCTGTTTTATCTATTCTAAAGGAAACTTCTAGTCTGAAATCAAATTTTGAATCTGACAGATTTAATCCAAAAGTCTCCAGTTCAAACACACTTGAAATGTGGTATCTGTAGTTACACACACAGTTTGAGGAAGCGTAAATGAAGTAAGAAATAAGAGGCAAGGAGTAGAGGGAAGTCTTCTGCCTTCGTCTATGGGTCAGTCTGAAATTGCTGACCAACAATCAACTACCTCAAAATTTTCAAAGCTATGATCTTATACTGACCATTCCCTTTGTGCTGCCAAAAATACATCACACAGATAAACTGTACCAGTCAAATCAATACTTCATGTTCCTTTTTAGGTCCTACCTCTGAAAAAGATGGAAATGTATACAGAATCATAAAGAAACAACTGAGAAGAATAGTTCAAAATGTTCCAGGGAATGAGGAATTACCACGGTATCTGGGACTATGCTAATAAAGCACAATGGTATTACAGTAAGAACCAGAACCAAACCAAAGAATTCCGGTATCAGATTGGAAGACGACAGCCTTGAGGGGAGAACAATCTACCAGCCAAGAGATAAAAGTTTCAGCCTTACCTCTAAACCAAACATTGACATAAGTGCTGCTTTCACAACTAAATATTTTGATGACTAATTTGATTGTCTCAGAACCTGTTAACTGACTATGATTTCATATAAAGTCATCCCAGTGCACAGGGAGGGGAGGAGAAGGCAAAAAGAACATACCAGTAAATGTGGCTCTCGCTTTTCATCTACTGGAGGAAGACCTGTTATTATTTCCAGTAAGACCTAGGAGGAAAGAAAAGCAGAAGAGAAAATGAAGCATAGAATAATCCTTAGCATATATGCCATTTGCAAGAAGTAGCATGACCCTCAGTATTTTAAACAAATGCTCTCAGGATCTGGGGTTGTCCAAAGATACAGCCATCTATATTATTAATTGATGTTGCTGTTGTTCCTACCTTTATTAACTGTTATTAGCAATATGGCTCAAGAATTTCAACACAAGTTTTTCTCACCCTATAATGGTGTTCCTTTACAGCAAGATGAAGAGATTTCCAAACTGTTCAGACACAGTGTCTGGCCTATCTTCCCATGAAACTAAATGCCCTGAAGGAATTGATCAATCATGATTAGGGTGTTGGATCTACTGAATTAATTATCTAATGGATATCTATTAATTCATGTCACTGATTCATTATTTTCCCAACTATTATACTCTTGTCTTTTTTGTACTCAGGTCTAAGCCAAATTCCACATGGACATTGTACTTTTGATAAAACACATTAATTTGAACCATTTTCTTGAACTTTCCTTTTCAGCCTGAGTTACACTTCCATGAAATACTGTGCAAGCAGAAACAATGTTCCACATCTCTTCAAACTACATTTAGCTCGAATTTGAAATACTATTTTACTCCGGTCTTTCACTTAGAAAATCAACATATTCAAATGATTTTAAAACAAACAAAGTTTACAAACGCTATCTTAAGAAAACACCTATTAGGAAAAAAGAAAAGTATATGCAACAGAGTAATTATTTAATTTCAGATACTCTTGATTTTATATCATTCACAAAAAAAGTCATATACAGCTTTATCTACTTACTACTCCAAAACTGAAGATATCAGATTTAGGTGTTATCTCTCCTCGCAGAGCTTCAGGCGCCATATAGGCTGCTGTTCCAACAACTCTTTCAGTCATGATTGTCTGTGTGAACGTTACAGATGCTCTTGCAAGGCCAAAGTCAGAAATTTTGGGCATGTATGTATCAGTTAATAAGATATTCGCACTGGGGGAGAAGGGAAGGAAAAAACCAAAAAAGAATTTTCCATACCAATACAGAAATTAGATTTTATAACAGACTAATAACTCTATAGTAACCAAATGCAAACTGCTATTTTGACTGCCTTGAAAGCTAAGATATTTATACCTAATTCATATAACAAACTAGGTAAGAGTTAGCTTTGTTGGAAATTGCTCCATTTCAAAATTAATTGCTTTAAATAAATCAAGGACTGCCAAGATCCATCCATGTTTCTTATGGTGTGTGCATGCATTCATGCATAACCCCCCCACCAACTTTCTTATAAGAGACCGATTATGTCACACTTGTGTTTTGGCTTTAAGAACCACAATAGAAAATGCTTAGCTCTGATCACCTTGTACTGGATCACAGCGCAATTCTTAAAGTCCAAATCTCTGCTCAGAACTAAAAAAAGCAGGTTTTTTATACCTATTATCTAATACTCTGTCAACCACTACAAATGCACATGCCAGATGAATACTAATACTCTTATTGCTATCTTGACAGAAAACCAGAAAAAAACTAATTACAGCTAGAGTAAAATATGTGATGTGTTTCCACTTGATCTTCAGCTTCAACTTGCCTTAAAAAAACCAAACCCTGGCAAATGAGGCTCATTTCAGAGACTTTAACACTTTCATAAAATACTCAGTGGGATGAATTACAGCATAAATCTACTGGGTTTTAAACTTGTAGCACTTGGAATAATTTTGAAATCACTTGATTTAATATTTCTATAATCCTCATTTTCCAATCCCCTTAATGGAACTGTAAGAAAACCACACAGTCTGATACAGTGTGTAATACTTACTAGAAACTTCTATTTCTAATTTCTCCTTGCAACCAAACCTTAACAAAATTAACACAGCTGTAAGTTAGAACAGATCACTTGGTGTTAGAACTGCAAAAGGTCTAACACTGGTCAAGGCATTGTCCACCTACTGGTTTCATATTTAAAGCTGAGCTTCTAAAAGGAAGAAATTTGAGCTGCTTATCAACTTGAGTCAGGTCCACAGTGTGGTCATTTTTTGGATACACCACAAAAAGCACAACAGAAGCAAGTTTTACTGCAGCTGTCAAGCTTCAGGAGAGAAATGAACTTTCCTGGGCATAACCAAGCCAAAAAGCTATGAACAACTCTGAGAACACCCATTCAATCATGTACCCTCTAGCCTAGAGAAGCTGTTCCAGTGACTCTGGGGTTACGAATGGTCTCCATGTCACAGCAAAATGAAGACTGAGTTAATCTTCTGAGATGTCTCTTCATCTAAGTTTTACCTGGGAGTGGCAGCACTATTAGTAACACCAATCGAATTTATTGAACTATTCACACTACAAGTCACAAAATGGAATCCAAACAAAACCCCAAACAAAACCCAATTCTGTAATATGATCAACTCACAGCAGTTAGAAGGGCAGAAGTAGTGCAAGGTAAAAAAGTGCATCCCTTCCAGTCATTAAACTTCTCCAGAGGCTTAAGCAGGAAAGAAAGAAGAAACATAAATTGTGAAAGCAGCAGGCACAGACATAAGGCAGCTCAAGCAAAGCTTCCTCCTCGCAAGCTGAAAAGGTCACAAAATTGAAGTTGCCTATATGTAGCAGAGTTGCCAGAAGCCAGAAAGCAACTGAAACATTTATCCATGACACCCAATCAGTCAGCTGCTACTTCTTACCCCTCAAAATGAGTAAAGTATTTGGGGCTTTCCTTCAAAGATTTTGACTGATGGCTTTTTTTTTTTAAATACAATAAACCATATCAAGAAAGCAGAAAACAAACAAGCAAACAACACCACCCCATCCCAAATACAAAGGCCTCCCCAACAAAACAAAACAACCAAATCAACAAAGAAACACCAGGAAAAAAAACAACCAAACCCTGTAACAAAACTCTCCCCTTTTTGAGCTCTGATATCCTTAGAAAAAAATTCTAGTTTAACAGTGAACATTCATTATTGTTGAAGAACCCTAAACTTCATAAACCTGACTGAAGTAATTTTACCATCTTCATAACAAATAGGAGTAAATCAAGAGACACTGAAGAAACATTCTAGGGACAGGAAAAATAAAGGTCATTTTTCATCTGAAAAATTCCCTATTTAAAAATTCATTGTTGTCCAACAGCAGCTTTTTCATTAGCAGCAACAGAACTTACTACATGTTCTCGAAGCACTCATCTATTTGACAGTAACAGATTATGATACAAATTACAATTTACATTACAGTTTAACAAATTATATTTACAAGGCAAATTACAATACAAAAATCTCATGGCTGGGAAGCTGTTCAGCTACTGAGGGAGCTGGGGTTGTTCAGACTGCAGAAAAGGAGGCTCAGGGGAGATCTCATTACTCTCTACAACTACCTAAAGGAAGGTGCAGCCACGTGGGGATTCGTCTCTTCGCCCAAGTAACAAGTACCAGGACAAGAGGAAATTAATCTCAAGTTGTGCCATGGGAGGTTTAGATTGGATATTAGGAAAAATTTCTTCACCAAAAGGGTTGTCAGGCATTAGAACAGGCTGCCCAGAAACGTAGGTGAGTCACCATGTCTGGAGGTATTTGGAAGACATGTAGATGTGGAACTCAGGGATACAGTTTAGTGGTGAACATGGCAGTGCTGGGTTAATGGTTGGACTCCATGATCTTAAAGGTTTTTTATATCCTAAACAATTCTATGTTTCCAATAGCCTCATAATTATCTTTAGAAACCTGTACTGGTCACATCTCTGTGACACAGAGAAAATTATGGTGATGGATGTCACTTGCAGAAAAGACAGTGCCCTTGACTGAATCAATGCTTTTTGAAGTTTGTTCTCTCTAAAATTACTTTAACAGGGAGAAGAAAAAAAGAAAAATTAAGAAGTGAAAATTCAGCCAGCAATAATCTGCAGCTTTTACCTTTTAATATCTCTGTGAATATGATTATTTTCATGCAAAAAGTTGATGCCATTTGCTGTGCCTTGAACAATTTTACATCTTGTATTCCAAGAAATGGGTGGAGTGTCATTCTTGATTAAAAAGAGAGAAAGGAAAGTAAAAAGGTAAAAATCCAACATATATATAATATATGTATGTGTGTATGTATGTGTGTGTGTATATATATATATATACACGCAGCCACAAACCAAAACAAAACACACAAAACCCCCCACAATCCAAAATGGACTTCTTGCTGTGTTTACTTGTTTCCAAGTAAATCATTAAATATACTTCAAGCATACATTTCTTAATTGACTTGGGCAGAAACACATGCATTTGTCACATTCTGTTCTCTCCCTGCATTTTGCCTTAAGATTAATTCACCTGTTGCCAAAAGTGTTCTTGGTTAATATTCAACTCTGACCCTACAAGATCAGCTGCACTGCAAAGAACTATCTGTATCTACCACACCCTCCACTTTGTACTGGCACTGATACTAGAGCCTTTAACCCACAGCAAATAGCTCAAAACAATTCACAGCTTTTACTGACAATGAGAAGCCAATCTTCCAGTGTTTCTGGATTTCCCACTTCTCAGGAGTTTAGCTTTATTCGTGTTACTAACTAGACCTTTAGAAGTGAGGACACCTACATTTCAAAACCACTTCTTAATCTTGCCAGTGGCCAAGGGGATTACAGTATCTCACCGTTCCACCACTTCCCTTGCCTGCTCAAAATCCTGACAAGAAGATGACATGCAAGAGTCCGTGCCTCAAACACATCCAGTGAAGCCACAAAACGAAGTTGTCAGCAAGAACAATTAGTAAGTACATTCCTCACCTATTTGTGCTTATCAGAAAAAGATTCTTTCTGATTTAGAGTTTTTGATTCATGCCATAAATTTGTCTCTTCTTTGTAAAGGATTACTGTAGCTTTCAATTATCACCGATATTTTCAGCTCACTTGATGATAATGACCAAAGTTACATGGATGAACATTTTCATAGACATCCTTGTCAAGCACTGCTCATTTCTACAGACAAACTTGCACTGTCCTTTAGTAAGACTTAGTCCCACTTCTGCACAGATTCAGTTAAAAAAATAAAGTAATTGCACATGTAGCAATGTGTGTGAGAAAATCAATCAAACTAAACTGAGACAGCAGTGATACCAAACACATCAAGTGCTCTCCCCAACCACTGCTACTCATTCTCACCCTAACACCTCTTCTTTCCTGCTGAGGCAGAAGTATTTGTGCAGCCCTGCAGAGGAAATGTTTCCAGGTGAAAATTAAAGGTTTCTTTCACTGAGGATTTTTTTCAGCCTGAACAGTTCCTGCTCCAGGTCTTCTCCAACTACAAATGCCTGAGCTAGTACAATAGGAGGATCAGTGCAGACAAAAAGCAAACCAACATTTTTAGATCTAGGACCATGAGGGGTGGAAGTAGCACCAAATTAAAATGTTCACCAGGTTGTAACTTGAAGAGATGTATTTGTTTATTATAATGCAGAGTATTTGAACTCCTTCAACAAACTAGCATGGACACTCATCCACTAGCTTAAGTCTGACTTACTATTGGTATCACTCTCTCTGTCCCTGCATGCACAGGGTTGCCTCACCAAAGCAAAGCAACTTATTATTTATTAAAAGCCAAGGCTAGAAAATACATTATTTGATTAAATCAGAATAAAGCACTCTGTTTACAGAAAATAATAATTTTAAAATATGTAATTCCCATTTATTAGGCACTTTAGAAAGAGATAAGCAGACTATGAGCACTGAGTTATAACCACTATCACTAGGACAATGAACAAAGACAGGGCACCTTCACAATCCAGAATCTCAAGAACTACTGGAGAACATGCCAACATTAGAACAGTGGACAAAACTGCAGCACCCTCTGCACTGCTTCACACAGGCATGGCAAGTCCAACCTCCTGTGCCACTTCAGGTACTGGTAACATGGCATTGTATTGTCAGCCTGATTTGACTTTAATCTATCGAATGTGTT
>JAOXXN010000265.1:28847893-28858981 GCA_026770055.1 Myrmophylax atrothorax | reverse complement strand
AGATATCTCGTAAGTGCTGTTGGAGTGGGATCATTAACTTCCTTCCAGTAAAATATTCTTTGGCTATTCCATTTTATTTTTCTGCTGCCACAATATCAAGATGTCTTTTATACTGATGCCTCATGACAAGAAGGGGAAAAAATAAGCATAAGGCAGTGACTTCTTGTTAGTCACTTAAAATAATGGTATAGGAAAAGTGTAACAAGATATGTTTATATAGGCAAGTTTGTTTTTACTATTGCTGTTATAAAAAGGTGGAAGTTCTACCGGAGTTCCAAGTATTTGTCCAATGTTTTAGCCTACTGCATTTCAGTCCTCAGCTTTTCAGTCTCTTAAGGTTTTCCCTTTCCTTATGGAAGCGGCTACTTGGCTAATGCAACAGCTACTTAAGAAAGAGAACACTTCAGTGTGAACTAATTGCAGCCTTCCAGTATCTGAAGAGAGCCTACATGAAGGAGAAAGAGAATATTTACAAGAGCATGTAGTGACAGAACAAGGGGAGATGCCTTCAAACTGGAAGAGAGTAGGTTTAGATTAGATATTAGGAGAAAATATTTTACTGTGAGAGTAGTGAGGCAGTGGAACAGGTTGCCCAGAGAGTTTATGATGTCCCATACTTGGAAGTGTTCAAGGCCTGGTTGGATGGGGCTCTGAGCAACCTGGTCTAGTGAAAGGTGTTCCTGCCCATGGCCAGGGGTTGAAACGAGATGTTCTTTAAGGCCCCTTCCAACCCAAGGCATTCCATGATTCTGTGATAACAGAATTCAGACAATGATCTTCCAGGACTGGAAACTCATATTTGTTCTGAAAGTCACTAAATAAAGCACAGCATCCCAGGTTTTGATAACTAAAGAATAATGCTTTTGCATATGTCTGTTTCTAGACAAACAGATGGCCACTGCTATTCAGGAAAGAAAAAAAATCAAACAACCAAAACCAAACCAGCACACTATGATCCCTCTGTGTGTCTAGCAAGCATGACAATTAGACCAGTCTTGGGTACTTTTCAACAGAAACACTTCAGGATTAAAAGAGCTGTCTTGCTACAGTTTTTATCTTCCACATTTGGAAGAAAAATTAGATGTAACTAATTTTGTACCCGTCATACTGGAGCACAGAATTACAACCATTAAAATCAGGGGTTTGGATCTCATTGAGGCATGTTCCTCCCCATGCCTCACATAACCTCTGACACATTCAAAGAGGGGTGTGCAAGTGGTCTTGCTCAGGCTGGAAGTACATACTCATATAGGTCTCTAAAGAATGTAAAGCCACATACTTCACTCTCTTCACTTTAACACCATTTCTGAGATCCATACACACTGTGGTAAGTGATATAATAACAAGGTGTTGATGATTTCGCTAAAGACATTTGTGGGAAAGGTATGTTCATCTTATGTTCAAGCAAAGTCTCCAACTATGTGAACTGTTTTCTTGTGAGCCACATAGCATACAAATGGCAAGGCTTCAAAATGAGAGTTTAAATTAAGGTTGAAGTTCTGGATAAAGACCAAATACAAAACCATGTTGCGTTTAGAGTGTAAGACTTTAGACTGACAGTTTAAAATGTGAAGTCCTCATATCTGGACATGTTTCATGGCTCTGCCACAGGTTTCTTCCATGAAGCTAAGCAAGTAATTTAAATCAGGATGTGTTACAATGTTTGATCTTGGAAAGGATGATAGTGACAACTGTTCATCAGGAAGGCTGCAATGATTAATATTTCACTGAAGCATTTTGGAATCTCTGGATAAAACTTGATATATGAATATGCAGTATTATTACTGTTGTAACTGGGTAATTTATTTACTCTCAAGAAATGCTACAGTTATAGTTCAGATATGGATTTATACCTTAAGTCTTTGCAGTGGCTTTTCTTGACTATCTTGGACTATGAACTCTATCTACCTTAACATAAAAGTTTGAAGGAAAGCCATTCATGTGTTATCAGAATTTTTTTTAAAAAAAATTAATTCAGCTGTTAGAGAAATTGAGCAGGAATATTTGGCACCTGGCTTCTAGTATGCATGTGCCACCATGAACTGCTGCTTTGTTAAAAATAGTTTAAGATACAAATTCAGTTATATTTTTCATGAAGAAGAAATATATTCTCCTTACCTAATGGGACAGAAAATAAAATGCACACATACATTTGAATAACTAAAAATACATGGGCACCTACTATGGGAATATATTAAAAAGTCAGAGGTAACAGTGAGGTAAAGCAGATACAAATAAAACACGTTAAATCTTTTATACAGTGGATTTCAAACTACAGACATTGTGAGAGCCAGAAGTTCTAACTCTTGATCCTCTAGCTACTTCCCTTAAGATTTTCCTTAGAGGGTGAGTATCTCTCAATCTATGGATGTCTTGGCACTGTACTGGTTTTGCTCTGACTTTCTAGAACATGGTTAGAGCAGGTCTTTGATTTAGCATTCTTAAATGATGTGTTTTGAGGCACCAACAACTCTACCCAAAAAGTATGGATATTTTCAAATAAGGGTATTTTTACCATAGGGAAAAAAAAGAAAAAAGTCCCCAAAACAAACCCCAAGAGTTCTTCAGGGCTTTTTTTTGCTTATACTCACAAGTTGATCCACATCACAAGCTATAAAATGTAAATTTGCTCACTAGCATGGTCTTTTTTTCATATATCCTACATCTACTCTGTTGTTTTGGTGAGGCCATACCAGACGGTCAGTCCCAGCAGTCAGACTTAGTAGTGAGCTGATATATACAGCTTTTCAATGCCTTGGTCTTGACAGATCATATCAGTCTTTTGGTGTTTGAAGATAAAAAAGAGACAGGAGTGACTTCTGTGTCCTCTGAGAAGTGGAAAAGAGCCAGCTAGCCCAGGTTTAAGAGAAAAATGTTGTCATTGGTCGTAACTTTACCAGATTTTGGGCTGATTATATTTAAAAAATTTCAAATGAATTATTGTAGCCATCTCTGATAATTTGAATATACAAACATTAAATTATTTTGTACCTGCTGAAAAAGTGCTGCTCACCTAAAAGAAAGCTTCTTGGAGCAAAGAAAGAGGATATATCATAGTGAATTGACCTTTGCATTCTTCCAGATTTTGACAAATTATAAACCTCTGAAAATTCGTAGGACACTAGATATGCATATATACAATTTAGACCCTCTATAGACTTTCACCAAATAGAATTTGCTTTATTCCTTTGCAGCTTCTCTGCTGATCAAATTGCATGTACACCACCTTCACTTTTCCTAAAAGGATACCAGATGACTCCTTCTGCCACTTGGTTTAGTAACAATAAAAATAATAAGTTGGGAAAAGCTTTTTTTGCCTTTGTTTTCTTTTTTAAACAACCCCCCCCAGGTCTTTTAGGAGTTATCAATTTTAATTGTAACTGCTGTAAGGAATTCTCTTCACCCCAGTTCTGGTTTCTGTTCCACTTGGCTGTGCAAATTCCAGCCAGGCTTCTGTGGGGTGAGGCAGCTCGGGTCTCCTCCTTGCAGCAATCAGTGGCTGGGTCAGTATTTCCCCAGCAAACTGGATTCAATCAAGCTAAATAGTTATATCCTCTGTCACAGAGATCAGCAGCCTCCCTCTAGCATAGAGTCCTCTTGCATGAGCACACAGATGGGGATTGCTGCCTGGTTGCTGTTTCTACCACCTCTCTCTTATTCAAAGGCCTTACAGGCCAACAGGAGTCTTTGAGAGCCCTCCACAAACATCAGCATCCAGTGCAGTGCTCCTTCAGGCTCAGCTGAAGGTACCCACAAAGGTGCTAAGGCCGTGCACTGCCAGGAATTACAATGCAACCAAGCACACCCTCTCTGTGTTAGGCACTCTGAAACCAGGCATCAGAAGGCAGGAGACAGCAGGTCTGAGCAGCTGGAGCAGCAGTCCTGTGGTGGCAGGGGGACCCTGTTTCCTCCTGGCAGGGCATGATGAAGGAACCCTTGGCTGCTGTAGAGCTTCCTCTGGCTCTGCTCTGACGTTCTTCCTCCTTTCCCTTTCTTCTTTTGCCCCTTCCCAAGACACAAGTGAACTTTCTCTTGGCTTTTTAGATGGTAAAATTTAATTTTCCTTCACAATTGTTAAAAGGTTTTAGCTGTCTTTGACTTTGTTCCAAGAGAACAGGAAAATAAATAAACGAATAATATCAGAATAAACCACATTCCACTAATTAAATAGTCACATTTATAAAAGCAGAATACTTGTAATGAATGCTGTTGTGCATTTCTCTTAATATATTTTAACACTAATAGTTGTTCATGAAAACTGGCTTTAGTGTATTTGGTAGTCAATTAAAAAAATAGGCAGTGTAATTCCATCTTTCTTACAGTGCCTGGAAGTAATTTTGTGTCTTACACAAGTTTTTTTTTGTCAATCAAAATGACAACAAATAGCTCTTTTTAAATGAGAGCTATACTTCAATAATCCAGTTTTAGTGTCTTTGGAAGTATGTTTTAAGCAAGTGTAAAGTTATGTTCTGGCATTTCTTCAAGACACTGTTTCTTCTTGACAATGTTTTATTTTACAGAAGCGTAAAAGAAGTGACAGGTTATTGTGTATGTAATCATGGCTAATTTTTAACTTCAAAAACTTCTCTGTGATCTTGAAAGCTTTTCATTTGTTAATAGGCACAGGTTTGTACAAGCCCAGTGCAACATCTGTATGCCATTCTAACAAATACCTACAGTGGTGCTCTCCCTCCCCAAAAAGTTTAATTAGATCTGAAAAGTTTAAGCTCTTATATGACTTTGACCTGTATGAGCAGCATTACAAATGTTCCCACTCACAACTGCTATGATGCATTATACATAAAGAACTCCTAGTGGTGTATCTATTGCATTTTAAAAATCTGTTTATTTGTAGGAATATGTACTGAATATATATCTTAGTAAATGAATTGCAAAAAAGGAGAAAAAATTATAAGTAAATATAAATATAATATAAATATAATGCAAATTAGTAAATAGAATTAATATAAATAATACAATGAAAATTAATAATAAAAATAAAAATATTGTTTAGAAAAAGGACACAACAGAGCACATGACATTACTCCATTGAAGAAATATGACTGGATATTTTAAAATAAAATTGTGTCTGAGATGCATGTAGGAAGAGGACAGTTACCGGCATGGTCCTTCATGGCAATCTGAGAGCAGAGAAATTTGCACACAGACAGTGTGCATACACAGATCCACTAAGTCTAATGAGATAATGATCACAGGGTAATGGACATTAAGCAGTCTTTACATTAATTTTAAGGAGCAAATGATAGATTGAGTATTGGAAAAAACCCTAAGGAAGGTTAAGTAAACAACACTGATATGAATAGTGACAACTTTATGAATTAAGATGTCTCCCTTACGTAAATATTTTTGAGCCACCATAACTAGTTAAATTATTTGTGAAATGACTCACTAAAACACATGTTAAGAAGGAATGGTGTTTTTCTATGTTAGTGTTAAACTTTCTGATGAGGCCAATATTCTTTTTATGAAAAGCATGATTGATGCCACCACCTGCTAACTTGGGATCCCTGTATCAGATGATTTCCTTCAACCACCTGCTGTTCAGAACAGAGATGGAATTCAGCTGATATTTTGACTGTTTCTGTAGCCTGTATTTTAATCCAGGCATTTCCTCTGGAATATTCTGCTAATTTTAGTTCAAATTGCTGAAATGATGAATTAAAAAATTCAGAATATGATGACTTGGGTTTTAAGAATTATGCTTTTCTTACTTTTAATTTAGTTTGGTTCCATACCAAATTCAAATATTGAATTTACTTTAGATTTTTTAATTCGATTTTTACTTGTTTTTATAGGATTAATTGCCAATAAGATGCCAAGCCATGGAGGATGGCACAGTATATGCAATACTAACATCTCCTTTTGAATAAATTAGGATACAAAATGTCCATGTCTTCTAGAAACAGAAAGAGACTGCTATTTGGAAATTACCATAACTACTATTTTTGGCTGAATAGCTTCAGAGGAATGTGTAATTTCTCCCTGTGAGCCTTGAATTTTTATGGCCAGTTTTGAAGAATGGCTAATTTCCAGGTAACTCACTGCAATTCCATGCTTTATAGCAGTGTTCAGGACGAAATGTGCATATGAGTAAAGTACTTTTCTTGTTAGAGGTCTGACAGCCACTTAAGTCCCTTTCAGTAATTCTGCGCCTAGGGAACAAATTTACTATTTTATTAAGGATTAAATAAAAGAACTCATTTTTGTCTCAAAGTGTAATGAGAGAGCTTATCTTTATGCATGTGTGGGAGACTAATGCTAAAATTACAGTGGAACTAAGGGTTTCTCATTCTTTAGTAGGAAATGCATTATTGAGTAGAGAAGCTTAATATTTCCCTAGTTTTATAGATGAAAATGTTTTTAAAAAGAGGGAGCCAGTCTTAGAAAGATAAAAAAGGGAATTAAAGTGTCTTGTTTGCTCAGATTCAAAGTAGTTTTATTCAAATTACTGTTATTCTAATATTATCCATTTTGTGACTTTCTCCAAGGTGAAATCCAATGACCTGATGATTTTGCTTCAGTGCTTAACAAACAGAATCTACAGCACAACACCCTTTGCTTAGCAGGAAGGTCCTAGAATTGTCAATAATAATTATTTGCGTTTTGCTAGTAACACTAAAGTTTGTGCCCTAGATTACAGAAAGCACAAATGTGCTCTCTCAATACTGGCTTTAGACAAGTGCCTCAGTTTCGTACCTCTCACTTGCTGGAAGTTTCATTGCAAGTGGAACAGTGGCATCTGAAGAAAATATTGCAAATTCTTATTAAAGCAGGTTTTGAAGCACTGAAGGAAGCATCGTTATACTTCTGTACTCAATTCCCACAACTTATAAATGTAGTACACTTGGTGATGTGTTCATTCAGCCGTCTAACCTTTAAATCTGTTCAGGATCATAAATACTCAAGGCATTTTTTGGGTTCTGCTTGACACTATATAAAGTTATTACCTTTTTGTTCATTGGTTGAACCAATTTTTTATTTTAGTTTCTTTGTTCAAATCTCATCAGAATATTTTTTTCCTCAAAATTTTGGACTAGTCAATGTAAAAGAACAGTAAAAGCTTCCAGTGTGATGCCGTTTCTTTCAAGCTGGTGAGAAAGAAGTTTTACCCAATAACTCTGACTTAGAGACTTCAACAAGAATGATGTGGGATCCTTCTGTTCATTTTCTGCTTGTGCCTTAATGAGATATGAAACCAGTAAGCTGATCTAACTGCTATACTGTAACAGATTTTCTGCTAGGGAAATGACAGGTTTGTAACATGGAGAGGAAGATCATTGAGAAAATGAGTAACAAGCATGCCCAGTTTACTCTATTGAACAGTTAATGGAAACACAAGATCAAATTTCCTTTGTAAGAAATAGAATTAAACATGGATTTTCTCCTAGATAAATTCTCTAACTGCTGGATGGGATACAACAACTCCCTTACTTAATTAGATTTGTAAATAGAAAACTAAATTCAGTAAAAATCATCTCCTGAATTGGGATTTATTTACCAGAACAACAATTTTCCTATAATCTCCTTGCCTAGTTAGGATGTCACTACTTTCTGCAAACTCAGCATGTTCAATCTGGCTATCAGGGCTCAGTCTTTCAGAATTAGTAAAGATGAAGACACAATGCAATTATTTACATACAGCTTTGTATTCTTTGTCATGGAGGTCTTCATCCATCCCTTTTCTTTTTGATCAGTTTGGTATTTTTTCTGTAAGTCTCCCAGCTGAGAAAAGAAATGTCTGAAGGATGACAAAAAAATCCTGTATCTGAAAAAAACCCCAACAAAACCCAGAAAGAAGATGATAGTTCCTCGTATGCTAATTCAGTGACTATCAGCTGGCAGAGAGCTTACAACTCTTTTCCTCTAAGATTCTTGCAAGACATAAAGCATAGACTCTCTCCAGGAATTGCCTGTTAATGCTATACATGATTTCCCTCTCCTTTTGTCTTCAGCAACTACATATTCAGAGCTAAGCATTCTAACATATGAATGGTATTCTAACAATGAGTGAAAATATCTTGCCCAGCGAGATACTACAAAGATCCATGAATTTGTGATGTTCCCACATTTTTATGATATAATGTCAAAACACTGATATTATTGTCAAAGAAGCTCACACCTCTGCTGAAATACAACACTAGGATATAAGGATGTCTCATGATGCTGTAGTGCTCTGAGTAATCCTTTTTATCATGCTGTAAAGCCTCACCTAGCAGAGTGAAGGAAGTTCAGGTGGCTCCGGATCTTTCTAGTCTTTGTGCAGTTCACTCACACAGACATATACTTCATTAAAAATTTCTGGGTTTGAGGATTTTAATTCCTGCTAATGTCAGGATTTCTAAATGGTACTGGGCAAACACAGATTTGAGTTAGCACAATTAGGAGCCATTTCACTTGCTATTAACAATTCAATGCCCAATTGAATGACTGCTGTTTGTGTTTTGGAATGTTCAGTTTATGTTCTTTTGTGGACTAATTTTAGGGTACTACCCAGAGTGGGACTCTGGAAAAGGCTGGTATCTAGGAGAGTGCTATGTGAGCCAGACTATCCCTGGCATAACTAACAGTGTTGATATGAGAGATGAATTGGGCCTTATGTCTCTTTACTGTAGGAAATACTTTCTCTTCAGCCAGAGTAACAGCTGCAGCGTGCTTGTGACTTAAAAAAAAATAAAAAGCATGCTTTTTTGACAGAGTGCACATGCCTTTGTCTTCACACTACAGTATTTCTATTTTTTCTCAATTATTTGTATGGCATCACTTGTACATCTCAGGTTAGCGGTATTTTTTCCTCATGTATGCTTCTCTGAGAGTATGTGGTGACCTACATTTGCCTCCCTTTGAAATTCCTCTGTCCAATACGGCAGGTGCTTTGCGCTGATGGAACATGAAGACAGGGTGAAGGTCAGAGCAGGATTCCTTATCCTGGGTTAGCAGAATGCACAAATTAATCGGCTTCTGTCCCAGGACACTGAGCCGTGGTACATCCATGGTGTTCGCTTGCACAGTGCTGGGTATAATACCTTGTAGCTGCCATATGCCTCTTCACTTTCCTTCCTAGAGGGTTTTTAATGATATCAAAGTGCCTGTCTTCAGTTAAAACACACAGAAATAATTTTAATCAACCATAAGTGTCTTAAGTTAGTACTGCCCAGTATATATTTCTTTGCAAATAATACCTTTTACCAATAAGTTATTATTTCATAGACAATGCTGCAAAATTATTCATATAAAAATAATTCAGGATCTCAATAAAAACTAAGTGAAGCAAGTTTCGATTACATGGTATGGTATTCAGTACTTTTCAGTCTCTATGTAAGCCTGTATTTCAAAGGATAAAACTTGACAAACAACTCCATGTTAAATTATATAAAACTAATGAACCTTCAGTTACTTCGATTAAGGAAAGAGTGTATGTGCAGGCATTAACCTTCGACTAAGTCAGCACTGTTGAAAAGCTACTATTGTGTGAATGTAGAGAGTAGCAGAAATGTATACTTACTGTAGGGTAAAACAAAAAAATCACTCTTTCTCCCCCCCACAATATGTATCAAAATAATTTTTTCCCCGAGATGTTTTTGAATGACTATAAGAATGAAAAAGATTACTATATCAAACTGTTGAAACGATTTACAATGTGCTTCAAAATGCAGAAGATTTCTACTGATTTCTGTAAAATTTCATTGATTTCACTCCCTTTAAATGCTGTGGGTTCCTGAGTTCACCTAGAGGGTCACTCTGAATTTCTCCCCTGTGCCCTGGTCTCCTCAATATCCACACTGTGCACACAGATATGCTCCTGGGCTCTTTCTGGAGTGACCAGACTGGTTGAAGGGACAGTCCACTTCAGCTCCAGCCAGCGAGGGTGGATAAGACCCTACCAGGATTAACTTGTGGGCTCACCTGAGAGCATCTCACACAGCAACCCTGCTGTCCTCACACCCTTCTTTATACACTACAGTGCTTGCAGACCTTCCCATTTGGCTCTCAGGACTAGAGGAGGCCTTGCAACTGTGCCATCCAGTGTGGGGGTTTTTGTTTGTTTGTTTCATGCTTGACTAGCGATAATTTTATTTTAAATGCCCTTTATTTGGACTTTATGGTAATTTAACCTCTATTTTACTCTTATCAGTGACAATAAATTTATGTTTCGTTGCAACACATATGCTGTCCTTGTATACTATGGGGGTTTCATGGCTAGATTTTCCTCTCCCTGACCAATCCCTGGAGCTGCAGCTGGTCTGGCAAGTGTACAGACACCCTGGGAGGGAAGCTAAGGACCAGAGTGGATGGTGTGGTGTAAGGCAAAGGAGGAGAGAGCAGGGTTCAGAATGGGGCAAACAGCATCAAACCTACATAATTTTTAAGCTATTTGGAATGTGCCCAGAGCCCTTGCAGAAAGAGGGTCTCCATCAGTGTTTTGAGGATGCTTCTGCTTGCCCTGAATTTCATGAGAAAAGCCAAAGCTTCCTGCAGTGACAGGCTGGTCATGCGGCAACAGCCCACCTGTCAACCCACACAGACTACTGACCGACCCTGCCAGACATTGCCCACCAACAGCCTCAGAGCCCACACCTGACTGCAGATGGAGTTGTGCAGGAGGCACAGTGGGGCACAGATGGGAAGTGCCACAGGATAGCCATCAAGCCAGATTCACTGCAAGACTCAGTGTCTGGACAAGGCCAGCCTGCTCCAGACAACAGTAGCCTTGAGTAACTGGGACTAGAGCCACTCTTGCCCTGGTGTCAGAGTTCAGGTGGGTCCAGGGTGTATATATATGGCATAAATATTTCAGGATAAGCATCACAAGTTGATGAATGAGAGCAGTGACTGCAAACTGGGCAGATTTGTGCAATCTGTTTAGTGTCCTGACAAAAACAGTAAATAAGAGCCCAAAGGTCTGATTTAAACTGTATTCCTACAGACAGAAAAATGCCAAGATATAATAATAAGGAAGTAAAATATATACTTCATATAGTCTCCTTTTTGAAACAAAATTTGTGCATAATCCCTGCCTTTTATAAAGTTTCATTTACTTAATTGCTACTTTTCCCTTTTCTGAACAAC
>JAOXXN010000265.1:28818664-28842823 GCA_026770055.1 Myrmophylax atrothorax | reverse complement strand
CCCCGCCCCACTCCCGCTTGTCACCGGAGCCCGGGCTGGCGCCACGAGTGCCGTGCCAGGAGCCGGAAGGATGCCAGCGAGGGGCTGCTGCTCAGGCTGAGCCTCCCGCGTTCTGTTGCAGAGACCTTAGTGAAGCAACTCTCCTCCTATGAGATCATCACACCTGTCCGAGTGAATGAATTTGGAGAAGTTTTCCCGCACACGCATCACTTCAGAAGGAGGAAAAGGAGCTTGGAGGCACCGCCGGAGCCTGCTGCTTTCCGAACACATTACCAGCTCAGTGCATACGGGCAGGTCTTCCGGCTCAACCTGAGTGCTGATGCGGGCTTCGTTTCTGCTCAGTACACGGTGGTGCACGTCGGGGCGCCACAGACGCAGCCCTCACCTGACTTGCGCCACTGTTTCTACCGCGGTCATGTCAATGCCCAGGAGACACACATGGCTGTCTTCAGCATCTGTGGTGGCTTGGTAAGCACGTTGGTCACTGCTTCCCGTCTCCATTCATATTCTTCCTGAAAGAAGTACAGTGGGATGCCCTTGCTGGAAAGCTAAGTTGGAAATTCTTGGGCATCATTCCAAGTGGTTGGTCATGAAATGTCTTGGCATCAGCAGTGTACAGTCATGATGGTACTTTGGTGGGATATACAAATGCTGCTTTCAAAGGATCTGTTGCTGGCCAGTAATGTAGTTAGTTGATGTAACTCCTAACACCAAGAGCATTATAACAGAGGAAAAAGCATGCCTTAGAAACACAGTAAGCTATTGATTTGATAAAATGATGCTGTCATTTGGTATCCATTATGTGTTTGTAGCTTAACAAATACTGTGGTTGTGACTGAGGAATAATGGTGCTTGGGATGATTGAGAGAGGAGCTAGTGTTGACCTTTTTCTTCCTCTGTTTTCAGCAATGCCACAGAGGTATGTCATATTCTAAGAAGTGTGAAGCAGTGCTCTCCAAACACATTTCTGTTAAAAGGGAATGGGAAGCTTCCTGCTAACTTCAGTGGGAGCGTGTCTATGAAATGCTTCTTAAGAACTGAATTGGGCAAACAAATCAAAACTCCCAATGATATACATTCTTTACTTATCCCTTCATAGCATTTATTATGTCTTCCAAAGGGATAATGAAGAATTAATATCACATAACTGTCCATCAAAACACTTGTACTGTGTTGCTGAATTTTATAATTTTTTGTCTAGAAGTCATGGAGACTGATATCTAGTGCTTTACCACATCACTGTTTATTGAAATGCTGAGGACAAGTCTGTGTGACATGCACACTGTAAAAATAGAATGTTGTAAATATTACTGTGAATTTAAGTTGAGGTTCTTCCATTTTAAGTTGAGGTTCTTCCTTTTTTTTTTGCAGTCACTCAGGAAAGTAAAGGTGCAAAACTTTTATTTTTGGGACCTGAAAAAGTCCAACTTTGTATTCTAGTGTCCTTCTAGTAGCCTACAGAAAATAGAATGGAATTTGTTGGATGTGTGTAGAAGTGTTTAATGTGTGTTAAAAGAAGCTGATACACATGATGAAAGAGAGAATCAGAAATAACTCGTACTTGAGAGAGACACCTCTGACTTGTGCTTTTCTTGGATATTTGGGTATATACCACCTTGTCTTTGGGTTGAGGTGTGTACACTTTGCTAGTCCTTGGAAACTACTGGAAGAGCAAGCATTTGAGAACAGCAGTTCTGCATTCATCTGAGTTTTGTCTATATATCTTGCTTTACAAACAACTGTTACTGGTTCTTGACTTCATTATCCAAAACCCAGTTCCAACCTATACCGAACACAATATGTTGTACTAACTCACTGAGAAAGTAGGAAAGATGAGGGATCACAAATATGGTTGGTTTTGTTTTATGTTTTCCATGTTTCATGTTTTGATAGATGTTCAAATACCATTGCGTTGAGAATAGTATCATTCTTCATATGGAATAAATGAGAAGTTTAAAACTTTCTCTTTTCATAACCTTTGTTGCCTGTTTGAATTCTAATCCTATATGCCATTGCTTTTCATTACTTCAAGGGGACTGTGTGCACTTGTATCTACCGCACTTAAGTTGTCTCAGCTACCTATTATTTAGCAGTTCTCAAACTCTTCAGCACAAGACCCTCTTCTCTGTACCAACTTGAATGTCTCGCTTCTCTTTTCTCATTCCCTTCCCTCCCTGGCCCCTTACCGGTACATTAAAGTCTGCACCATGTATATGTACACTCAGAAATCTCTGAGTGCCTTTAAACTGAGAGTTTGCCTCTTCTGGATGAGCCTTGTGAACTTTCACTGCAGTTTCCAGTTGAAGTTTGTGTCCTTAATGATTGCCTGGCTGACAAAGGGCCCAGCCTGAGCCACCAGCAAAGGCCTTTCTGTGCTGATGCTCTCAGGACCTTCTCTCACCTTTCATTTCACTTTCTGCCCAGGCCAGCACAGCCTTAGAAGGCATGTAGCATACCCAGCATTATGGCTGCTTTCCCTTCACTAATGAAGCTGGTGAAGTTTTCAGAAGAAAAAGCAGAGCCCTACATAGGTGTTGGTGCACTTTTGTGGAAAATGCCTATAGTTTCCCAGGGAGGGATTGTGTGGAGAGAAAGAGATGGTCATAGCCAGCAGGTTGCCTATAACTGTACAGTGTCCTCCAAACTGACTCAGAACCTTCAAGCTGATGTTCATCCTCATGGATTCAAAGCAAATGTGACACTCTTTAAGGGACTGCCAAGGGAGGAAATTTTTTTGGAGAGAAGAATGGATGAGAAAAAAGGGAAATAGAGGCCAAGTGAAATTGCCTATGAGAGGTTGTCCTCCCAATGTGCTCTCCACTTCCAGATGGGGCTACCGTCAAAAATTAGTAAAAAATGTTTTTATTCTCAGGCTTTTTAAAAAGGCATAGTTTGTGCCTTCAACAAAGACTCCTGAAAAAGTACACCAGTCAGTTACTGCTCTTTTATTGAACAGTGCAATGCTTCATGAATACATCCAAACATTAAAGTTGGATTGCTGGTGAGGTAAGATACTATTTATTGTGAGTGAGACAGTAGAAGCTAAACTAGTGACTTCGTAGCCTTGCGTTATATTTGTTTTAAGTAAATCTCTTCTTTTTGTAGGATCTGTTTTCCTTGATGCTGAACTTGAGCTCAGTGTGTGGGATTTAAAAAGATATTGCTTTGAACTCTTCGGTATAATTCTATCTTCCAGCTTTATATATATAAGACAATTGCTTGTATTTGACCAATACTGTAAAAACTAGGTAGGAAAAAATAACTTGGACTTAGATATAAAGGTACAAGAAGTGTAACAATGGAATTTTAAAGATTGTTCTGGAGATGTGCCTTAGTCATCTGAAAGGTACTTCTGTTCACCTTATCCTGTAGGCATCTGTCCCCAAGTTCTACACTGCCTTCATTCACAGCTTCACTCTTGGTTCTCAGATTCCATCTCTTGGTTTTGCATTCTCATGTTGAGTGTGCGTTCTCTCCCTCCACTCTGCTCTGCCTTTTCACCCTCAGTTAAGCCTTCTTCTGTGTGTGGTAGGAGCACGTATGACCCAGAGTACCCATGGAGCATTGCTTAATGGCTCCTGACACCCTTTATGCACTTTTGTTGTGTTACATTTCAGAGAATGCCCTGGGTTCAGGATGCAAATGGCACAGGGAGGTTAGAAGGTCAGCAGGGAGTCTGTAGTAATTGCAAGGAAGGAGCATGTAATTAGGGAACTTTGGGATCCATCAAAGGCAGGAGGTCATTTGGAGTGATGGCCTGGGTGCCTAGTTGAACACCTGATCATATACAGACATATTTCTTGCATCTTTAGAGTAATTTTGGAGATTTCATGCTTTATTTCACTTTATTTTCTTAACTTCTCTATCTTTTTTACTGCATTAATAATTTATAGCTTTCTACAAACACAGGAAACAAAATCTGCTGAGGATGTCCCTGGATGCACGTAGACTAAAGTGACTTCTCAAGTGTTATCCAGACAGCAAAATCAAAGAAATAAACCCCCCAAAACTTAAAAATCATTTAACTTTGGAGAACATATGACTTACAAGTTTATTGACAAATACAAGCAAATATGAGAGAATAAAATGTCTTATAACAGGGGAACTATAACCATTTATGACTAGAATGCACCTTTAATTCCTAGCAGGACCCCATCTAAAAAAGGAGTATTTTTTTTTTTTTTAAATCCTGAATGAATGCTATAAAAACAGTTTGTTTAGTCCTTTGAGAAGCTTGGTAGTCTTTTGTGGGGGTTAGGAATGTGTTGACTGATGCTGAGGATAGTTGAAATCTGTTTTTGTGCACTGTGAGAATGTGCCAAAGATGTTTTATGTGACTGCTGTGAGAGAGAGAAAAGTAAGAAAGGAGGAAAAATACATTGTTTTGAGTGTGTGGTCTATGGTGTGTAGGGCAGCTTCACATGCTCACTGACTGGCAGAAGTTAGGAGCAGAAAAGTACACGTGAATCTCTTCTTGCATGGATTTGCTTCAGTCCAGGTGGGCAGACCTGCCATGTTCTAATGTAGCTTTGGAGTGTAACAAGGTCTGTGTGACAAGTTCCTTCCTCAGCAGCTCAAGGAAGCCCCTTGGTACCACTCCTTTACTGCACTTTTTTTGTCTGGAGAATGGCAGGAGTGTGAACCTAAGTCTGCATCTTCAGAAACCTCAGTACAAGAGGTTGTGTTTATTTTTTAATAATACGGGTCATTGAATCACCTTTCTGAGAGGTTTTGAAAACAATTCTGTCTGCTACTATGGATGGGTACAGTGGTTCCTTTTAAGGAAAAGTAGACAGGCCTGGAAACTGTCTTAATGAATGTGATTTTTTTTTAACTGTTTGGTTTAAAAAAAAAATATCCAAAAACTGGCTATAAGCTAGTGCTAACATAGCCAGCATCTGGTTCCTTGTGGAAATCGAGTGCAGGTAACAGACTCCAGATATTTGCTCCATGATTTTTTGCTCCTTAATGTCAATGAATGAAACAAACTACATTGTTTTTTCCAAGAAAGCTTTAGCACTTGCAAATGGAAGATATGCTTACCTTGGTGTAACTTAATGCTTTAACTTGCAAGCTGTCACTTCAAAAAAGTGACCTTCTAAATCCGAAAGGCAGGATAGTTTGAAGCATTCAGGTCACATTTATAAACCCACGAGCATCTGTAAAGCACATACTAAGTTGTATAGATTTTTATCTTAATGTACTGATTCCATCATGAGACAGGAAAAAAAATCCTATTAAAATGTCAACTCAAGACAATTAATTCTTGTTTGAACAAACTAAGTCTTATTGCTAATGACTGGCTGATGACTTCCACTTAGTAGTTCCAGTTTCTCACATCATATAAGTATACAAGATGAGACTCTAGCCTCTGAATCTGCAAAATAGGAAACATTTTAGTGCTTCCATTATAACCCTGTGTATTTTCTCTGTCTTTGATCAGCACGGAGTGGTTTCAAGTAAAAGGACTTACTTTTCAAGTTGAAGATACAATGTTCTTTCCTTTTGGGTGTTGGTTTTGTATCTAAACAACAAGAAAAGGACCATTAAGTAGATTGACCTCTATCTTTGCTACATTGAAAAGGTCTAGATAAAGAATTTTGTGCTTGACTGTTTCACTTGAATTTTCATTTGGTTTTCCTTTTTACTGCTTTCTTCTGTTTATTTATTCTTTTGTTCTTGACTTAATTTCATTTGCAATTTTCACCTCATTTACTTTGGTTTGTGTTCCTAGTAATTTTTCCCTAATGTGTGTTTCCACGATCAGGACCAGTTTTTAAATATTTCCACTTCTGTGTCACTTAAGAGTCCATTTTAATGGCTGCAGTTGCCAGAAGTCTTCTCATTGTTGCTCTGCTGGTCATGGAATGAATGAAATATTCTATTATCTCATCCTTTTTTGGCTTTGTTTTCCCATGTACAGACACTACATATTTCACATACATCTGAGAATGGACCATAACACTTGAATTAACTTGAATATTATCCTGTATTCCAGAGTCAATTTCTGCCTGCCTGCCTAGGCAAAATCGCTGTTCATCACACAACTTGTTATACAATAGTAAGGCAGCTTAGGTCCCCCCATACAGCTGTTATAAAAAGCCTGAAACCTCTCCAGTATGTTTTCCCCAGGCTTTTTACATCTCTGCTTTTCCAGAAAATATTTCCACAGATGCTCTACCTTTGCACATGGCCCAGCACAGGTCAGCAAATATGGTTGATAATTGCAATTGTAAACTGAGATAATACATAAAGTTGCAGATTGTGCCGCTGAAGGTCTGTCACACAAAACATCTTATAGAAAGCAGTAGGACCTGAGTATGTGTCTCCCTGTTCACCAGCTGTTCTTCATGAATTGTCCTTGAAACAGGCTGTGACACGGTTATGTAACATTTTACATCAAGGGTGCTCAGCGATTGCTGGCCTGCCTTTTGCCCACATCCTGTGTCTGATGGCCTTCGTCCCTTGTAGCTACTTGGGCGCATTCTGTTTGCCAAATAAATTGTTCTGATGGCTGCAGCCAGTTCTTAGCTACTGCCTTTATGGTTTGGATCTATGTGACACAGGTAAATTTGCCAGAAAGATGTGGACAGCCATAGGAAGTTTGGTTTACTTTTATATATATATATTTACATACATACGAGTTCATTACACTTCCAAGAACTAAACAGAAGGTTCGGTGCATGAGTGTGAGTGATGGGAGGGCAGAGGGAAACAACATATGGCCCTTTGCTGTCCCTAGGTGAGCTAAATCACTGAAATAGTGTGCAAACAGCTTTTTGTTTGTTAGTTTGGTTTTATTTTTTGGGTTGTGTTTATTTTTGTTTGTCTGAAGTTTATGCTTCCAGCCGCAGGTGGCAGTCAACAGCCATTGTGTGTCTCAGGAAACTTTGTACTCCTGGAATACATAGGCTTCTCACATGAGATTGTGCATCTGTGATAGTCTCAGTTCTCATTCTGTTTCAGACATACCCTCATGTAGAAAACTGCAAGATTATGGTAACAAAGCCAGACCTTGTGAGAATAGGTTATACTTTCTGGGAATGCACATATTGACAGAAGTACTTAAGGTAGCTTGAGCCTGTATGGCTGACTAAGGTGAAAATCTAACCATGCCTTGTGTGTGCTTGAGTGGTAACTGCTTGATGGTACTTATGAAGTCAAAGAGACTATATGGATCTATTCACCTCCCACTGAGAGAAAAAGGTGGTTTGGCATGTACTTGATAACATCAAAACTAGGAAGTTCTCTTTAAAGGGAAATAAGTTGTAAATGTAAATTTGCTCAACATTATCTGAGATGATCAAGGTGTATGGATCCTCCAGGTCTGTGTTCTGTCAGAATACTTAGCTTGATGATATTTTATGTGTTAAAACCAACCCCCCTTAAAAACAAAAATTCAAACCCAACAACCACTCCCTCCTCCCCAAAAAATCCCCAAACAAATCAAAATATCCCTTTATGTGTAAATACATTTTGTTTTGCCAGTTTCAGCAGGTATTGCAGAATAGCTGCCTTTCTGTAGTGTAATCTCCATGTATATAACTATGAAAAAAACTGTTATGCATGATTTTAGTTGGCTTGTCTAGCTTGTCCTCTGTGAATTGTATATAAAGGTAAAAATAAATTAAGTGGCCTCTTTCTCTTCCTTCCACTCCAATGAATCTTGTTAATTGCCATGAACCTCTGATCTTTGCAGCTTCACGATTGTTATTGTAATTTTCTCTCAAGTTCTCTGCTATTTAGCACTTCTGTTTTTGTTACAAATTTTATTTACAAACTTCTGCAATACCATTTTCCTTAGATTTCAGCCAGACTTTCTGCCTAGAATAGCTTATCAAAGTGATGTTCAGGGTACCTACAGTCAGGTTTTATACATCCTGCAAGAATAATCTTTTCCTGTGTGTTATTTATTCCTGAGTGAAAGTAACTTGGCAGTAAGGACACTGGATCCAGTACTGTAGTCATCAATATGGTTAGATAAGACGTGATCTAAACATACAAATAGGTAAGATGTCTTCAGGTGATTACATGGAACTTAGATTTCAATCTGGAAATACGTCATTTTATTTAACCAGTGATTAGGTTGCCTTTGCAGACCTGGGTGCTTACAAGCTTAGGTGAATGCCCCATCCATTCTTTTGAAGATGTGATTAAGCATGCCAAAGGTGTGATTACTGTCAGCTTATGAAATCTTAACATCACAGAATTTTTAAGGATCATAGTCAAATTTATAATGAAGGGGGTTTTTGCCTATAACAAACTTTTAGCAGTTTATTCTCTTTCTTAGAACTTCAAACATAATGTCACTTTCAATCACTTCTGAAAAGGTGTTCTGTAAGAAAGCCTTCATTGCTATATATTTCTTCCCATCTACTTAGCTGGTGTATTATTAATGATTTTACTGCTATTTTCTTATTATATTAGCTCTGGTCTTAAGACATTAGCTTGTAACCTCTAGCTCTTGTTATGTTTCTGACAGAATTATCTTCTAGTAAAAATAATTCTTCCAGATGTTGGCAGTGTACCATGATCAGATAGCCTGTAATTCTTTCTTTAGTGAACTAATTAAGCTATGCTGCTTAAGGCTTTCATCAGAAAGCATAACAGCGAAGCAGGAAGAAAAAGGTGAAGGGCTTCTCATATGATTCAAGAGCTTTGAATAAACACAAGAGGGAGGGATGGAAGAAAGGAAGAGAATAATACAAAAGGAAGGGATTTTGTAATTTGATGATTAAAGTGCTCTTGCTGTAAACTACTTACACGTTTTTAAGTTGAGTTGAGGACATGAAAAGTACTTGAGCACAGGGACACAGCTTACCTGGAAGGGAGTCTGCCAGTTTAGATCATGTTTTCCAGAACTTCAGTTGTTCTTTTAGAGTTTTTATGAAACCTTTCTAATTGTGCTGTTGGACATATTAAGATTAGTTTCTCGTTTCCGAAACCTGCTCTATATCCCTTATGTTTTCCATGTGTTCTATGAAATTGCCATTATACACAAAGATTTAATGTGTATATGAGCATGGTGCATGCTTTAACTGTAACTTCTGCAATATTTATTCCTCTTACTCTTGGAATAGAGCAAATACATTGGCTAAGACTATATGGCTTTAAGCCACTTTAAACCACTAAGTCATACCACATATAGCGAGTAGATGATTTAATATAAACTGTCTAACTCATCTATTGTATTTTAAATCCAAAAAATAAGTTATCATTTTCATGTGGGTTTTCTCATAAATTTCCTCAAATCTATGCATATGCATAGTCCTGGGTAGCACTCTTTCTTTGGATCACTTATTTATGATGTGCAAGAGACTGTTTTCAGTTTTGTACTCCACTTCTACTGAAGAGATCCTTTAAATGTACTTTTATCTCTTTATCTGAGAACAGAAATAGTACATTTCAGGCAGATTTCTTGTTAGATGATTTGAGAGGCTGTTGTGGGTTGACCCTGGTTAGACACAAAGTACCCACTGAAGCTGCTCTCTTACTCTCCTCTGCAACTGGACAGAGGAGAGAAAATATAATGAAGGGTTCGTAAGTTGAGATATGGACCATGAGAGGTCACTTACCAATCACCATCATGGGCAAAACAGACTCAAAATGGGATATTAATTAAATTTATTACTAGCAGAATCAGAGCAGGAGAATGAGAAGTAAAATAAATCTGAAAAACACCTTCCCCACACTCCTCTCTCCTTCTAAGTTCTACCTCCTCCCCACCAGTGGCTCAGGGAGGTGGGGAACAGGGGTCACAGTCAGTTCATCACAGGTTGTTCCTGCTGCTGCTCAGGAAGAGGAGTCCTTCCTCTTCTCCAGCCTGGGGTCCCTCCCATGGGAGACAGTCCTCCGTGAACTTCTCTGGTGTGAGTCCATTCCACAGACAACAGTTCTTCACAAACTGCTGTAACATGAGTCACTTTTCCATGGGATGCCGTCCTTCAGGCACAGGCTGCTCCAGCATGAGTCCCCACAGGGCCACAAATCCTACCAGGAAAATCTGCTCCAGTGTGGGCTTCTCTGCCCACAAGGCCACCAGGTCCCCGCCAGGACCCTGCTACAGCATGGGCCCCCCACGAGGTCACAGCCTCTTTCAGGCATCCACCTGCTCTGGTGTGGGTCTGCTTCATGGACTGCAGGTGGATCTCTGCACCCTGATGATCCTCCATGGGCTGCAGGGGCACAGTTGTCTCACTGTGGTCTGCACCATGGGCTGCAGTAGAACCTCAGCTCCAGTGCCTGGAGCACCTCCTGCTCCTTCTGCACAGACCTTGGTGTTTGCATTGTTGTTCACGTGTTCTCACTCTGCTCTTCCCTGGCTGCAATTTTCATTTGCCCAACGAGGTTTTTTCTACTTTTTAAATAAGTTATCACAGAGGCGTTACTGTCATTCCTGATTTGCTTGGCCTTGGCCAGTAGCAGGTCCATCCTGGAGCCAGGCTGGCATTGGCTCTATTGGACGGGGGGGAAACTTTAGGCAGCTTCTCACAGGAACCACCCCTGTAGCCCCCCCACTACCAAAACCTGGTCATGCAAACGCAATACACAGGCATCTGTAGGTGATAAGTAAATTAGTTAATTTCTGACCTAATTTCCTGAAAATGCTTGGGCTCCTGTTACAGCAACCTGGCTCTGTATGTGTAAGTGACTTTATTTTGTTTTTGCAGAAATATTTTTCATTTGGATCTCACAGCCCTTTTCCTTGTGCTGTCAAGATGTAATAATAGCTCCGTTTATATCAGCAGTCTGTGACCACATGAAATGTCACTTCCATGAATGGAAGACTAGTAACAGACAGTGTACCTGATGACTGAATTTTTGTAGACCCATGTATTAGGAAAATGAGGAGCTAACCATGTATAGCTAATCAAAATCCATCTTTAGTTTACATAGAGAAATTAAAAGGATTAGCATTGGTGGCTTGAAATTCAGTGCCTTCTTGGGTTTTGACTGACAAATAATAAATACCTTTCTTAAGATAGAGCACTACTTATGTCTTTTAACCTTTGCTCTTTCTCACATACAAATACTGAGTTCTTCTGAACTTGGATAGGGAATGTGCAAAAAAAATTGCTGTGGACTATTGCTTGGAGCCCTTCTAATCTACTCTGATAGTAATTGCTTGTTTACCCATACAGTGTTGAAGAGGAGAGAATTCATTGAGGAAAGAATGAAAGCTTGTTGCTTTACAGATATTTGCTCAGCTATTTCCTCCATGTTTAAACAGGCAGTTGATCCTGGGATACTGTGTGAGAATCAGTGGGCCAGAGAGTGAGCAAGTGAAACAAAGTTTGACTCCACTTTCCTCAAATATTTATCCCAGGTATGAGTAACGGTGGACTCTCCAGTCTGAAAGACACTATTGTCCCATCTTGCATTAATCTTTTGATTTAAAACAAAAAGCTCTGAATAATTCTGAGATCTTGAAGCATCATATAGGATTCTTCCCTTCCATCTATCTATCCTAACTTTTGGGCCTGTAAATTTATGGTGTGTTATTGTGAATTTTCAAAGTGAGGAGACCCAGCCAAAAATATTTCCTCATGTTTTGGGTTTTTTGTTTTGTTTGGTTTTGGTATTTTTGAGAGTGAAAGTGTAGAAAAATAATACAGCCTTGTTCTTGCAGTTCATCTTTTCCAGTGGAAGTCTGATATTCTATGCTTGAAGCCGAGTTTAGTTTAAAATATAATACAAACTCTTTCCTGTTTAGTTCTGGGCTACAATTCTCATAATCTGTGTATTTGTTGTAGCTGAGACCATTTCTTTGTAAAGTCTGAAAGTCTGTTTATTAGAAAATCCATTGAAGAACAAATTCAGAATATCTGTTCCACCTGTTTGAAATAATAGGGTGGAAGTAAAATGTATGTGTGATTTAAAGCAGTAGCAGTAAAGTTCTGACTTAAAGAATGTTCTTTAAATGTGTGTTATCTAGAAATAAGGTTTATGATACATCAGGAGAAAAGAATTAATTAGCTTGTTAGTGTTGGCAAACACTGTGGGGTCATATTTATGATGTTTTGTTTAATGGCACTTATATTTATATATATAAGAAACACTCACATGAATCTTAGCATCAAGAACTGATGCTTTGTCCCAGAGTGACAGGCTCTTGTCTGTCCCTGTCATTTTTCCCAAAAGGTTGCACCATAGGGCTAACTGACTAGCTGTGTCATGTCTGTTTTCCTGAGGCCCTTTCCAAGGAGACACATGGCATTCTCAGTGTGCTCAATCTGCTGTCCTCTACAAATTACATGCCCTGGAAACACTGGATGTGAGAAGGCTAAACTGAATGTATAAAGGATCTGGCTTGAAGACTACTTGCAAAGAATTTAAATGAAGCTGAAGGGAAAAAATGCTTCTGCGAGTTCAACAGTCTTGAAAGGAAAATATTATTTAGCTATGTCTTTTTTTCATTCTGCCACAAAGATGGTGTGGAGGATCCATCCACACTGTGTTTACTACAATATCTTTAATAATATTATGTATCTGGCAAGATTACAAATATTGTGATACCTGCCTGAAGCCTAACAAACTCTTAAACAAAGAAAACTGATAACTGCTTAGAAGGATCCCAAATTCCAGGGGATATTATAATTCCAGTACAATACTCTGGGAAATAAGGTAGTTTGCAGCAGTATTTAAAAGACTTTAAAAAACTATTCTTGCTTTTCATTTATCCTGCTCTGCCAGTCTCTCGATAACCTGGAGTTTCAAGATTGACACGAACATGTAATCTCCTAAAGCATATTATGTAGATTATCACTACTATTTTATTGGTCAACATTTTTCACTGGCAAAACATCTGTCAGGATGCAGTGCAACCACTCACTCAGGGAGCTTAATTGGCTGAAGTGAGGTAATTGCTAAAAAATCTGAAAATAATTTGATGAAATTCTTACATGTGTTTTCCTCCTCATGGGCTCCTGAAGTAAGTTCTTAAGCCATAGGAAACTATAAATTTGGTTAGACATGCAGTGAGAAAGTAGAGATTTGGTTTTATAATTTATGATTAAAAGGATTACAGGGTAGGGAGGTTGTGGGAAAGGAGCTTAATTTTTGTTCTTTTCCTTTGTGTATATGCCAGTGCTTTTGTTAGTAATCAAGTGCTTTTCGTTTCCTTTACGTAGCTGGGCTTGTGTGTCTGTGATGGGCAGTGAGTGTCTGTTGTGGGAATCAAGAAGGAAAACACTAATGACACTGTAATCTTTGAATTCCTGGTACTCAAAAAACCCCAGGTTAACACTGTTTGTAACCTATGGGGAAAATGCAATTTTAGAAGAATATAAATTATGATAAGGACAGAAGGCAACAAATCAGTCCAGAACTTGGGTAACACTCAGATTCTGAAGTTCTTGATGGGCTCTGCTCTCCTTTGCACAGTGCCAAACTGGTCCTGCTTGGTTATACCTAGTTCTCTTTATGTTTGTCATCTCCTTTGTTTCATTGACTCTTTATAGAGTTAATATGCAAGGTAGTCTGAGTTACTCTGGTAGGACAATCTCTGAAAGCCTTGTCTTACCTTGCAGCTTCCATCTCCAGCATCCACTGAGGTTTCCTCTGTTTCATATACAAATGTACTATCATGAACTTCAAAATATTATCATAAATAATTTTTATTTCAATGAAATTTATTTTTACATCAGTATTTTTAGTGGAAAATAAATCAATTACTTCTCTTACTTTCAGATGGGCACCTTTAAGGCACATGATGGTGAATATACTTTAGAACCTCTGATGAAAGCAGATGGAAGTGAACATGAAGATGAACATAACAAACCACATCTTATATACAGGCATGAAGAACTTAAAAAAAAGTATCAGACAACCCATCAACCTTGTGAAGTTTCAGGTATAGTCATACTTTAAATTTCATTGTGACTTTTTCAAATGTCAGATTTTAATGTCATAATTTTTCTCCAGATTGTTCCATTAGAACCTACACATTTCTTTTGCATGGGCTTGGCAGCCATTCCTTTTGTTTTGTGACAGCGGTTAATCCAAAAGTAGGTCAGGATGTGCATGTTAAAAAAACCCCAACAAACAAAGCATGATAGTGCAGGAACTTCTCTGTGGGTTTGGTTTTATACCTACATTGTCCCATATGTAAACACTGAAAGAGTAGATCCATGGGAGTTGTAGCTTATGTTCACAAAAGATAATAAACTTATTGTAAGTCTAACAGATAGTACAGGAGATCTGTCTTCCTTAATAATGGAAGTATCTAATATTACCCCTTAAAGTAGATTTTTGTCCTTATGAGTATTTTAATAATTTATGCATGCTACATTTTCATAATATTTAGTTTTATTTAAAATAGGGTGGAGTAATTTACAAGCGTATTACTAGGATATGTGACAAGGGAATGGTTGTACTTTCATAGATTCAAAGTATATAGGTTAATCATAATCATGGCCCTCTGATTATTACCTGCTTCTGGTTGTCTAGGTTAGTAGTGACAAGGTTAAGTCCTAGGGCAATCGAAAAGGACTTCAGGGCACTGGGACAACTGGTTAAAGTGACAAGATCACAGGTGGTGTTTTCCCCAGTCCCTCTGAGAGCAGGGAAGAATGCCTAAAGGAACAGAAGAACCCACCTGATGAACAAGTGGCTTAAAGTCTGGTGCCATCCTTGGAATTTTGTTTTTTCAGTCATAGGGTGGTTTGCCTGACACAAGACTGGAGACAGATGAGGTTCACTTGTCTAAAAGGGGAAAAGGATTCTAGCCCATGTGTTAGTAGGGCTGATTGAGTGGGCTTTAAACTAGGATTAAAGGGGGAAGGGGGTAAGACCAGACTCACTAGTGATGAGCCTGGGGATGTCATGCTAGTGCTGGGTGTGAAATAACCCAGCTGAAGTGCATCTACACCAGTGCACACAGTATAGGAAACCAACAGGAGGAGCTGAAAGCCTTCGCGCATCAGTAAAGCTATAATGTAGTCACCATCGTGGAAACATGATGGGATGACCTACATGTCTGGGGTGCTGCAATGGATGTCTCCAAGCTCTTCAGAAAGAACAGGTGAGGAAGGAGAGGTGGTGGAGTGGTTCTGTGCATTAGGGAGTGTTTTGACTGTATAGAGCTCAAGGGTAATCGTGATAAGGTTAAGTGGTCTGGGTAAGGATCAGGGGGAAGACTAACAAGGCAGGTGTCCCTGTGGGAGTCTGTTACAGACCACCCAACCGAGATGAAGAGGCAGATAAAGTATTCTATAAGCTGCTGGCTAACATTTCACAAAACAGAAACTCAACACAATGGAGAGGAGGTAGTCTAGGAGTGTCATGGAGTGTGTGGAAGATAATTTCCTGGCACAGCTGGTAAGCGAGCCCACCAGGGATGGTGTCCTGCTAGACCAGTTGTTTATGAACAGAAAGTGCTGGTGGGAGATGTGGTGGTCAGAGGCTGCCTGGGGCATAGTGACCATGAGAGTATCGAGTTTTTTATTCTTGGTTTAAATAAGGACGGGGGTCAACAAAACTTCTACCTTGGACTTCCAGAAGATGGACTTTGGCCCATTTAGGGCACTGGTTCAGAGAGTCCCTTGGGAAACAGTCCTTAATAACAAAGGGGTCCAGGAAGGCTGGACATGATTTAAGAAAGAAATCCTAAAGGTTCAGGAGCAGACCATCCCTGTGTGCTGGTAGATGAGCCGGCACAGAAGAAGACCAGCCTGACTAACAGGGAACTTTTGCTGGAACTTGACGGGGGAAAAAAGAGAGTTCATGACCTTTGGAAGAAGGGGCAGGTAACTCATCAAGAGTACAAGCGTGCGATTATGTCATGTAGAAAGTAAATTAGAAAGGCAAAAGCTCAGAACTCAGTGTGGCCACCCTTGTGAAAGATAACAGAAAATGTTTTTATAAATACATTAACAACAAAAGGAGGGCTAAGAAAAATCCCCATCCTTTATTGGATGCAGAGGGGAACATTTTAACCAAGGATGAAGAAACAACTGAGGCAGTTAATGCCTTCTTTGACTCCATCTTCAACAGAAAGACCAACCCCCTGAGCTGGTAGACAAAGATGTGGAGCAGAATAGAACCCTGCAATCCAGGAGGAAGTAATGACCCCTTGTGCCACTTAGAAACTCATAAGTCTATGAGGCTGGCTGGGATTCACCCAAGAGTACTGAGGGAGCCGGCAGAAGAGCTTACCAAGCCACTCTCCATCATTTATTATCCTGCTTAATAGGGGCAGTCCCATACAGATTGAGGTTGGCCAGTGTGATGCCCATCTAAAAGAAAGTTCGAAGGAGACTGTCAGCCGGTCCTTGGTGCCAAGAAAGGTTGGGGAACAGATTATCTTGAGTGTGATCCCATGGCACCTACAGAATGGCCAGAAGATCAGGCCCAGTTAGCATGGGTTTAGAAAAGAAAGGTCCTACTTGTCCAACCTGATCTCCTTCTATGACCAGGTGACTCACCTAGTGGATCAGGGCAGGGCTGTGGATATAGTCTACCAGGACTTCAGTAAAGCCTCTGGTACTGCCTCCCAGAGCTGGGGAAGCTGGCAGTCCATGGCTTGGACAGGTGGACTCTTCACTGGGTTGAAAACTGGCTGGGTGGCCGGGCCCAGACAGTGGTGGTGAATGGAGTTACATCCAGGTGACGGCTGGTCCCCCAGTGGTGTTCCCCATGGGTCAGTATTGTGGCTCGTCCTGTTTAATATCTTTAATGATGATCTGAATGAGGGGATCGAGTGCACCCTCAGTCAGTTCACAGATGACACCAAACCAGGTGGGACTGTTGGTCTCTTGGAGGGTAGGAAAGCTCTGCAGAGGGATCTGGAGAGTGAGGTCAATTGTGTGAGGTACAATAAGGTGAAGTGCTGAGTCCTTCATTTGGGTCACACCACCCCATGCAGCACTACAGGATGGGGGAAGAGTGGCTGGAAACTGACCCAGGAGAAAAGGAACTGGGGAATGCTGGTTCACAGCAGCTGAACATGAGCCAGCAATGTGCCCAGGTGGCCAAGAAGGCCAGTGGCATCCTGGCCTGTATCAAAAATGGTGTGGCCAACAGGACTAGGGAAGTAACTGTACCCCTGTGCTTGGCATTGGTGATACTGTACCTTGAGTACTGTGTTAAGTTCTGTGCCCCTCACTACAAGAAAGACATTGAGGTGCTGGAGCATGTCCAGAGAAGGGCAATGGAACTGGTAAAGGGTCTGGAGAGTAAGTCTTATGAGGAGCAGCTGAGAGAGATGTGATTGCTTAGCCTTGAGGGAAAAAATATCTGAGGGGAGGATTTAATGCTCTCTACAACTACTTGAAAACAGGATGTAGCAAGGGGGGACTTGGTCTCTTCTCCCAGACAACTAGCAATAGGATAAGAGGAAGTGGCCTCACATTGTGTCAGGGAGATTCAGGCTGGACACCAGAAAAAGTTTCTTCACTGAAGGGGTGGTTAAGCATTGGGAGAGGCTGCCCAGGGAAATGGTTTGAGTGATCATCCCTGGAGATACTGAAGAAACAACTGGATGTGATACTTAGTGCTATAATAGTTTAGTTGACATGGTGATGTTTGGTCAAAGGTTGGAATCGATATTGGAGGTCTTTTCCAACCTTAATGGTTCTATAATTCTGTGATTAAGCAAAGTAACTTCATAATGAAAATGTATGTGTGGAAGTGACTATGAAAGACAAAAGCTTTGTTAATATCATGGAACAGTGAGTACAAAGGACTGTGCTTTAATATGTTTTCTAGTGGGTAGAAAACTTTCAGTAGTTGGTTTTCACAGTTATGCATGTATCTTTGTAGTTGGAAAACAGTGTGATATAAGAAAGGCACCTGCAGCTACAATCGAAGTACAAAAACTAAACAAAAGAGTGGGTTAGAAAGGATTTATTTGGAAATGTGGGTGTCCATAGACTCATTCTAAATACTGAAATACCATTTGCTTTACTACAACATGATGTAGAAGCCTTTGAAACTCCTGCCAGATCAATGTACTTAACTTTTACTGTTATGCTACTGCCATTTTAAAAATATTTTTCATTGTGTTGGAAATAAAATTAATCTTTTTCAGCCTGGTGACATAAATGCCTTTATTTTGCTTTTAATAGAAGCATACAGGCTTTGTTTATTTGCTTCAAAGAAAGTGCAAAGGGGTGGAGATTCACAAGAGGAGAAAGCAACTTATATTTGGTTCAGGTTGGCATTTAGCAACTTTTTGTCTAATTAAAATTCTACACCTTTGATGAGATTAAAATCTGCATTTATGCAATTTGGATGTACTTCAGGAATGTTTAAGCAAGACTGAGTGCATAAATATGGCTATCTGAAGAAAAGGAAAACAATAAAATTTCACTTTTTTTTCTTCAGGAATTTCTATCCAGATGGTTGAAAATATAAAGATCAAATAAAAAGATGTAGCTCCCATCCAAGTACTAACTGGGCCTGACCCTGCTGAGCTTCCGAGATCATACGGGATCGGGCGTGAGGGTGGCATTTAACTGCCTATTACAGTACTTAGTTTGGAGGTGTCTGAGTAGACTCTATATTTCCTTTAGAACCTGATCCTACCTAATGAATATTAACAAAGTTGTCAAAGAAGTCACTGAAGGTTTTTGATGCATACTTGCTTATGAAGTAAACTCCATATTTATTTAAATATGATGTTATATAAATTTAAAAGTCAGTAGTGACTTGAATTCAGGAGTTGGACCTAGTTTGTTTTGATTTGTTCTGTTGGTGCCAAAATTTGTGTGTAAAAAATCTGTTTTGTTTAACTAACTTCCTTTTTTTTACTGCTTGTCTCCTTTCAGCCTGCCTGTTTGGATTATGTTGCATTGTAGGAACTATGGAATACTGCTGTCTAATAACTAATTTTTTAACAAAGAATCTATTTATGATAGAACTCTATGATAATGTACAAGATATCTGATTCAATGTTCCTATTACAGTCTTCTTTGTTTCATATATTTTTTTAGTTCTTGCACTGTTTCTCTTGGAAATAAGATCATAAATGTAAGTTTGCTTTGGCTATTTTGGGCAGCCTTTTGCCTCTTTTTAAATGTAGAAACTGCATTCAACAGTAAATATTTTTTACTTTACAGATAAAGAGTTGAAGAACACTTTATTACATTCAACCTTCGGCAGTTTAACTGAAGAGAGCAGTGTTTTACGGAAGTCTCTTGGTTCAGAGTATGCTTTAAATAACCTCTCTATAGAGGATGGTGGCAATCCACATTCTAGGAAAAAGCGTTTTCTTTCCTATCCAAGATATGTAGAAGTGATGGTTACAGCTGACGCCAAAATGGTTCGTCACCATGGGCAGAATTTGCAGCACTACATACTAACACTGATGTCAATAGTAAGTAAACTTTATTTATGAAGTGTTAACAATTTAATTATTTTGGTTCTTTTGTTTTCTTTTCTGCAACTTTCCTGTCTTCTGGTTTGACCAAATTCTGTATCAAAAGAAAGAGATTGCATAAACATAAATGAAAAAGTAGGGCCAAAATTTCAGGTTATGAATCTTTGCAGTTTAATGCAGTGTAAGGTGTGGAGGTGAAATGATGTGACCAATTTCCTGATTTTCTGTTGCTTTAGAAGAATTCTTAAGCTTCAGGGAGTTAATTGTATGGATTAATTACAGCAGACAAGATAAAAGGCATGGTGAAAATAAAGTGCAGGGTTATGGTAATCCTGGTTTTTCAAGTTTTCAAGTAATATCAGATTAACATGGGTCAGACTTTGAGCTGGCATAATTTATTTATGATTTTTCTGTGGTAAATTGTTTTTTGAACCAAAAGTCATAACTTGTATTGATTCAGAATATAGTACAATAAGCTTGATATAATCAAAATTTTACCATGACATCTCTTGAATGATAGGAAAAGGCATGCTAGTATATTCTGCATTGTAATTATTTTTAGATTTCCCACAATGGCATGAGCATTATGTACATCTGTTACTTCTGAGGGTAATCTTGAAACAAAAGTTTCTTAAGATGTTGTTTCTGGCATTGTTGAGCTTTTATAAATGCAGATTTAAAAAAATACAAATTCAAATCTTAATTCTGATTTTCATTACAGTTCAGTTAATTCTGTTCCCCCTGTTTCCCCCAAAGAATACATATCCCAGCTTATATCCCTTCTCCTTGAAGCATTTCAGCAATATCTTGGAATCACAGAATAATTGGAAGTCTTCTGGTCTGTCTCCTCACATATATATTGATTTGTCAAACAAATCAAATAATGCATATGAATATACAGTCTTCAGTCTCTTCTCATCCTTCCCCATAACAATTATTTTTCAGTAAACTAGTAAAAAAATATGAAGGATAGGAAAACAAATGACTCCCATTCTTTGCTATGGAATCTGTATTAGAATTTATCACTATACAGGTGGGTCATTTTTTGACCCACAGCCTCTTAGTGTTTGAAATAAAGCCATTATTAGTCTTATTCGATTACCCCTAAGGGAAAGAAATGAAACTATTAAATTTTATCCTTTCTGCCATTATACAGATAGCTTTGATTATTAAATGTAACTGCTACTTGTATCTGATCAAGCAACTTCTCCTGTTATGGGAAAATGTCAGGTTGTTGGCATTTTAAGTGATTCAAGCATTATACTCTACTCTTGTAATAATTCTGAAACTTTTAAGGTTATTCAGTTTTGACTTGGATTTTAAAGACACCTAAAAACTTCAAGCATATAAATTCCATTAAATTTTAGTGAAACTTAGACATCTAGCTCCCAGAAGAACCTTTGAAATCCTGGACCATTCTTCTTTTATTTCCTTTGTTGGTTTGTTTTTTTTTTTAGCAACAACAAAGCCACCAAAGTAAACTTGCTGCTGTTTTATGAGTGGAAGATAAGAACTGAAATATGCTGCTAAATATTTTTAGGGTTTTAAGTGTCTTGCCACTCATCCAATTCAACCTGAAAAGGCTTAACTCTCAGCATGCAAGTAATCCCATTGAACTGGAACTGTAATGCATTTTCTCATTTCTTTAAAGTTGCATAAGTGTTGGCAATATGAGTATTCACATTATTTCACTATGTCTTGGAAATACTTCTGGTTCTGATTGAAATATGTAATTGAAAGTACATGGAATACCTTTGCCATAGGACTTTATAAAAAAATTTCTATTGAAATACAATAAAAGTGGCATTATTTAATGTAAAATAATAAATAAAATAATAAACAATTCTGTGATCGCTTAACTTATGTTTTTTGTTGGTCCTCCAAGTGTTGTGTCAGCAGAGCAGGCAGTAGGCACTGCCTTTAGGATCTGGAGGACTTCATCTTAGACACACTATGTTTTGAAAATTCAAGCCCCTAACACGAAGGCTTGATCTTATCAACTGAAATAATTAATTAAGACACTGGAGCTTACTATAAAAGCACCAAACCCACCTCCAGTCCGCTTCCATGAGACATTTTGTGGTACTATCCTCATTTTTTTTATCAGGCATCTGATTATGGACATCATTTGAAGTACTGTACTGCTTCGTTTAGTAGTAAAAAACTACTCGGTCTGTTCTTAGTGTGCTTGCAGCAAGAACTTTATAATCTTGCCTTTCTGAAAAGAAATCATGACATGTAAACCCACCTGTGGGAGGGCTGTGGTGGTCAGCTTAGATCATGAACTTGGCTGGCTGCCAAGTCATCTGAGTGCTAAAGTTGGAGCATGGGGGGGTGCCATGCATTCAAGAAGAGAATTGAGACAGCGTCAATCTAAATCATTTAATGTTAAGGGACACTGTGGAATCATAAAATGGTGTTATATAATGGTAAAACAGTACTATTATAATGCAGTGTTAAAAGCTAGTGGGTTTGATTTTCATCGGGGGGGTTTCTGACTTAGACTGCACAGAAATGGCTTTGACTGTCTTTTTTGTTCCTTCTGTAGTCTTGTCTTTTAGATATCTGCAAATCAAGCTGCCATTGAAGTACCTTGAAATAGTTACTGTTATTTTGTAATGTTTTGTGGCTGCCATTATTTATTGGGATGTAAAATGTAAGGTAGTGCGTAACAGATCTTAACAAACATTTTTCTAGTTGTAGCCTTGTTTATGCTTTTTTTTTTCCATTGTGTCCACTAAGCATCTTCATTGATCTTAAAATATTTTCTGTATGGAAAGATCCTGTGCACCAATGTGATGCCCCCATCATTAAAAACGGCCTGATAATTTTGTCCCAGTGTATATGGAATGAATTTAAAGGACATTTTTATAGTTTCCTTGTAGTTTATACTATGCAACAGTTAACAGTTCATCTTTCCATAGCACTCTGAGTAAATGTAGATGCATACTATCATTTAAGAATATTTGGCATTACTGATTCTGCCACATCATCATTTAAATATAGGCAGTAGACTTGAGTAGTTTGTAGGTTAATCCCAGCCAGCAACGAAGCCCAGTGCAGTCACTTGCTCACTTCCCCACCAGCAGGATCAGCGAGAGAAGTGGAGGGGTAGAAGCCAGAAAACTCATGAGTGGAGATAAAGACAGTATAACAGGGAAAGGAAAAGCCACACACACAAGCAAAGCAAAACAAAGAATAGGACTTCTCTGCTTCCCATGGGCAGGCAGGTGTTCAGCCATCTCCAGGAGGGCAGGGCCCCATCATATGTAATGGTTATTTAGGAAGACAAACACCATAAGTGCAAACCACTCTTTCCTCCTTCCCCCCACTTTATATACTGAGCATGATGTCGAAATATCTCTTTGGTCAGTTTGGATTACCTGTCCCAGCTCTGTCTCCTCCCACTCTCCCAAGCACCTCTAAATTCCTTGCCAATATGGCTGTATGAAAAGCAGAAAAGGCCTTGGCTCTGTGTAAGCACTGCTCAGCAATAACAAAAGTATTATCAACCCTGTGTTCAGCACAAATCCAAAACACAGCCCCATTCCTGTCACTGTGAAGGAAATTATTTCTGCCCCGGCCAAAACCAGCACACACGGTGACTCAGCCTTTTAAAGGGCTTTTTGCCTCCACTAAAACACTCTAATAGGTGTCATGTGGAACTTCTATTTGGTTAACTTAAAGGATAGTAGATTGATGAAAACTTGGATGAGAGGGCAGAAGGTGATGTAAAAACCATAGTGGAAAAATGGTAACTCTGAGACATATAGATATACTTGTGCAAGTTTGCATGAGAAGCCTCTTCTGGCATTAAATTCCACTGATGGAAGCCAGTTTTGTACAGAAATATGCATGGAACAGAAAAAGTAGCACCAGCAGAAATAACACAGTTCTTTCTTGTTCAGTGAAACTATAACTTCTCACATCTCATGACTTCAGACAATTTTGAGGCCTTACAAAATATATGACAGAATCACGGTATGACAGTGGAAGAGGTGAAAGAGAAATATCCCAGATCCTGGATATCTTACATCCTTTCAGCACTGCAGTGATAAATAGGAGGTCGTTGGAGCCCGCAAAGGTATCATGGTTGTGTGTAACAGACAAGAGGAAAAAAAAATACCTTGTGATATGACATTTAGGGAAAGAAACAAAAAAGGAAAAAAAAGACCTGAAGAAGTCCAGTTGGTTTTGGATATACCATTTACTTATCTTCCAACCTCTAGGCATACTTGATTTTTATTAGCCTCTTTTCTAAATAGGGCAATTTTAATGGACAGTTAGAACAGGAATATCAAGAGAAACTAAACTTTGTGACGAAGTTGTTTCCAATCAACTGGCAGCCACAGCTTTGGCGATGACAAAGTCTGACAATCTTTGAGAGTTCCATGGAAATAAAAGTTGTGGTCCTTCCACTGAAGGGTAACTAGTTTAATTTATGGGGTTTTTTTTCCTTATTTGCTGATGGGCAATCAGAACTGTTTTGTGGTGCAGATGCTGATTTTAAGAATCTGAAAAGTCTTTTGAAACTAATTTCACTTTCTCTTGTCTATTACTTCCTACTTCTGTGCAGCCTGTATTTAGATCAATGTAAAGCAAGTAGATCTGGAAATTGTAAAGAAATTATGTGTTCTGTTAAATTCCTATCCCATGTCATGAATGCTTCCAATAAGAGATGATGGAGAGAGGTATCATGAGAGTACAGGAGCAGGGAATACTTATTCCTTAAATTTTTTCACTGAAAATAAGATATTTCAGATCTTTGATAGTTACCTGTATCGACCTATCATTTGAAATCTCAGCTGATAACTTTAGTCTGCACAGCTCTCTAGTTAAAT
>JAOXXN010000265.1:28801269-28816701 GCA_026770055.1 Myrmophylax atrothorax | reverse complement strand
AAATCTTTAAGTTTGGTTTGTTGTTACCAACTGTCAAATTTTTTCTTTTCACATGTGTTCAGCCAGCCAGAGAACATCATACCTTTGCAGTTAAGGGCATCTTTTTACCAGCACAGAGTCTTTCTCTTCAGCCTTTTGAAAGCAGTAGTAATAACTAAATGTTTGGAGGTCATGAAAGTGCCCATGAGGCAAAGGATCCATACTTTGACTCAAATGTCGAGTTAATCAAGGCAGTTGTTACTCTTATGTTTAGCATGAACTTACCTGTCTCCCATATGAGTGAAGCTATGCTTCAGAATTTGGCAGGAGCTGTTGGCCTCTGGCATCTATGTGACATTATTTCAGTCCTCAGCTCATCTCCAGAGATAACCAGTAGGTAATTCAGATGGTGTGTAGATGAGGTGTTGAAAGTCCTGCAACAGATTCACTTCAGGTGTGCAGTGAGATACTGTTTTCTGACTGACTTAGTCTGATGCATCCCCTTTGAGGTAGGATAACTAGTATTAGGTTTTGAAGATACACTTTTGCTTGAATATTTTAAATGGGCATTATGTCAATTTGCAGGAAGAAGGACTATTAAATCTGTGTTTTGTGTTGCTTCCTCTGTGTTTTCAGATTATTTTAGCAGGATAACCTCATCAGACAGCACTTGCACAGAAGTAACAGGTTTTTTTCAAGGGACTATTAATGTGCATGAGGGAACATCCATTAACTACAGTACACCTATGACAACCATGAACTTGAACAGCTAACTTTTAATCACAAGAAGGCTCCAGCTTGGACTCCTTGCCTGGATCATTTTAGTCACTGAGGATCAGAAATGAGTCTTCTTCTCACAGACTATGTATGGTACAGGAGGCCTTTGAGAAACTGAGGGCTAATGTTGCACTGAAGGTTGATAGTCACAGTTTAGGCACTCAGATATTATTTGGTGTTAGCTGAATCTAGTTAACCCACCCATTCAGTTCCCAGTCCCTTTACCTATTCTACCTGATACATACCCTTGAAGTACTGAACAAATCTGGTTTTTGTTGACTGTGTTACTACCTCAGATGACCTGCATGCTCTTTACTTGAGAGCCAGTGAAATGCATCTGTTTCCAGAGTGTAAGCTTTCTGTTCCAAAACCAGACATTAACTAGACTGATTTACAAGTTAATTGAGAGATGTTTCTGACTAATCTAGCAGCATTGATGGTGATGCTTAAACCTGCAAAAGGCTTTCAGTGGAATGACTGCATCAGTGGACAAGGGGAGAGCTACAGGTGTCATCTACCTGGATATCTGTAAGGCCTTTTAGTATGGTCCCCACAACATTCTGGCCTGTAAATTGGAAAGATATGGGTTTGATGTGTGGACTGTTAGGTAGGTAAGGAATTGACTGAATGGCCATGTCGAAAGAATTAATGCCAGTAGCTCAATGCAAATGGAAACCAGTAATGAGTGATGTCCCTCAAGGGTCCATCTTGGGACCAGTACCTCTTAATGTCTTCATCAGTGACACAGAGAGCGGAATTATGTGCACACTCAGCAAGTTTGCAGATGACATCAAGCTCAGTGATTCAGTTGAGTTGCTTCAGGGAAGTTGTGCTACCCAGAAAGACCTTGACAAGCTTGAGGGTTGGGCCCATGTGAACGTCATGAAGATCTACAAGGCCAAATGCAACAACCAGGTCTAGTGAAAGATGTCTCTGTTAACATTATACAGGCATAATCTTCTTGTATAGGTTTATCTTGTAACAAATTCTCAGTTGTCAGTGGCTCTTAGATCAGCTTAGGTGGTTTGAGAATCAATCCTTGGAACAAGCATATTCACATTATAAGCCAAAGATCCTCACAGATCTCATTTCAGATTCCTTTCTGATATTACTTTTCTTTGCTAAAGAGAAATAAAACTTGAAAGAGGTGGGCTGGAATTAATCTCCCTCAGCCTTATACATCTGAAATTCAGACGTCTCCTTCCATAGTAAAGGGATGAAATGAAATAGCTTATCTTACTGTTTTGTATGAAAATATGTGTATCTAAATACATATCTTTAGATAGTCATGTCTACAGAACAGTTCATTCCTTCTCCTTCTAAACTGAAGTTTAAACAACTTGCTTACGGTTAGTTAGTTACATGAGCTGAGATGAATGTGAAAATTGTGTTATGTTATTCTAAGACAAAGTTCATACAGAAACATACATTGTTTGTGGGGAGGATAAGTATTGAGAAATATCCTTTCTAAGTTTATCAAAATGGATCTCTAAGTATAAGAGCACATTATGAGCTTGATTGTGGTAAAGTCATTTTGATAGGAGAAATATGGTAGTTTTTTCTGCTCAAGTTCTGCCTAAATAGTGCTTGAGCATTTCAGACACCTTTTTTTGATAAAAGATTCTGAATCTGTCCATGCACAATGGATTCAACTCTTCAGTGATTATTTGAGGGGTGTTCTTTATTCCCACCTCAGAATAATTGGATGCTTGCTGGTTAGTAACCGAGAAAGGACTCCGTATGGAAAGAATAAACAATAGCTGTACTACTCTGAAATGTGTTCTCCACATGGGTTCTGAAACTCTGGCTCATTCCCTGCCCTTATTGAATCCTGTTTCCAGCCTGTGTACCAACAAAAGAATGAAGGACAACACTGTACATTGTGCTCTCTCCCGTTTAGAGAAAGGTGGGGCATGAGTTGAGAGCCAGTGCTTTGTTAGTTCCAAGTTTTAGCAGGATTACTTATCTCGGGTAAATAGAATTCATATACTACATGGCTGTAGTTCCACAAGCAGTTTGAGCCAATTCAAGTGTAGGCGACTTTTGAGACAAGTCTGTTCTTCACCTTTGTCTCTGTCAGCACCTGTGCAGAAGGAATTGCATCAGGAATGAGATCATGTTGATCAGTAAAACTGATTTTAAAAAAAATAAATCATAATAATTTTGCAGCTGCATCAGTTCCTTGCTCACTTCTGTAGCCTTGAAACCTTAGCACAAGCTCAAAGGGAGGAAAGCCAATACTTATGTCTTTGGTGGCAACTCTTTTTTACATAAGGCTGTAATTTGACAACTGCTTTAAGCCAAATTGTAGAATCCATATGGATGAGATATCTGATGCTATTATTGAGAAGGTATAAACTTTTTTACTGCTTTTATGAAGAATAACTTTCAAAGTGGTTCACTTTAGTGTATGGAATTGACTCATGATTTTCACTACCTGTCTGCAAGACTATGTATAAAAATGCCTGTTGGGTATGTAAATAAAAATTTTGAGAATGAGGAAAGAAACCTGTGTATTTTTCATGTATATTTGCAATACAGGTTTACAATTCTGTCCAGCTTCCATTAAAAGCAAGGGCAAAAACTTATTTGTTCAAAGTTGCTTTCTAAAACTCTCTAGTATTTTAGAAGTTGATTCTACAAATAATCTACATAAACCAGCTTATACCTGATAGTTGCGGTAAAGTTGCTTTTTTCTTTCTTTGATATTTTATCAATAAAATACAGGTTTTACAGTGTATAATAAATGTACTTTTTACATCAACTTTTCAACGTGGTGTCCAAGTGTTTGGAAATGAATATAAAATTGTAGCTATTTGGGTATTAAAACCTACACAACTCTTTTGATTTGTCACCACATCCTTGGGTAGAAGGTACAGATGGATGCATGAGATATCTGTTACATAATGACTCATTTTTCTTTGACAATTTTTTTGCTTGATTAAAAGATGAGTTGGTTATTCTAATCTTCTGGGATTTTTTTCTCTTTAGGTTGCGGCAATCTATAAAGATTCAAGTATTGGAAATCTTATAAATATAGTTATTGTCAAATTAATTGTAATTCACAATGAACGGGTAAGAAAAATAAATATTTAAAAGATTTCTTTCTAATATAACAACCAAAATGCATGAATTTTCATTGTAATTCCAAAGTTTAATTTTTTTTTAGTTTTAAATATAAAATATTTTCTTTAACCATAAAATTTTGTTTTATAATAAGAGATGAAATGTCAAATGTGAGGGTAACTTCAGGGCATATATTTAATGCCTGTATTTCCCTGTCTCTCTATTAGCACCTCCAGTTGACCTGTACTGACATAAATCAGATAGTATATGAAAGCTTATGACATAACTACCTAAAGTGTGATTATACACATGAAAATATGACAGGGAAATGACAGCTTTTCTACGTGCTTTGATGGAGGGTTTTCAGCCCTAAGAGCTGTAATATTTTAAGATTGTAAGAAGTATATGATTTATAAAATTAATGAGTTTTATAAATATTTATCATAAATGTCTGGTCACTATTTTTCATATTTAACACATGGTGAATACTCACATGCATTGTTTAAAATAATGAGATCTCATGACTGATGACTTGTGGCCTAATTCAGATCTGATCCTTCAAACAAATCTGTTGAGGGAACTCTTGCACAGAGTCATGCTGACTTTCTTTCCATGCACAGTCATTGTTTTGCAGATTAGCAGCACAAATGACAAGGCATTAAGTGCACGTGCATGAATATTAAAACCCTTTATTGATGTTTTTGATTGTTTCTTGCTTAGGAAGGACCAGCTATCACTTTTAATGCAGCCACCACTCTTCGTAATTTTTGCATATGGCAGCAATCACAAAACACTTTGGATGATGCTCACCCTTCTCATCATGATACTGCTGTTCTCATCACTAGGTACAGTATCCAAAATAGTCACAATCATTCACCTAGTTTTGCTTCAGTTTTGTTTTTACAACATCATCTTTTAACCATTCCACTGACATTGTTCATAGATAACTGAAGTAAATAAAGACTATCTTCCACTTCCCAAACCAGTGATTATCAATATGTAAGGAATTACTCTGATAGCGCTATGTTGATAGATAAGCTTTTGATGACCCTTTCATTAAAGATGATTGAAATAAATTAGACCTGAAATTGTTACAAGGAAATTAAGTCTTTAGCTAGTGTATGTATATGTGGTAGGGGGAGCATGTTGTGAATAATGAAGTCAGATGAAGTATGCAATGATGGTCGGCCTCTGATGTAATCAGAAGTATCAAAAATTTAAAATGGAAAAGTCTTAAATATTAGTATATATTCTTCCTGTACACCAATTACCTTAGTGAAGGTTCTGATGTTCATTCATTGAAACAGTCTCTCTTTTGCTCTTCTTTTTCACTAATTTCCCCCCACTGTGTGCAAGTTGGACACATTCAGCACATCACACTGTTTCAAGGTAGTTTCAAGTAAACTGCAATCTGCATGTTTTTCAGCAGCATTTCATACTTGATCTACAGTCTGCATTGTAGTAAAAAGCGTAGTATTTTAAGTCTAATTTTTTTCACACTAGATAGAAAGTAGTACTGTGATCTTAGTCTGGTGAATTTAAATTCCTTCCTTCACTAGAATACCAATTGTTTGAACAGACTATAAAATTAGGAATTTAGAATCAGATTTGTAATTGTTTTAAGTAGTATAGCAACACTGAAATATGTTAAAATACTCTTTCAGATGCCGTAATAATTTTAAATATTTTTCTTCAAGGGAAGATATCTGCAGAGCTAGAGAGAAGTGTGATACTCTTGGTGAGTCATTCTTTTTTTTAATCGGTATGGTTTTATAACAGAAAATAAACGAGAATTTCACTGTATGGAGAAAAATCAATTAGGAATAAATCAGGAAATACATGTAAAATTCAAATCACACAGACAAAGGTAATGGTTTCTCATTTCTTGTTGCTGTTCTTTCCTGGCATGTACTTTAGTGCCAGATGGTTGCTTGTTTTGTGTAAATTTGCTGCATACTCAAGGCATGACTTTTGACTTGAGTGCCACAGTACTCGTTGCACTACATGGCACTACATGAACATTTGTTCTGTTAAGCTTTTATATAAGGGTTTGATTTTGCAGGTTTGGCAGAGCTAGGTACAATGTGTGACCCACTGCGCAGCTGTTCTGTAAGTGAAGAAAATGGACTGAGTGCTGCTTTCACTATAGCACATGAGCTTGGACACGTGTAAGTACCTATTTCTCAGCAGGTACTTTTTTATTTCCTTTTGGATACAACCAATTTCCAGTGATGAGCTGTGCGTTTCTAAGACGGCACAGTCTGACATGTCCTATTAGAAGATCATTATTTTTGCCCCTTAGAGTGATCCAGCTCTGCCCACTACCTAGAGGTAAAGAAATTGTGAATTTTATAACCTGGTTGGTTTCCTGAATTATAGGAAGGACTAGCCAAACAGCTGAATTCTGTCCTTTTGTCATATGAAGTGGTTGGGACACTGGGACATATCCTAGATATACAACATAGTCCTGTTAACTCTAACTGTATTCTAGCTGTGCTAGGAATTTACTCTAAGAAAAGACAATGATCCATGTAACACAGAAATATTCTTCCTTGTGTTTGATCCTTTCAGAAAACAGTAGAGTAACACAAAAAGAAATACTTTACACAGAAAAATAAGAGGAGATGCCAACATTTCATTTTCTGAAGCATACCTCATCAGTGATGGCAGAAAGGTGCTATGCTCTAGCTCCATGAGGCATGCTACAGTGTAGGTAACAACAAAGTTACAGAGCTCGGTAGCTAGCTTGGTGATTTTCATGTGCCTGCAAGTGCATTTGGGCACATGCTATTTGTCATGGTACTGAAACTGAGATGCAAAATAAGATGATGTGTTAGTTGCATGAAGCATAATATTGATGTGCTCTGTAGTTTTTGTTACTGAATATTAGTTATGATATGAATGTTGGGGTAACATGTTGTGGACAGTCTAGCCATGGCCTATATATTCAGTTGAGAAAATGGGTTGTTCCTTTGATGTGGCATATTCCTAAAACACTGGAATTTTTCTGGTGAGCTAAAGCATTATGTAATTTTAAAATTCTTCCTGTAGCCCTGAAGATATTTAGGTAAGGATTAATAAAGCAAATTTAAAGATACCTATTGCCATAATATCAGATAGGTATACTAAGTGAATTGCTTTAAATTTTAAGGCATTTTCAAACTCAAACTAAAGCATTTGCTGTTACACCAGGGAGAGTTTCAGTTAATAATTGCTGAATTTGTTTTGGAGTTTGTTTGTTTTGCTTTTTAGATTTAATGTGCCTCATGATGACAGTTTTAAATGTAAAGAAGCTGGAATTAAAAGTCAGTATCATGTGATGGCTCCAACTTTAAATTATCATACAAGTCCATGGACCTGGTCAAAATGCAGTCAAAAGTATATCACTGAATTTCTCGAGTGAGTGTCAATATAATGCTGTGGTTTTGAGAGTTTTATTATTTCTGAGAAGTATTTTAAAGGTATTGTTTAAATTATATTTTTGAACTCTTCTTAGGTTTAACCACTGGCTTGTAGGGCCTCAGTCATCCAGAAAAATATGTAATTCATGACCATGTTAAAGTTGCACTGAACATGTAGAGCTAAAGGATTTTTTATTTTTTTTAAATGTGGTGCCATTGTTTACTGAAGAAACCTTTAGTATGATTTTAATAGGTTAGAATAGGAACCCATTATTTTCTGAAGTTTTTATGTAAAAAAAAAGTGATAGGTATAATTTAGGCAGTACCATCTTCTTTTTTAACCTTTATTTGTTTAAATGAGAAACGTCAGCCAAAAAAAACCCCTTCATTTTGTTTGGTGGATCTGAATGCAAAATAGAAAAAAGGAAAATCAAGTAACCTGGTTCATTTCATTATTGATGAATTTTATTTGAAGTCATTGTATAGGCAAGTAAGCATGCAAACCCATAACTCCACTGAGATATGCATGTGTTAGTGTTGTGTGAGTAGTGGGAAGGTTCCCAATGAATTGAGAGTGATTTGTTTACATTTTGTTCATGTTTTACAACAGTACTGGCTATGGTGAATGCCTCCTAGATAAACCTAGTGGAAGAATATATGATCTTTCCCCTCAGTTGCCTGGGTCAATGTATGATGTCAACAAGCAGTGTGAACTTACATTTGGTATTGGGTCACAAGTATGCCCATATCTGGTGAGTGAAAACAGAAAAAGTCATGCTCTATCTATACTAAAAGACTATTGAAAATTACTGATTTGGGAATAATTTTATCCTGATATGAGTAATAGTTCAGATTATATGCTTTTGAAGAGAGAGGTGTCCAGGGAACAGCATTGCAATTTCATATGTGAGAAATATATAGAAATAAAGAGTAGGATGCATTCATTTTGACTTCCACATCTGTGAATGTGGTAATTCCTTTAAAAGATCTAAAGATGCATTAATTAAGGTTTCCTGCAACAACTGAAATAAAATTATTTCAACACAATCTGCAAATGTTTTCACATATCTTAAATTGGCAGATCTTGCCTCTCTGCTTCTGTTAATGCTTTTTAAAAATTTATAACTTAAAAGTTAATATAGTATCTCAAACGTGTTCTAAATGTTTGGTCCAAAATGTAGATTCCCTCTACTTTGTCAGAGAGATGAAAAATATTTTTGTGTCTGATGGAGTGTACATTTTGTATACAAAATTGAGATATGGAAAGAAAACTTGACTAGATTAATATTAAATTTAAGGTTTATTTTAAAAACTTAATGTGGCCATTGCAATATAAACACAAATATAACATTATGACTTTATTCATTACTGTCAGTACGCCATGTAGAGTTAAATTTTGGACTAACTTGTGAAATACCTCTACCAATATTGTATGGCTTCTTGAAGCTGTTTAAAGGAGAGAATTTAAGATCAGGTTCAGAGTGATTTAAGTGGAGCTTTTGGTGAGGTAAAATGTTATTTTGAGGGAGTCAAGCTTTATGGGGAGAGGAGAGGACGTTATTTGTCTGTTTAGTCTTTTAACAATTTGAAAAGGAGTCTTCCTTCTCAATTTTTTAGTCAGTGTAGAGAGAGTCCTTTTGTTGGGGTTCTATGTAAACTGTGCTGTGCAGTACTAACCATAAGCTCTTACGTATTTTTAAATTAAATTTCCTAATGAAATAGAAATTGAAGTTAACTATTATTCTAATGGGATCAGATTCAAATATTTCACATTCCTGCTTGACTTTAAGCAAGGTCTATTTTGTTTTTGTGGAGTTTTATCTGTGGAAAATGGTAGTACTAGTAGCAAAAACACTAAGCCCACACAGTATGAGAAGACACAAATATCACAACTAATGTCTAAAATGGTGTTAAAGGTAAAACAAAAGTAATCTATTTTCTCTTCAGAAACAATGCAAACGGTTATGGTGCACAAGCACAGAAGGTGTTCACAAGGGTTGTCGTACTCAGCACATGCCTTTGGCTGATGGAACGGTTTGTGGTGTGGGAATGGTAAGCCTTGCTTTGTTTCTCAGTACTTGCAATTTTTGATAAGAAAGATCAAAGTAGTGTACTCTGGCAGCTTCAGGGGCTGTAGGAGTAATGTTATTATTTTTTTAATAGTTTAATTGTTCAAAGATGATTTAAAAATCTAGTTTAACTTCTAGGCTGCTATATTTCACTTTGTTATTTCTAAATTTCCCCCAATAAATTTTAATCTCTACAGATTCTGTGTTTAGTAAAGCAGTATTAGTGAGGTATTTGAAAATAGTGTCTTAATGGATAGGAACTTAGTGGGTAAACTGTCTCAAAGGGTTTTTTTCTGTCTTACAAGATTAGAAAAAGTTACTTGAAGGTTGCAGTGGCCTGATTATAGCCTATGCATGCAGCGGGTGTTACAATGTTTAACCCATTTTTCAGTCAGTCACTGATGAGAAAGTTCATCTTTTATGTAAACTTCATGTGTAATCTTCAATTAAATTGACTCTAATTTGCCAACATCAGAGGTTTTCTTTTATATAAGAATACAAAAACCTGGTTTTTGTAATTAGTGCAGCGAAACCATCTTTCTCCAGGAAGTCAAGAGCTAATTACAGTGATTACCTCTGAAAGATGTAAGAAAGAACAGCAATTAATTAATCTGACAAATTGTCTTCTGTTCCTGTCTAAGGGACAGCTCTTTTCAAGCTCAGTCCACAAGCTGCTGTTGATATTAATGGACATAAGGCATGGTGATTAGTAGTTGTAATTAATATTTTCCAGCAAGCTAAATCAATTTATATTTGGCATTTGTGACATTATTGCTGTGATGAAAACAGAAGAGATCCGTTTAAGTAATTTGCTATTTTAGTATCAACTTTTTAAGCCTGGATTTCAAAGATCATGTGTCTGATTAGTGGATCTTCCTCTATGCACTGCTCTAACAATCTTTGTGTCTTTCTGTCCCAAAAATTACAAGGAGATAGAAATCTAATAATATCAGAGACTCTCAAGTGGATGAGCAAACAGCTTTTCCCTACTGCCTGCACTTCCTAATGGAGTATTTTCTTGCCATATGCCATCTTACATGTATGCACACATTTTGAAAGAGAATTGTGTTTTCTGTGTCTCTTGGTGCACACACCTGTAGAGCTCAGTGACTTCTTAATATATATACAATATCAGCAGTAGGTATAGGTGGTGTTTTCTTAAAGCATTAAAGGGAAAATGCAACCTAATTTTTCAGTCTCTTATGGACAATAAAGAAAATATTTTCTTGAGAATGTGGACACTGCATGCATTAGTTCTACAGACTTAATGTTATTAATTACCTATATTATTATTTCCAAAATAGGAAACTTTAAATTTTACTTCAATTTGCTGACTAGTTAAATTTCTTTGAGCTGACCAAACTGTACTTTGCTTGTCCTGGAATTACCTGTAAAAATTAATTATATTTGCTTGTTGGGCTTCCGCTGAAATATCTGAAAATCTCTCTTCAGCTCCTCTTATTATACGTTCTGAGTTCGTAGGGCTGACAGTAGCCTGTAAGTAGCAATTCTGCCATGTCTGAGTAAAGTTTCTCACTTCATTTCTGTCTAATCGCTTCAGATGCTTTTTGTCTGTTTGGGTTCACAAAGATTCATAGGAAATATAAGCTTCTGGCAGCTCTTTTAACATCGCACAGATCTTTCCTGGAGCAGAGATTGCAGCCTATTTGGTATTTCAGAGACAAAATGGTAGTAAATATAGCTAGACATGCTGTATGTAAACACTTGTTAGTTTTGCAGGGGTGAATTTCTACACACCATAGGACTACATTAGTCACCGCTGGAAAGTGTGTCTGATGTTCTTTTGTGAGAGATATTATTAAATACAAAGGTTTATTTTCCTGGGTTGTCTTTCTAAATACAATTATATGGCATAGCAGCAATATAAAGTTTTTATTGAAATGTTATTTTTATTGTGAAATGTGGCACAATAACATGAAAATATTAGTTGTTTAGTGCTTTTTTGTGTCTTGTTTCTGTCATCAAAGCTACCATGGGAGTTTTCTCTAGAATTAAGAAGTGCTGTATGATTAGTTAGATGTAGCCTACTCCCTGGATGCCACAATGAATATGGTAGATACAGTTGTATAAATTATATATAGAAATTAAAAGCATAAATCACAGTAAGATCAGTATTTGTATGCTGCATTGAGGACCAAGATAGCAGAGAATGCTCATATGCATTACAAGACACATGAGAGAGTTGTTTTTCACTGGAACAGAAACTCTACTGCTTTTACTGGCCTGGTTTTCTTCTCTTAATCACCGTAATTCTTCTTGTCACGTTCCACATAGGAGCTAACTTGATGGATGTTTAGGAAATGTGGACAACTTAGGGCAGAACTTCTAGCCTCACTTCCTCTTAGGTTTTCTTATTGTATTTTAGTACAAAATTTCTTTGAGCTTTGAAATTTCTGTAGATCAGCAGACTCTCAGTATTATTTTGTTTGGATTACGTTTTCAATTGTTTTATTTTGTTGTCTGTTTCATTTATTTTGGGGGTTTCTGTAGTAACAAATTTACTTGCATTTATCCTCTTGGATAGTATAAAAGGTTTTTCAACAGCTTAAACATGAGAAGTTTTAGAGGTGTTTTTTTTTACCTTCTTTCTAAAATTCCGAAGAAGTGAGTTTGGGGAGTGATTCATGGTTTGACATGTTGAAGATCTTTGCTTGTATTTAAAAAGAAAAACAAACAACAAACCCAAAATTATAAATCTACAGGGTGCCTGTTTTCACAGTGTGCTTGATGACGCTCACAGAAAATACATAATCCTGTTTCATGGTGGACATAATTAAAAGGAGTAGGAAGCTACCAGTGTTATGGAAAAGAAATATCCGCACTATTACTTGTAACCAAATTGGTTACAAGCCTACTGATATGCAAGCTCTCCTTACACATGTCCATCTCCAGCTTACACCTGGCTTGGAATCATGGCTTCTGTATAATGAATTTCTTGCAGTTTTTAGCAGTGTAGTTTGTATAATATTGCACTAATGGAATATTATATCTGTTGGAGTTAGTGATAAATTATCAGAGACAAAAGAAAAACCACCTCCAAAGAAAAATAGTTGTTGAAAACATCTATCTTCTAGGAGTGGCATTCTCAGAACAAGTCTTTTTTGCTATGAAAATAACAGCAAAAATACCCAATAAAATGTGGGAGTTTTTAAATTCTTTTTTGAGACACTTGAAAAGGTTGCATTCTGGTCCTTCCTGAATTCCTGAGGAATATAGAAATATGCCCATATTCCATAGGTTCCTTGGGCATTGGAATGGAGAGGTAAGAGGTAGCTATGTGATTCTGGCCCAAACGTTTCCATGTCCTGAAGCAGTCCCATTCTACATAATGACAGTTTGCTACTTAAACACTGAAAAAAATCAAACGTCACAGAAGTTTGGAAAAAGCTGTTTAACAGCAAGAAGGAATTCACATGATGCAAATGACAGTTTCATTGGAAAACCTTTGTGTGTTTTAAAGAAACATTTATCACTTCTATTCACTGCTGTAGGTAAATAGTGTATATTGAGTTAGCATCTGAAAATATCTAGAATAGCTACCAAGTGAATCAAGATTTCATCCTAGTCCCTTTAACATAAAAGGTAAGGATACAGAGATAATTGAGAATGCAGAGCAACAAAGAATTGCTTTGAACAGTGCAAAAAGTACCAGTCTGATTCTGAAGTATGTTTGCGGTTCTTCAGTTGTACGTTACTACCCATGTATTGATTTCTATTAGAAATCATTGCATAGCGTGGCTATCTCATGAATGTAATACATGAAGTTATTTAATCTGAAAGAATAAATCATTTTATGTTTATATATGTAAAGTAAGTATAAAAAATTCAGATGGATTTTATCAGAGTTGAGTGGTAGGGGGTTATGTTCACCATCTGGAAAGCAGCAGCAGATCTTTTGAACTATAAGAACAGAGAAAAGTATGAGCTCAAACCAAGAATTTTTTCTATAAACTGGGATTTCTGTGAAATACTTTTCTGATGAGATGTAATTACAAAAAAAATTAAAAATTTCAGAGGAAAAATAAAGTATGCAGATTTTTTTGCAAGAAAAATTGAAAATCTTGAAAAAAGCGAAATATTGTGGGTTTTGTAGATAACGTCATTTGAGTTATAAATGTAGGCTTGTGTGAGAATCCATGCTACAGAGACAGAGACCTCAGATGTCATGTTTACAGCTTCATTTATATGTCTTTCGAAGCTCCATTTCTTCTGTCTTGTATACTGATTTTATTAACTGCTCTGTTTTGACTCCTTTTATATGCTCTAGAATCCCACTTCTTGTCTTGGTTCTTAGAACAATGTGCTTTCTGGACTGTATATGACAGGAGGAAGATGGAGAGCAGACATAGGTTTAGTGTACAGCAAAAGGTTTCCTCACATCCACTTGAGGCAGACAAGACAGAGGCCTGCAGCAGTACATTGACTCAAGGGAATGCATGGGAACACTCCTTAGACATAGGTACAGTGAGCAACAGTAGGAGTTTGGCATTCATCTGAGTGGGTGTTCTTATCTTAGATTCATTGATTCCAAATTGGAACCATTAACCCTTCCTTTTATCTCTGAAGATATAGTAATTATATGCAGAATTGGATCAGAATTTCTGTCTTTTTTACAGAAAACCAACTGTTGGTCTTGACTAGAGCAGCATTGCCACTTACTGCAGTCACTATGTTTGGAATTAAGTGTGATATGCACTTTACCTGATGCATACATTATATTTGGCTTAAAAACTGTAGGAAAAATTGTTTAGCAATTCTAGTTAAGTTTATGGAAGTTCTGTATATCATAGTATTCTCACTGAAGCAATGATTCAGTCGAGCACAGAAGAACATCTGAAACGTGTCTCGTGCTAGAGTTTTCTACTGTGACTTCATCATGTTCCTTCTGTAGGAATGCAGCAGAATAATAGCTGAGACAAGTTTGTTGAATAAGCTATTAAAATCCCAGATGTGAACATATGCTTTGCATTTTTATGGATCAGAATAATGCTGTTGTGGGTATAAAATTTCATTTTACAACTCTCTCTTTTCCTGAAATTTCCCTTCAAGAAATCCATAAATGCTAGGTCGCTGTCCCATATTAGAATGCAGTATTCATTTTGTGAAGGAGGACTTAAAATATACAAACTCAAACTATAGTGTAAAAAGTTATATCCTAAGATGCTAATGACAATTCTTGGAAAGACAAGTTTTTACTATTTCCTCATTTACCTTATGACTGCACTATGTAAAAAGTTTGTCTTTTATTGCTAAGTACTTGATGTTAGGTACTAGAGGTTTGTATGTAAAGGTACCCTAAAGGTATCTTGAAAAAAATTATAAAAGCTAACAGTAAGCACTCCAATGAGAATTCATATGCAGATATGCAGGGAAATAGTGGTGGGTTTTTTGGTGTTAAGTTAAAGCATTAGCCTTGGCATCAAGCAAGTGCTGATCTGGCCAATTGACTGGGTCATTTAAATGGTTATATGAAAAGGAAGATCCAGCTTTTGTTTTGTGTTTGCTTTGGGCTTGGCAATCACCTTGAATGGTCATATTCTTATGGGAAGGAATTCAGGGCTTAAAAGATACGGTCTATGCGCAAGAGTTGGTGTGATGAAGAATTTTACAGGCAGGCAATGATTAGGAACTGAGGCAGAACCCTGAAAAGAGAATCTGATTCTGTGACAAATTCCTATTTTTAGACCAAAATGATCAATACTGTATGAACATAAGTATCAATATAGTAAAAACATATCTAATTAGGAAAAAATTGCATTTCAAAATTATTTGTTGCAGTGGTAAACCCTGAACACCTTTTGAATTTTGTGTCATTGAGCTATATTCAGATTGCACACAATTTTTGTGTTCAGCAAAATTTATGTTAATTGATAGTTCCTACAATAAATTTGTAACATCATAATAACTCTTGAGAAATTCTATGTAACATTGAAATTTGTTTTAAAAACGGGGGTATAATTCTTGAATTATTTTATCTTTCATGTATCAGGGGTTCTTAAATTGTTTTCTGTGCCAGAGACTTTAGTTACCAAAATCTTTCTAGACTTTAAGGTAGTTCAAGGCTGTTCTGTGTTGCAGAGAGGCAAATAACAGATAAAAAAAGCTTTAGAAGTAACAAG
>JAOXXN010000265.1:28772764-28797492 GCA_026770055.1 Myrmophylax atrothorax | reverse complement strand
TAAGCCTCATATGTGAGAGAGTTAATACTGTCCAAGTAAACGGAGAGAAACTGATACAAAATTGACATAAAGAGAGGAAAGAAGCATGCTGTGTGTTTATTACCATTGTATTTCTGGTACCACAGAAGTGAAAAAGTGGGAAATCCAAGGGTAGATAGATTATGTAATTATTATTTAATTGTAAAATCGGGAGGAGCTGACCCTTGAACAGGATCAATTCAGCATTCTTTGCATAATAGCAACTATGGCATTGCCACAGGATTTTGTTGGGAGAAAAGGATACTATGTTATAACAATTCAGGACTTTTTTGTCAAGTCCAGGTTGTTTTGTTGACTGCAGTGAAACTGAGTAAATTCAGCATGAGTAGAAAATGTAGCTTTTTTTATAATGTTGAATTAAGAGGAAAGAGGAAATGCCAGAGAACTGTCCTTTTGATCACAGCTCAATAAAAAGAGAAGTTTAAGTAAAGATACATAAACAAAAATTGTTCTTAAATTAGTTTAACCAGCATAGTCTATGTGTATTCCTTTGCTTCTTTTGCAGTAATGACAGACTTTAAAAGAACTGATGACCATGTACACATACATATACTGCTTTTAGGATTCCAAGACTTTTAATGTAAATATAACTTAAAATTTATACATTATGTTGATTTTTTTTAGTATAAAATCTTTACATACTGTTATGTTTCTTCTACAGTTCTTTACATGTTAAGTGTATTTGGATTGTACATTCTCAGTACAACAGCACCATTGTGTTTTGCCCTTACCCAAAAACATAAAAGGCTTTTAATTAATTGCCAAGGAAGATTAGATATATACAGTGAACAAGAATATTTTGGGGTAGTGGGAAGCTTACATTGGTTGTTTTAATTGTTTTCCATTGGTCTGATTGACACTGGGCTTTTTTAATTTTTTTTTTTTCAGCAAGCAGGCTGTGATCACGTTTTGAATTCCAAGGCAAGGACAGACAAATGTGGAATCTGTGGTGGTGATAATTCTTCATGTAAGACACTTGCAGGTACTTTCAACAGTGCTCGTTATGGTATGTTTGTTTTGTTTTTGTTTTTTAATTTCAATGCACATTTCAGTATGGCTTGGAAATTATGCTTTATGTTTAAGGAAGTAGGATTTCAGGCATTGTTCTTTATGGTTTCTATCAACAAAAAATATTCTGATTTTGAGTCATGTTCCCTCTCAAGGATGCAGAGGCAAACATTGTGACATAGTAAGTCATCCAAGTGAGAAAAACAAAATCAATCTGCCCTAAGGTCAAAGCAAAAGACATCTACTTTGCATTCCCTTGTGTGAAACTACACAGCTGAAGGACATATTCCAATGTCTCCTTTTGGTTCTGTAAAGAGATAGCAGGAATTTTATGTTGTAAGCAGCTGATGAAGTTCCTTTTCTCCTGTAGTGGAAAAATAGCCTGTGAAATGTGAGCCTTCTCTTTCCAGAGACCACGGGTAGCAATATTTATGTTCTTTCCTCTTCTTTGGCAGGAAGTGAATGAGAATCTTCTGAATAACCCTGGTATTTCCTATGTATTTGATTTAGTTTCTCTTAACAGGGCTACTCATAGTTCTTCTATATGTAGTCTGTTTGAGAAGGATGGAGGATCTATTGTATGTGTGTAGCAGTGCAGTTAAGTAGTTAGGACATAAGGACTGAAGTCTCCAGGTTAATATCAGCCGAAAGGCTCCTTCATGCCACTTCACTGTTTGGAAAAGACCATAGGCGAAGTGAAAATGATACCTGGATAGCTGCCAAACAGAATCTTCATAGAACAAAGGAGTTGCTGGTCAAGAGAAAAGTATGCCAAGTGTCCTGTTGGATTTTCTCTTCCTCTGGCAGAGGGCTCACACCAATTGAAATGACCAAAAATCATAAAGGTGGAATACAGATACCTTTCCCATTCAAATACATGTATTTTTAATTGTGTCTGTCCTGAGAAGCTGATTATAGGTAGCGCACAAATTTTGTCACAGATATCTTTGTTATAAGTCAAGTGACTGTTATGTGAAACTGCCATTTATGCAGATGTGGTTGTGACTGTCTCTCTCAGCTGTTCATCAGCTTTCCATTGTCAGAGACTTACCTGCTTCAAGTTGAACTTGGAGGGGAAAAAATGCCCCATGTTCTGGTATGAGGAAAACCTTGATTTATTATTCAGCTTTATACTTAGTTGAATGTTTTAAATTATGTTTAAATTCCTGGAATTACAGCATACAAAAGATGGTACTGATTTATACTACTGGAAGGTATGCTAAACATTTGAGATTATCATTTAGGCGTACTCAACTAGGAGTACAGCAATGCAAGCAAGAGGTTGTAGTTAGCTGACCACTAAAACTCCAATGTCCATGGGAGGCCTAAGGCATCCCTAGGCTGATGACTGAAGACATTGTCTGACTGAAGACATTGTCTGAGGAAGTATTCTTTTCCAACTTTTGAGTTAGGATTTCAAGATAAGTATGCTGAAGTCTGTGCACTTGATCTTTTTCCTTTAACTTTATTCGGTTCCCTTTCATACTGAAATGAGTCATTTTACTTGTAAGGCAGAATTTGGAATTGACTGTAGCAGCCTGTGGTATGTGCTTGTATTCATGCAGTTATAATGTTGTCAGTAACTGTTTAGCAGTAGTGAAGCAATCATCAGAAATTCATTACAGCAAAGCACTAATTTGCTTGGCTCCCATTTTAGGAAATGGTAATCTAATTATGTGCACGTTATTATTATGTTGGCTATTATTATTGTGTTGAATTAGAGTATCTGAGCATTTCCTGGACAGTGGTCATTCTCTGTGCCCTAGTATGTGATCTATTCTCTTTGTGTATCCTTGACAACGTGCTATGCAGCTTTGTTTATAGTTTCCTGCCATATTTTGTCTTCTTTCATTCTGTTGCCACAAGGTCTTTAGTGTATGAGATGAGGCGTTTTTTTGAGTGTGTTTTGGTTTTTGTCCCAGTATGTTGGAAGATAGACCAAACTGTATTTATCCAGAGCTTGCAGTGTCAATTTGCAATTGCAGTGCTGCCCCCAGCTGGTAAATGTGATAGACCTGTAATTAGATTAAACCTTCATTTAAATGCAGGGCATAGTTTTAATAGGTTAAAAGCACTGGGAAGTTAATGAGTTATGAAATTTATCGTGGTTTAACCCCATCTGGAACCACACAGCCACTCATTGCTTCCCAGTGGGATGGGGGAGAGAATTGGATAAGTAAAAGTGAGCAAACTCATAGGTTCAGATAAAGATTGTTTAATAGGTAAAGGAAAGCCACAAAGCAGAGCCAGAATTCAGTCATCAGTTCCCATGGGCAGGCAGGTGTTCAGCCACCCCCAGGAAAGCAGTGCTTCTTCTTGGGTAACAGTGACTTGGGAAGACAAATGCCGTCACTCCGAACGTGCCTTTTTTCCTTCTTTCCCCAGCTTTATATGCTGAGCATGACACTGTATGGTCTGGGATATCTCTGTGGTCAGGTGGGGTCAGCTATCCCAGCTGTGTCCCCGCCCAGTTCTTGTGCACGCCAGTCTCCTCACTGGTGGGACGGGGTGAGGGGCAGAAAAGGCCTTGACTCTGTGTAAGCTCTGCACAGCAATAAGAAGGACATCTGTAAATTATCTATGTTTTCCAGCACAAATCCAAAACACAGCCCCATACCAGCTACTGTGAAGAAAATTAACTCTATCCCAGCCAAAACTAGTACAAAATGAAAAGGATTTTTAAATTTTAAATTTTTACCCACAGAGGTGAGTCAACTGAAGTTAAATCACAGCAAGATTGTTAAACACAGTGAAATAGGTGGAAAAAGTTATCAAAGTTTATATCAATACTTCATATTGCATGTTTGTGTTTATTATTTGTTTCCAATGTTTGCCTTGCTCAGTTTTCTCAGCTGTAAGAATCCTTTTGAATTTGTAATTAACATCTGTGAGAAAGGAGTTTGGATTTTTTAACCTCTGTCTTATTATCTCATGACTAGGCTACCATAATAGTATTTTGAGATATTACAAGAAATGATGACTCATTTGCGAAACATTTGTATTTTAAAGGGAGTGCAATCAACCTTTTCAGCAGGAGAATCGGGATCAAGCATGGCTAGTTTAACTGATACATCTACTTATGCATATGAGCTGCAACACTGCAGTATTTTAGACTCATTCTTTTTATTATTATTTTATTATATTCTTCTTATTAAAGACTCATTCTTTAAAGTGCTGTCATGAAATACTCTTGTGAGAGAAAAGCTACCTAAATTGTATAAACAGGGAATTGAGATATTTCATGTTAGGGACTTACTGAGATTTCTGTGGAAGTTTTGTCGTTAAAGTTTGAGGAGTCACAATGTTTCTCCTTAGTCTCACTTGATATACTTGACTGCTGTCTAGAGTAGTGCTGCTTTCTAGGGATTTTTCTGAGTAGACTGAAATCAAGTTAGTAGTAAAGAATTGAATTCACATTTCTGAACACAGAATCTAACACTTCTTAAAACTCTGATGCACTGTAGCGGTTTTGGAATAAAAATAGTTAAGTCTATGTTCATATTTACTAGTGTTTGACTGGTTTTGTATGTAATTGATTTGTGAATAATTACATTGCAGGTTACAATGTTGTAGTAAATATTCCCAAAGGAGCAACAAACATTGATATTCAACAGCACAGCTACTCAGGGAAACCAGAAGATGACAACTACCTTGGTAAAACCCTCCTATGTACAACTCTGATGGATACGTTTTGTGCTCTTGCCAGAGATCTGCCCTAGATGTGTATTATCAGAAAGCTGATAAAGATTTTAGATGAAATATCTAATTACGTTGTATCTTCATTTGCCTGAGTCTCTCAGTAGATATTAGTTTCCATAAAAATGAGTGAGATGTTGTTAGGTTCCTAATTCTTAAAGGAGTATGGTCGTTTGTCAGGAAATAGGAATTGTAGCATGTTCCATTATTTTGTCTACTTTTTACTTTGTTGTCACAGTGTTAATTAAAACTCCATAAGTGAACTCAGGAATAATGAAGATATTTGTTATTTTACATCTTGGAAGTTTTTTTAAAAACAAAGGAATCTGACCATCAGCAAATTATCAGTTGTGTCTCATACTTCTCTTTTTCTATGATGTCTGTGTATAAAGATCAGGTATTAGTAGATTTGCAAGTGTGTGTAGGTAACAAAGCACATTGTACCAAAAATCCTGGTTATTCTATTTCACAGTAGTTACATTGTATCTGAAGTGCCTGAAAAAATATTGATGCATATTTACTTTCTGTCTTCTTCCATTGTCATCCTAGTCAACAAACTTCAGAATTCTCAAAATGTTTTCCTCGTCACCTGTTGCCCAGTTGTTGCACATGCAGCTGGCGGGACATAAACCCAACCCTTCCTCCCTGACACTAGCTGTCATTTCAAGTGTAGTAATGCCTGAATAGCACACCTGTAGTACAAATTCTACCTTATTTCTAAATTTTTTAACTTGTCATTTATCTTTATTATTGTAAATTGGTCATTGTATTAAATTACTATTATAAATGCTTAATAATTTATTTTTACTTTCATGTTTACTTCTAAAAGCCACTTCACTAGAAGTATCTCTAGCAAATATAAGTATGTGGGCTGTAGAAGAGGGCAGAAATACAGATAATTACTGTTTCCTTCTACATAGCAGAACCTAACCAAATTGAGAAGACATGACTGCAGTCAGCCCTTCAGCAGAACAAATATTAAATTACTATAGTGCAGAGAAAATCCATGTCAACTGCTCAGGTGGAAGTTACTGATGATTAGGATTGAATCCACTCATTAGAAACTGTTTGATATGACTTCATACATGGACTAGAATAAAGCTAAGTGTTGATAAGAAGTTATATTATTAAGAGTTTTTATTGCTAGAACCTTTAAATTAAATAAATAATTTATTTCCAATGTTTTATTTCACTTATAGCTTTATCAGATATTCATGGAAATTTTATCTTGAATGGAAATTTTGTTGTAAGCATGTCAAAAAGAGAAATCAATATACAAGGAGCCATTTTTGAGTACAGTGGGTCAAACAGTACGATAGAACGAATTAACTGCACTGACAGAGTTGAAGAAGAGCTCACCTTACAGGTGCATATTTACTTTTTTCATGAGTTTGATAATATCGTACATGAACATTATCTTCATCATTTTATGTTCATATTCACTGAAAAACAGTTATCATTTTATCTCAATCAAGGTTTTGTGTGTAGGGAATTTATACAACCCTGATGTGCGTTATTCATTCAATATCCCAATAGAAGATGGCAGTGATTTATTTACGTGGGATCCTTATGGACCCTGGCAAGACTGCAGCAGGATGTGCCAAGGTACTGTGAGTTATTTTTTCATCAGAACCGAAGACCTGGCAGCATTTAGGAAGAGATTAGTCTTAAGTATTCTGACTTTTCACCCTTATTTGTAAGTAAGAAACTTGTTACTCTCAGTAATCTTTAAGTCCTCAGAGTGTTTTAAGGACAAAATAAATTCTGATTTTTGTTTTTGCCATTTGCAGTATTTATGTAGGACAATTCTATATTCAAGCCTACATTTGTAGGCATAGAAGTGGTTTATTTAAAAAAAAAATTAAAAAAAGGTTGAATCAAGTTTAATGCATCCTTAGAAAGCAGTATTGTATATCTACTAATATGCATTAGGCTTCTATTATCCTGTTTCTGGATGGTCAGTGATTTGTCTAGTATTTTTCATATAATTTTTTTTGTCTTTTTTGGTCATCTGCTACATGGGATGAAGCTGTTGAAAGATGTATTTTACTATTTTAAACTGTTATTCTATAGGCCATTCCAGTGTAAAGATAAAGCCACAATATTTATGAAAGGTGTATATATCTATGTATACGTACACATATCTTTTACAGACACTCCTATGAGTGAATGCTAGTTTGAGTGGCTGTAGATGTGCTCATGTGCTAGAGAAGTGGAGCATCTGTCAACGGTGCTGCTACTCCCAGCATTTCAGATCTTTTAGATACCTTGCGATCAAATTTTCTACTTCTTTAAAAGAAAGGATCACAACCTCTTAGTTAACATTGTGGTTTGAAAATATGTTAATTAGCAAAGGACAGACATGATACATTTGGAATACTTAGCCTGATGAGTGAATGGACTGTTGCATTTTTGTAGTTCTCTGGAAGTTGATGTCCTGTGAAACCACTGTAGGACAGCTGGGAGATGGCAAAGATCACTGGGACAAGGTTGTTGTCCACCTGGAATGTAGTCAGAGGCACAAAACAGCATGTTTGTGCAGAATATGCTGTATACAGTGTTTAGTATTAATGGGGTATCGCAGTTAAATTCCTAAATTATTAATGGATCCATTAATAGCCACTCTTATTTTAGGCCCTTATTTGCTTTTTTTTTTGGTGCTTTTACAAGGTATTCGAAGAAGAAGAATGGCATGCGTACGTAAAAGTGATCATGTAGTAGTGTCTGATCAAAGATGTGAACTTATACCCACTGTACCAGATGTCTTTGAGGAGTGTAATACAGAGTGTGAATTAAGGTAAAAAGAGGTTCCTAACTGATGGAGTCATTATGGTCCTACATGTTTTTATTGATGAAGATTGAAACAAAGTAATTCAGATTTCTTTATCTTCTCTCCTTCCATCTCTCTCTACTTCTTTCATCCCTCCCGTCTCTCCTTCTTCTCTTCAAATCTTTTGGCATATTGGGTTTGTACATTATATTTACACCTCTGAATCTAAGTAGAACTCGGGGTACTATTCTAATTCTTATTGTAAAGTACAAAGTCTCTTGTTATGATTGTGAATCTGTTCTATATATCCTGGCACAAAAGCTTGTATTGCAGGATGGAATACATTTTCCATCAGAATTGTACCCACAACTGGAACTAATTTGAAGCAGACTTGTGTTTTTACACTCCAAGAAAGTCCACACTGAAGTATTCAGAGGATGAAGAGTTAGAATTATAGCTTACATTTTTCAGTCACCTAGGAGATTAAGACAAAAGATCCTTTAAATTTAAAAAGTTGTTTTAAGCCCGTGAGTCTAATTCTTTTATATTGGTTTGAAAATCTCAGTAATGAGACAGACTTTTCTGTTCCCTAAAATGCATATCTATCTTTACATTATAATCCTTGGCACATTCTCTGAGTGCTTTATTTACCACGGTCGTATTCTTTAAAACATAGTTAGCTTTCTACAACAGTTTGTCCTTGTAGGTGGCACAGTGCTGGCAAAAGTGACTGCACATCAAGGTGTGGCCCAGGGTATCGTTCTATTGAGATCCGTTGCATGAAATACTCTATTTCAAAGGGACTCAGTGCTCCAGTGGATGACAAGTACTGTGCTGATCAGCAGAAACCACCAGCCAGAGAGCCCTGCCATGGTGACTGTATGTTAACAAGCTGGCACTACACAGAATGGTCAGAGGTACAAATTACACAGCTTATAATTGTACCATTATAGTTCTGGTAGCATTCATACCAAATTTTTATCTGTATAGTATTTTTTTTAGTTTAACTAAAAGGAAACAGTGTTTGACAAATAAAGATTTGCTGGAGCAGCTAATACCAATATTTCAGCTACTGCCTCATAATTTTTGTAAGAAACTAGTTTTTTTGTGGCTTGGTTTTGGAAGTCAGCAGAGATCTTGTATGTTTTATTTACAGTCTTAATAATTTAGTTGGTATTTTGGAGAAAAAAGTAAGTACAATTTCAGTTTTATTCTTCATTCAGGAGTTTTGTCTTGTAACTACTAAACAAAGTGCTGAATTTATCTCAAATGAGCATATTAGCAGCCTGTGCATTATATGCAGTACACATTTGTCTAGCACAATCATTAATGTCTTTCACCTTGAAGACTAATAATGTATTTTGACCTGGTTTTATAGTGTTCTGTTTCCTCTTTTATAGTATTGTCTATATATTGCAGTGTTCCAAGACCTGTGCAGGAGGTGTCAGAACCAGAGAAGCTTTTTGTATGAACAACTTGGGGCGTCATCTTTCTGACAGAGAATGCCAGGAACTTCCAAAGGTTGTAACACAGAGTTGCAATGAATTCTTATGTCCAAGCTGGTCAGTTACTGACTGGAGCAAGGTAATGAAACCATGTAGAACTTAAGGCGCATTTTGTCCTGGTCATCGATATTAAAATAAATGCACTAAATGAGGTTTTTATTCCATTTTGTGTCACAAAGTAATAAAAATTCTGAAGTTTTACAATTTAACTGATACACATCCCAGATGTACCAGAAAAAAATGGCATAAGAACTTCTGTAAAACACTCCTAGAATTTATTTTTTCTCCTGTGTTTTGTTACGTTAAAATGAGGTAGTGAATCTACTTAAAGTAAATCTGTACTACAGTAATATGCATACCTTCCCTTTTTATGAAGCAATGAGAACTATAAAGCTAACTGAGGAACAGAATTATGTTCATTTTATTATAGATTATATGGATCTAAAAGAATCATGGTTAGTTTAAATATTTTTCCAGTGAAAGCTGTGATATATGCACTCATATTATTTTAAACAAGTATTCTTTATTCTCATGGAAATAAATGATCTGTATATAGTTCTCATATTTTGTAGATTAGAATCTTAATAGTGATTCCTTTTTTTTAGCACTTGAGTTGATGCTTACAGCAAATGGAAAGTTCATAAGAGAACTGAGTTTTTTTGGACTACTTACATTCATGGAATATTTTTGTAATTTATGTGATCTTAAAATCTGAAAAATTGCTAAAAGAAATTGAACCATTAATGCAGATTAATGTCTTTCCAAACCAATGATTCTAATAATTTTACAGTGTCCTGTGACATGTGGCAGTGGAAGGAAGCATCGTCAAGTCTGGTGCCAACTTAATGATGAACACTTGAGAGATGATTTCTGTAATCCAGATGATAGACCAGAATCAGTAACACCGTGTGAACTTCATGAATGTGCATCTTGGCAAGTAGGGCCTTGGGGATCAGTGAGTACATAAGGATTTCTGGCTTCTTGTTTTAAAGTTCAGGCTATGAGTGATCACAAAACAATATCTTTTAAACATTTTAGTTTAATCTTTAAACAGTTGTTTCAGTTGAATTGATTCACATGTTTGTTTGCAGGATCCTATTGGCCATCTACATTGAAATTTAGGAACACCCAATATAAATTACATGCCTAAAATAGTCATTGATCCTGAGCCCCGATGTCAAAGATGCTTTTGCACACCAATGTACTATAACACCAAAATATTGAAAATGTGGGTAACAAACTGTTCAGATGAATGAGACAGGTGAAAGACCAAATATTTATAGATGAGCAGGCATATTCAAGTGGTAGCTTCAATTAAGATCATAGAAGTGCATATGCTAATAGTAGTAGGCAAAAAGACTTATTTTGTTGTTATGTTTTGTTTTTATCTTTGGTGATAAATAGTCTGCTATCTATTTATGTGAAAGTACTGTTGAAAAATATGTTCCTGTGTGCAATGACACTCACCCAACGTACACCAGAGTGGCTTCAAAATTCTAGAAAAAAGTGATTTAATTTGCAAAAGAAACTTTTGTCACCAAATGAGAAATAGTTAGCAAAATAAGGTACTCAATTTCATGGAGATTTGATAAAATCAGGTTACTCAAACCAACAGTAGTGTTGGATTATTCAGTGTTTCTTTTATGTTAGTGGGAATTCATAACTCAATAGCAGGTGATACTTATTTTTTTACATATCTTTTAGTAAAATACAGAATAAATATACCTCTGGAAATTAAGTATATTATTAACTAAGACATTTCTTTCATTTTTTTACTATTTTTACCATAGAGATAACCACAGTGTTGAATGTTGAATTCCTTTTGCATACTCTTTTGATCACAAGGTGATGGGTTTCCATTCCTACAAACTAAGTGCAAAAATGAAATAAAAGATTAATTCAGTCCCATGATAGAATTCTTCTGAATAAAAAATAGCTTGCTGGAGTAGCTTGTACAAGCAATTTACCAATCCATGTCACTGTAGAAGACATTTTCATTGCAGTTTTTCTGCTTTATCATCGGGTAATAGCCATTCACAACTGAGTTTTTACAAATATTTGTGCTTGAACCACAACATTTATAGGGATAGGATTTGTGTCACATTATTTTCAGCCATCTAACATTTTAGCTGCCTTTTTTAAGTGTGCTCTTGTCAAACTTCATAATGAAGGGAGAGACCTTTAACAGCTACAGCTAGTGATTCAGTTGGAATCCACTCCTTAATCCTGCTTTCCCCTACCTCCACTTTCTCTATACCAGTTTTTATTGCTGAGCATTATATATCATGGATTGTCCCTTTGACCAGGTCAAGTCAGCTGTTCTAGCAGTGTTCCTTCCCCGTCTCCTGCCCACCTTCAACCTACTCACTGCAGGGGACAGAATGGGGGGAAAGAGAGAAAGCTTTTATCTTGCACAAGCACTATTCAGCAATAGCCAAAACCTTGGTGTGTTATTGACACCGTTTAAGAGCATTATGGTCTGCCACAAAGAAGGTTAACACCATCTCAGTAGTCATTCCTATTCATGTTGGAAGGAGTTTTAAAACAGAAGATGTAATAGAAGTGAAATTTGATTATAAATGGTGCCATTTCAAGTGTGTGAAATTATTGATTTAACAGTGTTCTGTAACGTGTGGACACGGATACCAGCTGCGGGCAGTCAAATGTGCTACGGGGACTTACCGTGTTATTTTGAGTGATGACAGGGAGTGCAATGCTGCTACTCGTCCTAGAGATAGCCAAGTAAGTTAAAAATACCTCTCTACTTCTTAGTTAAAATCATCTAAATACAAGTGTGGTCTACTGACTCTTTGAGACAAGTTGAAGGAAATAAGTTCTAAAATGAGAAAAAAAAATGTTGAAACTATCTGCTTTTTTCCACAAATGTCAGATTTGGCCTAGGGAAAAAAGTAAAAGAAGAGAAATTTCGACATTGAAAGTTTGAAAATTTGGTGTATGATTGAAGGGTTGGGGTATATGATTTAAACGGATCTAAAGGCCTGTGATTATTTTGCAGTGGGGGAAGCTATAGCATGTAGAATATTATTAGGACACTGCTTGCTATCATGCATAATAAATCGTGGTATCTAACTGGCTTGGTGTTCCCTAAAATTCTACTTGTGTATAGTTCTTAAAAGAACAACATGGGTACTTGAAGAAAGCTTCAGTTGCTGGAATAATACTAATTAAAAACTTGGTATGAATGGATTATGATTCTGTATGGTTCCTTACCTTTTCTTCTTAACTCAATTTACTTCATCACTTCACTTAATTTAAATCTGGCATTTTTCAGAAGAAATGTTTTTAATACCATCAGTGGGTTTATCTTTACTTAAAAACAATTGGTGTCTTTGGTGCTATTAATTATTATGTTCATCTGGCCACCACATTCTCACATCTCATGTCCAGTATGTCCAGCTAACCTGGAAACCACATACCTCCTTAAGCATGTACTCTGCCTTTTGTCTCAAGGAGAAGAGGTGAAAAAAAGGATTCTGTGGTCCAGAGTAAACCAGTCACAAGTTACCAGCCATGTGGTGGCTTCTGGAATAAGATTTCTAAATATGAAAGCCAGATAATTGGTATAAATTTATTTCCACTTACATGTGGAAACACTGAGTTTGAGTATGCTTTGTATTTTCAATTGTAGTACCCGTTTGGCTACTGACTGAAACGGGACAAATTTGTGTTCTCAGTAGCTGAAGGTATAAGGGACAGGACAGCACAGCCATTGTCTTTGCTTACTGTTTCTGTACTGCCTGTGGCTCTGAAACAGCTCAATGTAACGTGTGTCCGTTGTCTCCAAGAAGTTGCCCCAAATCATTCTCTCTCCATGTGCCAATATTATTAGCTATTACTAATGCAGTTTTAACTTCAATTAAATTTTCTTTGTCTCTTGATTTGAAACAAAACAAAACAACTCAATGAAAAGTCTCTGAATATCTCCAGGGAAGATCATATTTTTTATTAATTAATGCTGGCTTATTGTAATGGTAGGATCTGTGTCTGCAGAGCCATTTGCTTTACCTTTGTCTCTTCCAAAATGTATAAATTGAAAGCTTTTTTTTCCCTCACCCCCACAGGTATGTGAATTGCCCTCTTGTCCAGAAAATACAGAATTATGGACTACATCACTTCCTTTAGTTCGTGTGGGGAAGGTGACCCAATGGAGATATGGATCATGGACCCCAGTATGTAATGTAGCAGTCACATCTTGTGGAGCAGTTCTCTCATTCACCCATTTTCCCATAAAGCTCTCATTAATATAGTTTTCAGACTTAAATGTACTTGGGATAAATTAAACAGGAATTCTCATATTTTTTTAAGAGAAGGACCTGTTTCTTGAGGAGATAGACACTCCCAGCAAACAGTGTGCTTTAAATCCAATCAGGGAAAGTAAGAAGAGGAAAAAAGCAGGATTCTAGGAGCTGGGGTTCTGAGAAAAATAGTTTTCATACAATTCAGAGTGTGATAGGAAGTGTCTTTTAAAAGTAATTGATCCATTTCTGAGTATGAAGAATATCTCTGATTTTAAACTGTGATTTAAATAATTTATGTGAATAGTATAAACAGTTTGGGTCTTTGAAAGTCTAATTTGACATTTTTTGTGAAATCAGCATTATGATAGTGGTTCCTACACAGCTCTTTGATGGAAGATTTTTTTTATTTTGATAATGTTGAAAATTAGTTGTACTGGATAGCAATGTGAAATTTTAAAACTATCTATAAAATGTGTGTGTCTGTTAATTATGTCTTATATCTTTGCACAACTATTTTAATTAATTAGCAGTAAAGAGTGTATAGACTGAGGCCACTTAGAAACTTCTACTAAATCCACCTTGATCTCAGATATAAAGACATCAAAAGGGGCTTAATGCAGCATGATAATACCAACTATAATAGCCAATGGATTGTGAAGACAAGTTTTTGTTTTAACGGTTGATGTAAATATTGCATCACTGTGTAATAACTGAAATGTTCAGGAAGTTATCAATGTTTCTGTTATTAATAAATAGAAAAATTTCCTTTGCAACTGTATAATTATTCCATATTATAGTTTAAATGCTGCCTGTTTATATGTGCTGAATTGCATCATGAGAATTAAGGTCATAAATTCAGTTCCAAGCCAACAGGAATTCTTAAGGCCTAAACCATCCAGCAATATTTCACTTTCCTTTCTGAATTCAGGATTCTATTAATATGAAATGGCAATCTAATTTAATTCTAAATTCAAGGTGATACTAAGCTATGTTAGTATTTTAGATGCATGCATGATCTTGTTTTGGTCTCTTAAACTGTGATGAGCTTGGATTGTTCTCTGACAGTGCTCTGCAACCTGTGGGAAGGGTGATCGCGTTCGCTATGTGAGTTGTAGAGATGCTCGTGGAGAAATAGCAGATGAATCTTTCTGTGCTCATTTACCTCGACCACCTGAAATTTCAAGCTGCTTTAGCCCATGTGGGGAGTGGCAAGTTGGAAATTGGTCCCCTGTAAGTTTTAATTGTAACATATTTTTAGTGTCTATTTAAATTACTGGCCAAAGTTTTTGTTTAGAAATTGAGAGCTCATATTTTGTGCAAGTGTGATGAAATCAAGTCCCTCAAAAAAGCAAAGTATATGTTTCTACTTGTTGAAAGTAAATATAAATGTCTTTGGTTATTAATTATCAGTGTGCTGTTACAAACTCTGTGTTCATTTTTTGGTCAGTGCACAGTTACGTGTGATAGTGGACTAGTAACAAGACAAGTTGTCTGTGTCAACTCTCATCAACAAATCAATGAGAATTACTGTGATCCCGAAGGCCGACCTGCTAAGGAACAAGAATGTAACATGCCACCTTGTCCACCAGTTTATCATCATATTCCGAAAATACATGACCATCCAAGCCATTTTCCAGAAATAGGTTATATCCCAATACACCGTCCACAAGACAATTTAAACCAGTGGAACCATCCCTCTGTAGGAGGATATCAGTGGAGAACTGGACCCTGGGGAGCAGTAAGAAATTTTTTAGAATATATTAATCTGTTCTCTCACATGTGTGTTAACATTTCTAGAAATGTTGCAGTACAGATTTGGTTGAAAGAGAAGCACATTCATTTTTAAAATTATTATTATTGTTGTTATTACTGTTGTTCAGAATATATTAAATTTTAAATGTAATTTTTCAGTGATTTGAAATTTAAAATACTTCTACTCAGAAGTCACTTTTATTTGCAAATGTCAGTTTTGAAAGTTAATGTTTAAAGCCAAGTTGTTTTAACCAACGTATTTTACGTTTTTCTGGTCATGCAATGGCAATACATATGTTTGCATGTTTTGGTAGTGCTCTAGTACTTGTGCAGGTGGATTTCACCGTCGAGTTGTAGTATGTCAAGATGAGGAAGGAAGAAGTGCTAGTTATTGTGATGAGGCAACAAAACCTCCAGAGTTGAGACACTGTGATTCTGGACCCTGCCCACGGTGGAACTTTGGGAACTGGGGAGAAGTAAGTGCATTTCACTTTCAAAGGGAAACAGTGGTTTACCACATAGGCTTAGAAGTATAAACATAATTATTTGACTGTGAGTGGAACCAAAGACCTTTTTTTATTTACTCAGAAAGAGTGAGTTTCAACCTGTTTATTTAAACTTTGATGAAATCCAGAACTGTAGTGGAAATACGAGTCGTGTAAATAAACATCCAAAAGAAGAAAGTACTGTGTGAGGCTAAGGATGTACAACATACAGTGCTGCAGTAGTATCTTGAATATTGAGACCTACAAAAATATATTCTGTTACAAAAAAGAATGATTTTATACAGAAAAAGCTGTGATAGCTAGTCTAAAGAAAAAAATGAGCACAAGAAGCTGAGAAAAACTTTTGCATCTACTTTCATAGGTATTACTTGAGCAACTGCAAGTTGTAGTAGCTACTGGGTTAAAACTACAAATTAGAAGTATAAAAATAGGATCAGGCATCTGAAAGGTGTGCCTGGGTTAGAATGTTTTGATGAAACATTTTATGTTATTGGACAATTTCTCCATGCCATGTGATGTCATATCTTGACCACGTATTTTTGCTCAAAAACTACAGAAAGAGCTAAGAATGGTTAGTTTTGCATTTATTCTAATCTAGCCTCTTATGATTCCTGCCCACTTTTCTTATTCTTGATAAATCATTATGTTGAGTTGAAAAAAGAAGAAAAATTTGTTGAGTGACTTTTTAATTTTACTTTTTTCCCCCCTCGTTTTGGCCAGATTCAGCCATTCATTTCTCACAGCCAGTCTGCATGTCTTTTTTTTTTCCTATCCACTGCTGCAGACTTGGGATTTGGTTAGTGCAGATGCTGCAGTTTTTGTCTTATTTAGCATCTTTGGGAATGCAGTAAAAAGCTATAAACTACTACAGGTTGTTTTTAATAGCTCATCAGGAATGAGAGTTAGTATTTTTATCTGGTATTGCAGAATTACAGGCAAACCGAAACCCAGAAGACACATCCTACATGTGTTTTAATCTGTATAAATTAAACTATGCAAAAGTGTGCCCAGTGTCTGAGTTTTCTGCCCAGTGTCTGGCAGCAAAAACTAGCTTTGAAAAAGTTTCCATATTTTCCTCTTAGTAAATAAAGAGATACATGCACATTTATTCTCACAAATGCTTACTTCTGCTTGGCAGAGTAAAATCTCTGTAACAGACTTTCTGCGGAAAATCACTTCATAAACCATAAAAATGTAGTTTGATAAATATTTTGGTGAGATAATTTTTTTCATTACATATGATTAGACTTTTAAGTCCCTTTTCTAGAACAGGATGTCAGGGGAATATGGAAATAAACATAATAAATGCTAACATGTATTGATCTTTTGGTTTAATGGTATGTGATGATTCTCTTAACGGAATTATTGCTTGTAAAATTCTGTATTTCAGTGTACTCAGACGTGTGGAGATGGAATAAAGACAAGACTGGTGATTTGTCAGCTTCCTACTGGCCAAATGTTGGGTGATCAAAACTGTGAAATTCTAGACAAGCCACCTAATATGGCACAATGTAATGTGCATTCTTGCCCTGGTGATGTTTCATGGCATCGGGGACCATGGAAATCGGTACGATAGCATTCACTAACATTTTTTGCTTTCGTTCTTTCTGTCACTCTATTTCCCCTTGTCTTTTCAACGTTGTATTATTGTTTTATTTGATAAAAGTGAAATAATGCTGCATGTGGAATATAGTCTACGTAGTTTTATTAAGAAATTGTTCCTGCAGTCACTGAATTAAATGAGAAGCAGCCATTTCCTTCACTGGGAACAGTATCATGCTCTGTAAAAGATTACAGGAAATATTTTGAGAATTACCAGAAATCATCATAGTTGTTTTATTTTGAAGGCTTATGATTTGATCTGTGTTTAAAAGTATATGTTGTAATTTATGATGTACTATTATCTGCATATATATATTTGTAAAAAAAATCCAAACTTTTTAATGCACAACTTTATTCCTATGGTATATTTAAATGTAAAATAACTCACACACATGTATAATATACTCTGTCATCAAACATTTTACTCGATATTACCTGTACATTTGTGTATAAATGTTTACTAGTGGTTTTAAAACAGGGACTAATTAAAGCTATCTATGTATAATTATGTATGTAACTATAATGTGTTATTGTCTACATGTCACTGTCTCTTAACATGTAAAAATGGCTACTGTAATCACCATTAATCTTTAAAATTGCCACTAGCAGATTATTAACATCCTAAAGTAATCATAGCAAGCTCTGCAATATAGAGTACATTTTATTTCCCAAGCTGTGATTTTGACAACAATATTGATCATTGTGCTAAATTCTAAGGAGAATAATGGCAATCAAAGGAGTCTGGATCCAGTTTTGGTTCCATCGAATTCAGCAAAAAACCTTTCATTAACATCCCTGGAAGGTGGACTGTGGCAACAGTTGTTTGAGGTTTTTTTATTAAGAAAATGATGTAATTTGGTTCTTTGAATTAATGTGGGACTCTTTTTAAAATACTGTCCAATTTCAACTATAGTAATTTAGTAGTGTTTATATAATCTATTCTAATTTATTGCAAATAGACTATAAAATAAGGGTTTGAATTCATGGTATACCACAGTTATCTCTTTCTTCCACTATGCAAGATAGTTTTGGTTTGTATTTAGCAGACACCAGAGTGGTGACTTGCCAATGCTGAATTAATGTATGTACTTCAGGTGCTGAGAAGGCGAATGTGGTCCAGCACACAGTTGCCTTTGAACTCAATGTTTGTTTTCCTTCTAGATCAATAATTATTCACAGCCTGTTCATTCCCTGAACAATACAGTTTTTCCTGCATTAATATGTTACCTGTAAGCTCTTGTATTTTAAATGTTACGTATGGCTTAGTTTCATAAAGATTTTCATGTTGTTTGTATATCAATTGACTTAAAAAGCCATTTTAATCCATCAAAAATAAGTTTAGAATGGATTCTATATGTCAGAGAGAAATTTTATGGCCTCTATTTTATATACAATTGCAAGCTCTATGGTTGATCCATAAAAGATATAATTCCATCAGCTAATGTGCTGTTATGCCGAAACAAACAGAGCAGATTCAGGAAATAAAGGCAGGCTCACATATGGAGTATGCTGTCACATTTTAGTAATTTAGATAGTTTGAATGCTGGCAATGCACAAACTTCAGTAATTTTTGTTGCTGCTTAAACAGAGCAAAATGAATTCATGGAGGCTGACTATTAAGAAGGAGCAATAAAAGCTTTAGTCACAGGAACACTCTTGCAGCCTAGCACAAACAGCTTTGTTCAGACATGATAAACTAGTGATGTGTTAGTTTGGTCCTGACTATCTCATGCATTTCTGATATACATTAGTCCTTCTAATATAGGGAACTGTTAGTGACTGGAGGCTGAAGTCCTCAAGCCTGTCACATTTACACTCACTTCCTTCTCTATATAGACAGCAAGAACCAGAGAAAACACTACTTATATTTTTCATGAAAGTACTGAGTCATATTTACATGTCAGGACAGCAATGCAGTGCACTTTTGTATCCACTAGTGAGATTCCAATGTTAAGCAGAAACTGAGATGCAAGAATTTCCACTTGTGGTGTAATTTTCTGTAATAGATTCTGCCACCTTTTTTTCTGACATGCATGGCAAAGATGGAGAGGGTGAGTAGAAAGAAGGGAATCTCTGACTAATTGCTTTACCTGGAAAAACTCCTTGACCTTCTTGAGTATGGGCTCTTCTCTGGCCCAGCCAGTTCAGAAATGGGTATCAAAATTGCTTAAAAAACTTTTCATCATTCTGATGTAGCTTTGTCTAAACAATGTCTGAACTAAAAGCTTTGCTCATGGATTATTCCAACTTTTTCATAGCAAGATAGTTTCCTCTTTGATTTTAGATATCAGCAGAAATAGATTCAGAAAAAGTCAAATTAGCCAAGACTAATTCAGAACCCCCAGTCAAGAACCTGATCCACCATGTAGAAGGATTGTTCTAGTTTATCAGTTGTCAGTCTTTTGTACTTTTGTGCCCCAATACTTCCATATTGGGCCATTCTAGTTTCTTCTAGCAAGAAACTGCTGATATGGAACTTAGTGCCATGGTCTATATGCAAGAATAGAAGACTTTTGGCAGTATGCTTTCTAAATACATTTCATTCAGTTACTGATTAATTTTTCACAATGTAATTAAAATAAAACATATCTTGTAAATGCACAACAGGGCAGTTGCAAGGAAGACTCTGCTTATCATTTGAAGCCAGAATTGTGGTTGATGCTTTCTGCAGTTTCGCAGCTATGGGCTGTTACATTTTATAATGTCTGTCTGTGGCTACCAGAGCTGACCATCACAAGGCTTAAAGGCTGTGTGCTCCTCTCACTGATTTCTGCAGTTGTCCAAATGGGTGTGAGGCAAGTAAATCTGGAATTCTGAAGGCTCATTCCACTCCAGGAAGCTTTCTCAGAAATACCATGCATATGCAGAAGCTTTGATTCTTTGGTAATCTATGAATCTTTAATTCAGTCCAGTATTTTCATATAATGACATCCAAACCAGAAAGACTCTCTGAAGTTTTACAGAGGATGGTTAGGAAACACATCCTTATGCCTGTAAGTTGAATTTGTTTGATCTAGAGGTCATTGAGAGACTCTGACAATTATCTTTTTAGAATGTGGCTTACATCGTCTTCCCTCTCAGTTTTTTGCAAGTTTTGCAATTTTGTTTAGTAAGAACCGAATCATTCTCATTTTTTTCTTTTTTTTTTCCTTGATTGATTTTTCAACAAAATCCAGAGAAAATGCAGGGGGTCCACACCCAGTCCATGCATCTTGAAAGAATATTGGTGTCAGTTTTTAATGTACTTGAGGTTTATAAATATACAAACATTCCTAAATTCAAATGTTTCAAAATTTGAAACATTTTATTTCAATTTCATTGCCAAAATGTCATGTATCTAAGTACACCGCATCTTTTTTGATATATAGAAATAAGAATACAGATGTATATATTTTGATATATGCATTTTTGTGATGTATTTATGAGTTAAATTATACTTGAAGTAAATATAACTGCTTACTTTAATGTAGTTGCACCACCAGTAAGTTTAGCCCATATATCTTGAATATTTTTCTATTATGCTACTCTAGTTTCATTGGTGAAGGGGTTGAGGCAATGTTCCAAAACTTCATGAAAGAATGAAGAAAGGACAAGCTGAAAAGTATGGAAACCATATGTCACATTATATAATGTCAAGAGAAATGGCATAGTGTTCTGGCAGCTATCTAAGAGTACTTTTTTCTAGTATAGATTTTTATTGTATCACTTCTTTCCAGAGTGCATTGTTTGATTTCTGTGTTTAGTCCAGGCAGTGAGACTTCTGGTTTATTGTATTAATTTTCATCGCAGTGGTTCTGGTTTTCTGACCCTAATGACAACCAGTTGTGTTTTACTTAAAACATGAAAAGAGAATTACAAATTTGCAAAGATACCAGAAGACTTTTAAACTGAACCGTAATTAGTATATATAACAATTTTGTGCTAGAAGAGTTTTAGAATAATCTATCTTAATTGAGTTTAAGAATGATGCTTTGTTACTTTCAATATTAAGCTTTTTTAAATTTGAGCAGTATTTCCCATATCTACATGCTTTAGTATTCTAACAATTATCTGTAACCTGACAAAAAGTTGTGTGACAATGCAATCAAGTCAAATGTTAGTTGGATCAAGGGTTATGTTTAGGTATAACAAATCTGCAGATACATAGTTGGGATGTATTTACAATCTTGAGAAGCTTTTGTGTATAGCATGCTAGAGAATAAAATACAACTTTTAGCAGTACTAGGCCAGGAAATTATTTGACACACAGTAGCAAGTCAGGAGATTTTACGTGCCAAAGCTCTTGCCTAGTACCTGGGCAAAATGTGTAATGCGAACATATGTTTTGTTTTACTTCTGCTGTTCAATGAGGGATAACTCCTCTATGCATCTAGTATGCGTTTCTTAATGGAGATTTTTTTTATGGTGCCTTCACATCAGGGATTGTGTTTGACTACTAACTGAAGCATCCCCTTTCTATCTCTGTTTCTTTTAAGGTTTTGATATTTTTATCTTGGTTAAAATGTCATATCTTCCTTTCTAGTCTTTTTCTAAAATGGCGCCTAGTTTGTTGTCTGCACAATAGAAAACAATGTAATTTTCTCAAAAATCATGATCTCTGTCTATATATACACTTCCATTGTGCTGTGTATCCTTAATTTTTATATATTTTTCTAAAGGTTTTAAGGAGCATGGGCAGGTATTATGCTGGGGGAATAGAATAAACTATTCCTATATGGGAAGAAAATACCCTCAGGCTTCACAGAGTGGGGAAAGTTTGTTCACATTTTTGGATGGCAATTTTAGTGTATTTAGGAGCTTGACTTTATTTTTTGCCCTCTGTGGTTGATGCTTACAAAAATACTTAAAGATCCAGGCAGGCAAACAGCAAGGTTTCTGCTTAGGCAGTTGGTGGGAGCAGTTGATGTTACCTTGAAAGCTTTGTATTTCATTTGGGCATTCATTCTTATATGAGTGTGGATAGGTACCTAAATTTTATCATAAACATTTTAACCTCAAATATTTTAACATGAAATATATGTTTGTTTCTCATCCTTTCTCTTTCCTTTAGAAAGAATACATAGCTCCTTTCAGCAGATAATTATACTTTGTCTGGAATGTTCATAAAATAGAGATTTTAATTTATTTTTTTTTTCAATTTTCCTCACTCTTAGAATTTGTATGTAATTCATAATTCCTTGTGATTCAGAGAAAATAGGCATGAAAAGAGTGAATTATCTTTGAAGTTACCTTTAAGTGTTACTGCTATTACTTACTGCCCTTCAGATACACAATGTAATATTCTTTGAAGTGACTTTTTTTCTAGTTCTTCAGTTTTCTACTTACTTGCTCCAGAATAATTTTGATATAATTCTGTCTTTGCAGTAGTGGAAGAAATCTGTTATTACTTTTAATGAATATGAATCTATTTTTTTAAGAAATAGTCCCAGTCTCCTTCCAGTGTTGTTACTGCCAGGTATCCCATTGACCTCTGCAGGAGCAGAAGCAGCCCAAACTTGCATAAGTAAAATATTTTTCTTTTTAATGGAAAAATTCTTGCTATGTATGACAAGTGCCTTCATTCACTTTTTCTAATGTGTAAAAAGTATTTATATCTTTAAAAACAATCTTTTATATTAAAAGGGAATTCAGAATCAGTGAACTTGGTTTTCAAAACCAGCTTCAGTTTTTTACCTCTACTTCTGCTGCTGCCTAATGTTGAACTTCAAAATACCTCACTGCAAATACAGCACATTAAATTAATATCCCAGGGCCTGAAATCTTAAGGTTAGCATCTGCTATTCATTTTTTAAAACTTTGGAAATTGATGGGGGGATCCTTTTCAGAGATAACTGATAACATATGTCACTGCCCAAATAATGTTGTAAAACAGACTTGGGATAGTGAATTTCGTTTAGGGTCATTCTGTAAAAATGAAAAAAACAATTACTTGTTTCCAAAATTCAAAAGCAAATATTTGTATAATGTTCATCAAGTTTAGAGGAAATTTCTCCTTTTTGGTGCTATGTTGCATGTATAGCTTGAAAGAATAAATAATTTATAATGTACGTGTGATAATTTAATTTAACGACTGTTACTTGTGTCTGTGAAATACAGTTACATTTTAACCCTTCTTTTTCATGCATGTTGTGTGGCTTTGTGTTTATTGTGCCCCTTACTAAGGAATGTTAATGTTTACAGTACTTAAAAATCAACAGAAGTTTGAGATGGGAACTAACCACTTTTGCTGAAGGTGAGGGTTTTTTTGCTCTAGTGTAACCTTTGTGTTGAAATTAACTACATATGATATTTTAGTGACATTGTTTTCATGGGGAAAGCTCTCAAACAGAAAAAAGAATACTGTTACTGGTAAAAGCAGCAGTTGATGCCATTGGTCAGCTGGACTAAAATAGGTAGATGGCACGTGACCTTCGATGACTAAGCTGAAAGATCCTAGCTGTTGAACCTTTTGCTGGAGCTGCAGTTTTATGGCCCAGTCCTGTTCCCACTTAGTCAGTGCCAAAGATGTAGAAAACTGAAGATCATAACATAATGCTCAGCTCTTAATGTCAAAGACATAACATGCTTTTTTACATTCCTAAAACCCTTTTGCAGAGGTTTGCAGAACTTTCAGACACTGAATTTAGAAGGAGGACAAGTAGAGGGTAGCTTATTAAAAAAAATAAAAATTATTATAATAATGCTACAAAACCCCAACAACCAGAATATAACAGAAGGGGAAAAGAAGCCAGGTGGTCCTTAACAGTGTGCCTAAATACATACAGCCATTTAATGAGAAAGAAAGGAATGTGACATTACTGGTGTATTTATTAGACCTTTCAGAAAAGCTGAAGGGGTCTAGGTGGTCAGATCTGTATGAAAATCATTCTGAGCTGCCTGTATATATGTGGCAGATTCAAAAACCCCAGTCAGAACTCATGAATGTTGGTTCAAGGTGTTTTTGGGCCCCACTTAAAAAGTTGTTAAACATGTATTAAAGTATTAACATTTCCAAACATTTATGAGGGTCAATACACAAATATAAGTTGGAAAACGAACATTATATTCCACAGTTCTGTATTGTCGGAGTTCCTAGTCCTTTCTTTGAAAACCAGTGATTGTGGGAGACTGGTGACTCCACTAAGAGAGAGTGCTATATTGATCAGTATATGTTCTAGCATGCATCTGCCTATGGCCCTTTCATGTCAGTGAGAGCAGAATTGGGCTCTTAGATTACCTGCTGAATCAGTCCTTCAGAAGGTTTCATGTGTGCTCATATGTATTATGCACATGAAATGTAATGTTGAAAAGATTGATTGTTAGTAAGTTGAAAAGATTCAGAAGAGTGGCTTAGGTTGAAACCAAACTGGATTTGAACATGTGAAGGTAGGTAAAATGTATTTCCCATCTAAAATATACTCATATTTTCATGAAAGTTAATATTTAATATAAATTGGGGTAGGGTAATTTTTTAGGTGATATTTAGTTAAATGACATAGAGTTGTATTTTGTATGCTTTTAAAAAAGTTTGAAAAATTTCTGGCAGTACTATATTGTTCTAGTATATATTGCTTTGTATTTCCAGCTTTTTAAAGTTCAAATACAAAATCTC
>JAOXXN010000265.1:28757766-28772754 GCA_026770055.1 Myrmophylax atrothorax | reverse complement strand
AAAAAGTGAAGTGATAAGAAGTGATACTTTTTATAGAGCAGAAAACACACAGAGATCATGTATTTGTCAATCTAATTTCTGAGCTACTGTTTTGATGTTGCTAACATGATTAAAAATGCTAAATCAGAGATTGCACTTGCTGGGACCCAGCATTTCTTGTGCTCATAGGTTTTTGCAAACTCAGCTGAAGATAATTCATCTACTGCTATAAGACTGCATTATGTCTAGTTACTTCTGTAATTGGTTAATTGAAAAGGCCCTATCTCTTCAGATAATAAAACGAAATTTTAAATTGTGAAAATATTATAAACAAATGCATTTTTACTGTGCAACCCCTTTATGCAAATGTAACTTCCCCCATCACGTTAAAAATGTGATCCAGCCCTCATTGTGAAGACCTGTGAACAAAATGTCCCTCTCAAGCAGCCAACATTACTTTCCAGTAAGAGTGCATAATCTGTCATTCCTGTGCATTGGTTCAGTTTTCCCCATCTTCACAGGAGGCAGAAAGTTAACTTCCCTGTGATACAGTCTGTTAAACTGTGTCCAGTTTTTGGAAGCAACAAATGGTTTCACTTTGGGTTGCTCTTTGGTTTTCATGGAGGTTTGTGGACACAAATACTGGATGGACACAGGTACATCTGTTGTTTTCTATTTGAAAAATGTGTGTGGAAATTTACCCATTTATTGGAAACAGGGAGAAAAACCCTGTGTTTCTTTTGCTCACAGCGAATTTCCCTCAGCTCTCATATCTTCATTTTCAGCCACTCTTCTTTCCTGATGCTTGCACTTTACTCACTGTCTCCAGTGCTGCTGCCTTCATGTAACTGCTTAAAAGTATTACTAGTGCTATGTGACAGTGGGGTAAAGAAAGATGAGATGGCTAAAGTGTGGTCAAGTCAGAAAGTTGATGTCTGCAGTGCTGTAATGGTGAAAGTGCCAGTATGAAGCTGTTGCAGAAGGTATCAAAGGCAAAGAACAGGACTGCTGTTCAATTTTGTAAATTTGACACAAATTTATACTTTTAGATTAGATTTGCAGAAAGACCTAGTGAAGGTCTAGCTCTGTTCCTAATTGCCACTGATTTCAGAAGGACAGGTAAGGCAGAATTGTTTGTTGCAGGTGTTGATTTTGCTTTTGTTTGGCTTGGTTTTTTTTTTTAATTTACTAATGTTTCTGTATTTTTAATTGTGATTTGCCTCAGCTGCCTGTCTGTTGTATGTATCATTCAAATGACAGATGATAAAAGTTGGGTACATGTACCTGATACCTTGCTGCAGGAATGCTGACTGAGCAATGTAGATTCTCTCTTCCCTCCCTCCCAGCAATTAACAAGCTAATGATACTTTTCATTATCTTAATATATACTGTCATGAATGACAGTGATAATGTTGCTTGAATAAGGGCTGATGTTTAAGTTCCTAGCAAAGGCACATTCATACCCTTCGGTGACATTTAAGACCTGCACACAAGGTAGCTGAGCCTGCCAAATGGCTGCTGAAAGGAGGCAGAAATACCTATCAGTTTCCTGATTCTCAGGTGGTAACCAGACACAGTCGATTCAAATGAAGAGCAAGTAAGGCAGGAAGAATAACTACACAATTCAATTTTTACTGTAATTGGGAGACTAAATGGAACATATAAAGGGTTAAATGAGATATTAAATATGCTATGGCATTGCTATTAAATGAGAACATATTAATTATCAACTCATGAAATTATGGTTGTTATTTTTAAATCCACCTCCACACTTATATCTCCGTAATCCATTGTTCTTGTGCTATTGTAATAGCTAAAAGCTTATTTGGAGGTCTAACTGTGTTATGTGTGTCATGTAGGTAAAACAAAGAGAAGGTTACTGACTGGAAAAGCTTAGTCTCATTTATGAGATATATATAGACAGAGTGGGAATACACGGCACAGTGAAGCCTGGCTGAGTATCACGGTAGGTGGGGAGCTAAGTGTGGCATTTTTCAAATGCTCTGTAGTTGGCATCAAGAAGGATGTCAGGCTTTAGGCAGTGATAGGAAGAAAAGTGGTGTTCATCCTGACGGGGAAAGACATGATAGGGCTTTCAAAGAAGGACCAGATCTTCTATTTTATTTGTTCTGAACTCAAGGTAATGGACAGGGCTTTGAGATGTCAGAGTGGCAGGCCAAATTAAGACTTACTTACAAATCTAACTGGAATGAATCAAAGAAATTCTATGGATGATCATTAAGTGGAATTTCAAGAGTTCTGGTTTTGATTTTTCGAACAGCTGCAAAGAGTGTGGTTGTTTCTCTGCCATCCAGGCAGATTGCCATTTTCCACCTTTAAGGCTACTGCCAGTTGCAGTGGACAAAAAAATTGAGACCATGTGCTGTCAACTTTAAAATATTGTCTAAAATTTCTCTGTAGCAGCATCAGTAGAGTTTGGCTTCTGCAAACATGAAATCATTTTACTTTCAAAATATATGTGGATAGTTCTGACTTTAATAAGGGTGTCTTTATTTTTGAAAGGAATACATTAGCACATTCCTGGTAGATACCAGATACATCCTCTCATAGCCGTTTTTCCTTCCGGTTATCCACATCAATCTGAAAATCGGTCCTGAATCTTCTGTATTCCTCCATCATTCTGACTTTTTCTATGTTTGTGTGTATATGTACATGATTTCATATATCCATCTATTAGACAGATACACTTCAGCATGCTTGGAAAATAATTATTCAGGAGGTTTTTCTTACGTAACTTCAGATGAAAGTTGAAACAAAATTCTCCTAAAAAGAGTCCAAAAAAAGCCCCTTTTTTATGAAGCATACAGTACTCAGTCCTAACTGAAAAGTTATGGCTAGGGACAATGGACAAGTTAAATGACCTCAAAGAGTCACTGCGGTCTCTGTTTTCAGCTGCCACACGCAGACTGGCTCTTAGGTTGTACTCCAGTGTCTCCTACACCCATACTGGGATTGCTTTGGAGAGCACTGGTGTCAGCATCCAAAATACTTACCTGGAAGCCCTGGAAAACAATGTGTATGGTAGAAACTTGGTGTGTGCCTGCTTCCCAGCTTCTTATGCAGCCAGCATATGTAGCTAGGCTGAAAGAAAAAAAAAAGACGTAAAGTAAGTAAAAGTCCCTTTTGGGCTGACTATAGAAAATGATTATTGCCTTCTTTTGCTGCTGAATTAAAAAAATCCAGTATTAGATGATGATGCTTGGAGCAGATTGTTCTCTGGCTTCCATTCCACTGGGGGCAGTAAGTAATGGCAGTTACTTTGCATGTCGGCTGTCCTTCCTGAGCTGCTATGTTGAAGAGAACAACTTCTGGAAAGCAAATATACAAACTTCCCTCATGAAAAATAATGAGAACTGACCTTCAACAGTTCTTTTCTTTCCAAAAGTCATGTATTTTACACCACATTTGCAAGTTTTAAAGTTAATCACAAGTAATGGAAATGAAAATTCTGGAGAGGAAAAATGGTCTTCAAATGTAAGATTTTGAAGTAACACTAAAAATAAGTAACTCAGAGCAATAGTTTTATTGGAAAGCTATCTGAGTACAAAAGAGGTGTTGTCATACGTACTGCAATTCCAATGCAAAAATATTATCAAATTATACTGTGTTGATGAAATTTAACGCAATGTTAACTAGAAAAACATGATTGTTATCTGAAGAATCTAGCTATAAATAACTCAAGTGTTAACTATGGCAATACTATGGTATTTTGGGGGAATCCAGTCACAAAGGAAGAAGATGGTTTTCTTCATTTGTCAGAATAAAGGAGCTCTGAGACTCTTAAGCCTATCTACATATTTCCTCATAAGAATGTCTCCACAGGTCACAGCAATAGTATTGCTTATATTGGATAGGGAAGGACCTAGGGATAAAACCTTATTCCAGAGGCTGTAAAAAATGTTCTTATTAATATAGGTGAGGGAAGTTGGTTGTGAAATCATAGGCTATCGGTTTAGCAAGGATTCAGAAAGGATTACAGGCAGCTCCAACAATTTACCTGGAGGACTCAGTCTTGAACAGATAATCCAAATCTGTATTTTTTTAGAAGGTATTAGTTAGAGTAGCTAAAAATTGTACCTTTTTTGTGGCATAGAACTGGCAACCTCTGCTGTGAAGTCTCACTGTAGAGCTTGAACAGAAGGATATCAGTATTTTTGACTCTATGCCTAAAGCCTGGGAAAGAACAAAAGTTGAAACTCACAATTACCTGTTTGTCTATTACCTCTCTAAAGAAGTGTGATTAGGCCATGTGTTGCTGCGTTGTCTATATGTGGTTTGGTTTTCAGATGCACTACAGTACCTCATGGCATGCTTTGCAAAAGTTTTTGACAAGTGCAGCAGTAGAAATATGGAGGTTTACCTTGTGTTACTGTGTTACTGACCTTGATATACCATCTGTCATTGTCACGGGAGCCAAATCTGTGCTGTGGACTGAACTTTAGGAAGTGTTCTCAGGATGATGCTTGTGTTGCACCATAGAGAAAGAGGAGCAGTGCTGGTTTCTCACCTTTCACATTTTGATATACAAGCAATCAAATTCAAGGGTTGCTGTATTTCGTCATGCTAAGGCAACAGACAGGGAGGAATTTTCAGTAACTGGAGGCAATGCAAGAACTTTCTGCAAGTAGACATCACTCAGCTTGAGGGAAAAGGACCACTTGGACCTCCCTGGGCTCATCTGGCTGTGCATATATTTTGTCATTACAAATACAGTATTTTTTTATTTAAACAGAAAAAATATGTTACTGAGCTTAGAAATCCAGGCAAATTATGTGGTAGGAGCATCATCTAGGTAGTGTTTGGGTCAGAGTGTAGTTTTGTAGTATTGCAGCCCTCGTGGGAATACAATTCATGCTTCCAAGAGGGAAGTGTGTTTATTATGCATTTGTGTCAAAGATCCCATGATGTTAGCAGTAGGATTGAAAATATTACTGTAGAAATCTTTCACTCTAGAGCTTATCTTCCAAATGCCATCTAGACCTCTGCAAAGTGGGAGGGCCAGAAAGAACTGGAAAGAAGAAGAATAGTACTGGGTATATGCTTGTTGGGTATATGCTTTGTGTCATGGCATGCTTTAATTCTAGTGCTTTAGTTGGTATACAGTGTACAGTCTTGGATAACTCCTCATAAAAAGCCATTTGGACATTCGGAGGGTGTGGAGAAAAACCACTTGAATGGTAAGAAACTTGGAGGAAAGGCTGGAGGTAGCTGTGTTTCTTAAGACTGAGACTATAGAAGAACAGATCGAATGAGGTATTGCAACACAAAATCAGTGGTTACAAAGAGGTGAGTGTTTAGAAGTCTGCTAAGCGTAGAATGAGAAGTAACCATCTTATTTAATGGTGAGAGAGACTGTCATTAAATCGTAAGGTACTTTTTCTAACTGTAAGGATGGTTCTACAGTGGAAAAACACAGGAAAGGGAGGCTGTAGCATCTCTGTCGTTGAAGACAAGACTGACAAACTGCTGCCAGGAATGGTCCAGATATAGCTGATTCAAACTCTGAGCAGCATGATGGATTGGATGAAGTCTAAGTCCTTGGCGTAGCCTTCCTCCCTTCCATTGCTAAAGCTGCAAAAGCACATTCAGAAAAGTGTCAAAGTGAACTTACAGATGGAAGGAAAATTAATCAAATCAAAACATTTTCTGAGCATCTAAAACTGAAGTTTTGATTTCAAGCTGTACTCAGATAACTTAAAAATATCTTCAGTGTAACTTCTGTAGTTGATATACGTATAACTTAGATATAACCGTAAATCATACACATACCTATTGGAGTTCAATCCACCTTTTCTCAGGAGTGATGGAATGTTTGGTCCTTTGTAAGGAGGTCCTTTCTGAGTGCTTCAGCTAATGGCACAATTGTTTGTACTTGTGTTAGTGAAGAACTACTGAGTCTGGATCAAAGAATTCATAGGACTTAATTGCAGATTCTGTGTTGCTTCTTCATAGTAGTCAACATACTTAAAGGACAGAACAATTTTTTGAATGCTTTTAGTTAAAAAATGTCTATCTTGTTCTCCAGCATCACAAAATACCCTGGGGAAATGCACCTAGCAGAGGAGGGCAGGCACAAGAACCTGAAAAGTTTAAAGTACCTCTTGTTTAAGGAATGCTCAAAATTTTATTAGTGACTTGTACAGTAGTGATCCCAGTGTACTTCTAGTATAGTTTTAAGAGTTCAAACAGACTTTTGGACCAACTAGAGATAATAAAAAGGAGTTTGTCAGACAACTCAAGCTAGTGCCCTGTTTAATCCTCTAGGTTTTAAACCGGTCTTCATATCCAGTCACAGAAGGTCCTGATCAAAAAAGACAGGAAGAAAATAGCTTTTAACATTTGGAATATATTTTATCCTTTTTCAGTGCTACTATAGTGGCTTAACCATAGTAGGCAGCTGAACCCCTCGCAGCCGCTCACTCCCTTCTTCCTGGTGGGATGGGGAAGAGAACTGTAAGGATAAAAGTGAGAAAACTCATGGGTTAAGAAAAAGTAGTTTTCGTAGGTAAAGCAAAAGCTGCACCAACAAGCAAAGCAAAACAAAGAATTCATTCATCACTTCCCATCGGCAGCCACCCTCAGGAAAGCAGTGTGTCATGTGTGATAGTTGCTTGGGAAGACAAATGCATCACTCTATGTGCCACTCCTTCCTACTTCTTCCCCATAGCTTTTACTGTTGACCACATCACTTGTTCTGAGATACACCTTGTGGCTTGCTGTCCCAGCTGTGTCCCCTCCAAACCACTTGTACATCCCCAGCCTCCTCACTGGCCTTGATGCTGTGTGAGCCCAATCTAGCTATAACTAAAATAACTGTGGGTTTTAGTCACAAATAACTATAGTAGCTACTATGAAGAACTCCATCCCAGCCAAATCCAGTGAAGTTACAGTACTGCTTCTAGTCACTCTTTTATATTTAAGATATCTGTATATTTAATAGAAATGAAAAGAGAAAATGTTGCATGCTTTCCATTTACTGGTCTGTTTTTCAGTATGCAGAAGCTCACTGAGCTACCAGCTAAACTACAGAAAATGCTTCCTTTAAAGCAAAGGTTAAGGAAATTTGGTACAGAATCCACCAAACACAAGATCTTCAACTTTTCAATGAAATAATAGTTGCAAAAGAATAAAAAAAGCTTTTAGTGAAGTTGCGTGTCTGCTGCAGAAAGACCCCTAATTTAGTAGGAATTGATGATAGCATGCCTGTCTGAGAGTCCATCTGTGCCACAGAAAGCACCAGGAGTTCTGTCAGGCTGATCCTCACAGAACTTTATTGCAATGAAGAAAACACAAACAGATGAATCCTAGTTACCAGTGTCATGGAATGACTTTGAACAATAGTAATGAAGTCCAGCTTTTACTGCAGATTTATGTTTTTAAAAGAACTTGACATATGGGAAATATTACTTTTGCCAATGTTGAGACAAGTGCTAGAATTTCTATGTAAAATGGTTACAGGATGGTTTTTTCAGTTTGCATTTTTTTAAAGAACTGTTCAAATTTCTGGTGAGATATGAAGTTCTTAAAAATTTATTTTTTCCTACGTGTGCAGAAAGTATATGAAAAATTCTACACTCTCTCCATAAGCCTCCAGTTGTCTGGAATGTCAGACAAGTGAAACCACATTATAGACAAATTGAGCTGTAAGGACTATGTTGTTCTTGACCATGTTCAAGTTTGAATGATGGAGGTCAAGCAGCCAGAGTTATGTGCAGTTGCACTTTCCCCAGGCTTTCCTCACAGACCACATAATAACACATTAGGAGCTTCCAGAATGAACACAGGCTTATGAAGGGCAAAGTTCAGCCTCATAAGAAATGCACTATAGGCAGGATGCATTAAAAGGGCATGAGTGGCTTCCAGAGTGCAGAACAAGGCTTCACTCCTGTAGCAGTGAGAATTCGACAATTCTGATGTTACAGAGCTAAAGGGAAACTGGTCGGGCAGGTATCTTAGGTCAGTGTTCAATATGCAGCTCTCTAAAGAAACCACTGACTGTGGGGATAGATGTGGGCAAGGTGTCTCCCTGTAAGCTGTATTTAGATGCCTTTAGGCACTTAGGATTCCCATTCAGGGATCTTTTATGAATTCTGTATTTTTATTCTAAGAACTGAGCAGGAGCTATGCTCTGCCCTTACAGAATTGTTGAGCTATCCTCCACTTTATATTGATTAAAGCTTTTGATTCAGCATTTGAGTTACTTAGTTTGCACTCTTTGCTATGCATTCTCTGTAGTGGAGGACCAGGCAACACCTACTTGTCAGGAGCCTCCTACAAGAAACTGTATTGGACAGGAGTAGTCTTCATTTCTCATGCTGAAGGTGGGTCACTATCCAGTTGAAGAACACAGCTGAGCCTGCCTGCATCTGCTGCCAAGGCACTTCCGGAGGAAATGATCCTTTTAAGAACCATTTTTTTATATTATATCTAAGGAATGAAACCAGAATATGCCCAATTTCAGGAGAATACTGTACATACAGAGTAATATGTCATCTAGAACTTTCCATTGATGATCCTGGATCTGCTACATCCAGGGCAAGTGTATTAGCTTTTCATGTGTTTAAAAAAAAAAAAAAAAGAAAATAAAAATTAAAAAATTAGGAGCATTATTCTTTCTTCAGTTGCACTAAGTATTGTTTACCACTGTGTGCCTCATTCAGCCGCTGTGTGACCAGTATACACTCAGCTCAATTGTTTGGGTTTTTTAACTTGCTAGTAGAAATAGAGGGAAAACTGCTTTCAGAATGCTGATCATCCTTATGGGCATGTAAAGCACTCAGCTGGTCAGTGTTTTAAAAAGATTGTGCACGCTTGTAGAATTAGTCTGTTCAGCACTTTTTAAGTGAACTTTTTTAAGGTCTTCCAGTGCGACTCAGGGCAACCTAGGTAATTCTGTAACTGATATGTATGCAAGGCTTTAAGAATAGCAATCCCTGAATTATTTGCCTAAATTTTATTAAAGTCCCGTTGAAATTGTGAAGGATGTGGTCCTTAGAGATATTTGATGGGAGATGGTTACTGCAGTAGATGTAAGAACCACGCTGAAGCGGACAGGAGCAGCTCTATGAAATTCCAGGAGATACAGTAGCCCAAGCACTTGGTTCTAGCTAAGCTGCTTGGAGGTATGTCTTGGTTTGCTGTTTTATTTGTTTTTAAGTTTTGACAATTGTATTTAACAGAAGTTTACATATGCTTAATGTCTGGGGGGTCTTTTAGCTTTTAAAAGTATCAGGAACTTTCATTCCTTCAGAGCAGCACATTAACCTGTTGAATTAAACATCAGTGTTCTTTCCTTAAATAAGTTAAAAAATTGCAACCAAACCACAATAAAACAAAGAGTGAGATTATGCTGTGCTGAGAGATTATTCTGTGCTGTGGTAGCCTCATGTCCTGAAGTGGAGACTTCTCAGAAGGAACTTCTTTGGTTGCAGCTCACAGCCTGCAATGCTGTCCCTAAAAGGGCTATAAGGCCTCTTGGGAGCATTCTGGAGTCCTATTTATTCTGCAGAGAGAAGAGCCATTGATGAAGAAGGGACATTTATTATTTTCCTAACACATCATAGGAGGAGGTTAAGTAACTCTGTGCTGCACTTCACTTCCTACTAAAGAATTAAATGGAAGAATTTTTAGAGTTTTTAGTTTATGTTTCAGATTCCTGAAAAAAGCTTTGAGGGAGAGTAAATAATCAGATAATAACAGTATTTTAGTTTTTGTGCATACAAGTTATTTTGCCTGTTTGATAAATAAATCCTCTGAATTCAGGCCTGAGTTTTTTGACAGACTTTTATAATTATATGGTTTGCAGAGTTTTAAGTTTTCTGACCCACATTACTCATATATTAAAATTTCAGTTAATTTTGGTTATCTTCTTATCTTAATTCCAAGTTGATAAATTGTAAAACTACATGAACAGTATTTTAAAAAGATATATTGAAAGGTTTTGCTGAGAGCAAAATGATTTAATTTAGAAACAAACATTCTTATTTATTGAGATTTTAGAGCAGACATATAAAAGCCAAATTGTGGCCAAATCAGTGCTCTTATCTTCTTGTAAATGTAGTTGTGTAAAAGAAACATGCTACCCATTGTATTGTGTGATAAATATATTGCTTAATTCTGCAAAGATTTATTTTTAAACATGGTGGCAGTTTCAATTAAACCTCAAAGATTACACATATCAGTGTGTAAGAACACACAGGAATCCCTGTGGTATTGAGGACAACTGAGTCAGCTGAGATTCTGTTTAACAAACTGTTGTTATTGTGAAAAATATTTCTTACCTAGCAGGTTAATTTATTATAGCTGCTTGTTCTATATTTTAGAAGCTTTCATCCAGCTGTTGTTCTTAGGCAAATATTTGCCAGGTTTTGTACTGAAAGCAGGTAGTGCAGGTGCACAGGACAGCCCTGATGTGAATAATGAAATCAAACCTCACTGAGATCTGACAGCAGCCCAGCAATTTATCAGAGAAACGGCCATTTCTCTCCAGAAGGGTCTGATCCATCAGACACACTCTAGTCATGGCTAGGGCGTACTGCCAGGGTGGGGTTCACAGCATGGACCTGCAGCCCCATCCGTTTTACACTGGAGGAAGCAGGGGAGATCCTAAAGCCACTTGTGATTATTGTAGCAGCTTTCTGGAGGAAACAAAATACTGGGGTGGCAGGGCAAGTCCATGCCTGGAAGGCCTGCACCTTAGCTGCTGGTGTCTACTGTATACCTCTTCTCTTGTCTCTATGCCACGTACAGCAAGATACCCAAAGCTTGTGGAAGGGAGACACCAAGCAAACATGGCTTTGTACCCTAATAGCTGGAAACACACAGCCATGATTTTGTGTTTTCCTTTATTTAACACTTACAATAAGCATCATGCTTACATGAAAATAGTGGTATGCTGGAAACAGGAGGCAACTAGAGCATGTTCTTGTGAGATCATAGTGTCAAGCATGGATACAGACGGCTGAGCTCAGGTATTTGTCAATAATGACATCAATGAATGAACAAGATGTGAAAAATATTTGGCACCTGATCAGTAATGCTCAGTATGAGAGAGCTTACACAAAAATTTCAGATATATACAGCAAATGTTGTATCATAATACAGAAGTTTATTCCTATAATCACAGAGTCCGTTTTGGGTGATGCTACAACTTCTTCCAGTTTTTTTATTACCCTGAGATTTTTAGTAAAGTAACAAAGTAACACTTCTCTTTTCAGTGTTCTGTTTCCTGTGGAAAAGGTTTGAAGTTTCGTGATGTGCATTGTATTAATAGCTTCCAATCTAAAATAAAAGAAGAAAACTGCAAACATTTGAAAAAACCACGAACATATAAAATATGTAGAGCTGGAAGATGTCCTGCTTGGAAGGCCAGCAGATGGAAAGAGGTATGTAAACTCTGACATAACTGTCTTCTTCGTGGTAATGCAAGACAATGTCATATTCAAGACACCCTGCTTCAATGGAAATAATTGTCAGGATGTTTTTTATATGCAAATCACAATGAAATCTAGAAATTAGCAAGTAGTTAATTGTATTTTCTTTTTCTTTCTTTTAAGAATAATGAAAAATAAATGTCTGTGTAAACTGTGTATTTGATAATCTGAATTTTGTACTGAGTAGGTACTTAGGACTTTCCACAACTTACCTTGGACATTCAAATTAACAGCAAATGTTTAAATTTTACTTCTTACCATCTGCTATGGATTCAGTAGCATCTCTGTATTAGCTATTTTAATCTAAATATTAAAATGAAGACAGGTTTATGGGAGAAAGACAAGAAAAAGAGCTTGTGGGCACAAATATTGGCCTTTTTGCTGGTTTGGTCTTATAAAACATCTCTCACCTTGTTGTAAAATTGTGTATAACTGAAAACATTGCAATATATTTCATTTCACTCCCTCTTTCAACATATAAATTCCCACATTGATAAAGACATGCTACCACTCTGTACAGTTTGTCCACACTTGATAGAACAATATGAAGTTTATGATTAGGCTTGAGTCTTTAGGTAGGCTTTGGGATCTAGTCCTGCTTCTGACTGATGTAAAAGGGGTCTGTTTATCTGAGCAAGCATTAGTGGTATAGTGAAATGCCTTTGGCCGGGAAGAAGGAAAAGAGGCATTTGGTATTTATGTTCCTCAGGGTTCAAAATCCTTAGTACTACCTGCAAAAGAAAGAGAAGTGTCCTCAAAATACTGCACCACTTGCACGATTTTCTAATATGAAATGCTGAGATTTCGTTTTCTATCATTATAATATTTACATTTTCAAACAACAGACAAGACTGTCAGTCTAATAAAGACAAGATGAAAATTCAGAACTTCAGCTGTATGATCTTGCAAAAATGTAAACTTTTGCTCTGCATATGCCTTTATTGATTGTCTGTACTATGAAATAAGATAAGCACAGAGCTCAGTTAGGTAACTCAGATGCACTTGTTTTCTGTATTTTTTAAAAATTTTTATTTTAATTGTAGTTCTACATTTTCAACATCAGTTTCTTTAGGTCTAATGAAATGCTCATTTTGTAAGGGCTGTGAAATATATTTTACACAATATCCTAAGAACTTGCAATAATGGCAGCTGTATCCCCTTCTGGGGCCTGTCTCATTTCACACTGACATAACTAATTTTGATCAATTTTAGTGTTCTGTATCCTGTGGAGTGGGGATTCAGCAAAGGGACATCTATTGTCAGCTGACAGATCTGGGGCAAGTAAGTGAAGCAATGTGTAGCCGTGATACCCGCCCTGCTAGCAAGAGGCACTGCTGGCTGCCTGCCTGCCTGCTGTACCACTGGCTGGCAGATGAATGGGAAGATGTAAGTAAGATTTTCAACTTGTAAGAAGTAAACGAGTAATATTATATGTCATAATAAGGTTTTTGGTTTTTGTTTTTTTGCTTGTTTTCCCCCCAGATGTGGATGCATTTCTCATAGCTGTTATGCTGCAGAATAGCAAGTGACTGCTAGGTATTTTGAAGGTCAAGCTTGCAAAACTTAAAAAGTAACAAAAATTTCAGAGACTGTTTACTCTCTTATAGAGGATTTGCTTATCTATTGTTACAGAGAAGAGCTCTGGTGGAGCTCTGAGGAGGTACTTATTTACAGGAATGTCTCTACATACTGCATAAGATGTTTAATAAATCCTTGCAGTTTTTAAGAATAGAAATGCAAAGGAAGTGTCACGTGGAAGTAAACACTTCAGAGGTAAAATCTTTGGATAACAGTGTTTTCAAGAAGTTCTGTATGGAAGACTTAAAGCATCTTTAAAACTTAGAGCACCTTTTCTTCTTAAAGAAAAGATAAGAAGCAAAATAAAACTCACTATTCTTCTACCAATTATGAAGTAAGATAAGAAAATAAAACTCAGCATTCTCATATCAAGTATACGCATTTTCATATATAAGAAAATCTACTGTTACCTTCAGGAGAGAGATGTAATTTTTAAAGATGTGATGACTATTTTCCACATGGCAAAAATTTAATAACTTCAGTTGTTTTATGCAAGCATAAAAATATATATAAAGATGAGGGAGAGAAAAAATTATGTATAATACCTGAAATGGTGTACCAAAGAGCCTGTCTCTAACTGTAACATTAAACAAAAACCCAGTTTGTACACTTGTGGCAACTTAATAATCTGCAGCAATAAAGTTCCTAGGGCAATCCCCCTGAAACCTTGAATATGAAGTCTCAAAAGTCTGAGGACACAATTCTGTAGAAGTGACAATTGTTAATATATAAAAAATGTTCTGGCACTCTGCAAAACCTGGATTATAGTAATGCTGTTCAGACATATATATTCCTCAATTAAGCTGTATGGAGGGAAAGCTGACAAATACATGTTTTTTCCAAGTGTTCTCATATGTAGTTGCTAAAATCAGGAATTAATGAAAATGGCTCAGGATGTCCTCTTAGCACAAATATACTCTTTCAAATAATGAGAGAGTATTTTCTTTTCCCAGCAAATATTTGTATATTCCAGCTGGGTATTTGGGGCTCTCCACTACAAATGCATTTTGTTTCACTACATCCTCCAGCTCTTTCATAACTTCTTCCCCAGGAATATTGCTGTTTGCTTGAAATTCCTGTGTTCTGTTCCCTTCTCTGACCACATTCATATGTATATGTAGTGTTAATAGTAGCTCAAGTGCTTATCCACTCCTGGTAATAGTACGCCATCCACCAAACTCACAATGTTTTGCCCAGCTGTCTTAGCTCTGAGTGCTTGGCTGTCACTTCCTTGCCTCACCTCACACAGCAGAGGTATTTCCAGACATACCATTTTGTCCAGCTTGCAGCTGGTAGACTGGCTGAAGCATTTTTATCCTAAGGAGGAGAATGTCTACAAGGCTAAGGTATAAAGCATCATGAAAGGAATTCTCCTGCCTGTCCCCATCACCTCATGACTGGGTTATTCTTTATGTGCCTAATATCCTGAGCTGCTCCATGCCATTAAAAGAACAGGTACTTCTGTAAGTTGCACCATCCAGCTGTATCCACACTCCATCCTCTGATACAAGTCCACACAACATTTTCATTCTGTGTGTGACTAGGTTTCTTAAAGGCTTAATGCATAAATCGCTTCCATTGCTGGACCACAGTATCTTGCGGGTCTTCTGAACAAGTGGATAAGCCTTTCTCACTGATATACTTTCACTGCTTTCTCTGATTTCCTGCCATCCTCACTATCACTTCACTTTTTCAAGAAGGAAGGTTATCACGCACCAAGACTTGGAGACTATAAGCACTTAATACCCTAGTCCTGAGTCAATGCTTTAATTTCTCCTTTGGGTCTTAGGACCTTGCTTCGACCTAATGCAAGTGAATTTTTATCAGATTCTTTTTCCTCAACCACCCCCCCACGCTGCTACAAAGACTGATAAAGTGATAACAGGGGTTTCTCAGATGGAAAAAACTATTGATTTTCCTCATCAATAATGTGATATTAGTAATTGTTTTTCCTTTTTAACTTGTTGCTGATGTGAAG
>JAOXXN010000265.1:28746424-28757666 GCA_026770055.1 Myrmophylax atrothorax | reverse complement strand
TGTTGCTGATGTGAAGAGAATAAAAACGTCAAGCTGTTTGTTTGAATGATTGCTTGTCTTGGTCTGTGCATGTTTAGAACTTTCAGATTAAATGAAGTTTGTAAGCCCAAGTGTGCATTTTTCAACTTCTTTCAATAGTGTACTTAGGTCAGTGAAATTAGTAGAGCAGCTTCTTGGGCCTCAGTACTTGCTCATCAAGTTTGCAGATAGTGCCAAAGAGGGGAGACTGGTTTGCTGGAGGACAAGGCTGCCATACAGGGAACCCAGACATGCTACAGGAATAGGACCACAAAAACTTCATGAGATGCAACAGAGACAAATCCAAAGTGCTACCCCTGGAAAGGAAGCACTTCTGCAGCAACCCAGGCTGGGGATGAATGACCCTGGGATCCTGGTGGGCAGCTGAGGGTGAGCGAGCTGTGAGTCCTGTCAGCAGGGAAGGCCAGCAACCTGTAAACTCCAGAAAGACGTGTTATTGATTATTGCCTCTGATGAGACTGGAGAGTTTTTCTTCTCTATCACAGCAAGTTCAAACATCTTGGTTGAGGCACCCATAGCTGGGGACATGATGTTGGTATGTATTACTTAGCCTGTACCTCCACTTTTCTGGATTCTGGTAGCAGCAAGGTTCTCATCCTGTCTTTACAGAGCTGTGATGAGTCTTCATTCCAACAGCTTGCCGTGGGGAGAGGTCTGAGGACCTTCAGGGTAAAGGCACAGGCTCAACAGGTGTTGCTGCCCAAAGCTAGCACTGGCTTGATTAATAGGCAGTTTTGTTTTCATTTTCATTTTCTTTATCAGTGTAATATGTACATGGTTGCAGAGATGCTTTTTGTTTTGTTTTGAAGACCAAATTATTCCTTTCATATTTTATGGATACCTTTTTTGGCTCATACCTTTTCATACTGAAGAGCTTTTACACTCACCCTATTATCTTGGCTTGACATTGTAATTTTCTCCTCAGTTACAATGTCACGTTATTACACGCTGCTGGTTTTTTCATCTGATTAGAGATACCTGAACTTTGAAAACAAAGTAAAGCATTCTGATTCAGTGAGTAATTCAGTCTGACAATGATAGCAGATGTCATAAAAGGTATTTCTGTCTGGGTTTTACTGGTGTGTGGCAATCAGTAGATAACTTCATTCTGTAAATGGCTAGTTTAAGTACAAAAATTGTGACTGGTTTTCTCACTCTCAGTGCTCATCATCATTTAGAAGAAAGAAAATGTACCGGAAGGTTCAGTGTGTGAATGAAAATCAGCTCCAAGTGGATGAAAGCTTCTGTGATCCTGCCATAAAGCCTCCATCATCCAAAACCTGCAGAGTGGCTCCCTCTAAATATGTTGTGTTCACAGGAGAACTGTCACAGGTACACTAATTATACTGCTCACACATTTTTTATGGAACTTTACATTTAAGAATGTTATATTGCTTTAAAAAGTGCTTTATGCGTGTGGAGCAAAAAAGAAAAAAGTATATTTTCATTTGAACATGGCTGTCTAAACTTTCTCCACATTGACCCTCCCAATCAGCCATGATTTATTGTAGATACTCTGTTAGCTCCCCAGGACCTATGCTCACTAGCTAGAGGAGAGCTGCCCCTACCACTTTGCTGGTTCTCAGGAAACTTTTTTGCAAGCTGATATCACTGAGGTAGCCGAAAATCTCTTCTTGATTTCAGTGAAGTGATAGATTAGTGCTTTGTTTCCCTTGCACATCTGCACTACCTGTGTGTGTGTGTGTCTGTGCGTGTAACACAGCTGTGAGGGATGGCTCTGGGAGCTCTGAGAAAAGGGCGGAATGGGACTTTGCAGCTCCTTGCATGTGTAACTATTGTAGATTTTGACTTCTGCATAGTCATGTGCCAGACCAGGGTGGCACACATCCAATCACAGGCTTTTGCCAGAGCAAGGATCAGAGCTGATTTGTCTGTAATGAGAGTTCTGCAGAAAGGTTCAGTTGCACAGGAATAATGTCTGTTCTTGGGGATTTTATTTTAGTGCTCAGCCAGCTGTGGGTTTGGTTACCAGCAGAGGATCACATACTGTGTTGGAATCCATTCTGTTCGAAATCAACATGCCTATGGCCTTCAAACTGTAGCGTACCAAGAATGCCCGGTAGAGTCATCCCCATACATTTATAAATGTAATATCACTGGATGTTCACAAGCAGCTACCTGGAGAGTGGGGAAGTGGACCAAAGTGAGTACAGATGTGCAAGCTTATTTTTGATAACTGCCTCTAACATAAATGAATGCCAAGAGTAACTTGCTGATGTAATGATTTTAATTATTTGGTACTTTCTAAACTAACTCTTGATGACTATCCTTGTCTAGTGCTCAGTATCTTGTGGTGTGGGGATAAAAGAGAGAACAGTAGAATGTATGACTGAAAATGGCTTATCCAGTGACTTGTGCCTGCCACACTTAAAACCAGATGCCAGGCGGATCTGCCACGAGGAAGAATGTAAGTGACAGCTGTTATTTTCCACTGAAGTTAATGTTTTTCAAGGTTATGTATTTTAAAGCTATAAATATATTCAGAGCACAATTATGCAAAATTAAGTCCAAAAAGTAAGCTCTATTTGTGAAATATTAATACAATTTAATCATTCATTTTGAAGGTGAAGTTCTTACCACCTGCAAAGATATGCAGATTAAAAAAGGGATTAGAAAGGATGGTGAATACCTACTTAACATTAAGGGAAGGATGATAAAGGTACTGTTAATGAGTTTTTATGAACACTTTTTTTATGAAATAACACTTTTCTAATAAAGATTTTGCTAAAAGGCTGTATTTTCTCTTCCAGATTTATTGCTCAGGCATGCACTTGGAGAATCCCAAAGAATATTTGACATTAGTAAAAGGTGAAGTTGACAACTTTTCTGAAGTATATGGATTCAGGTACAGAAATTATTTTATATAACTTTATGAAGTGCATTTATTCCTTCAAAATTAAAAGAATAAAATAATACTTAATTTTTATGAGAAAGATGAATGGGTTTTCTGTCCTTGATTTTCTGTTCTGAATGTCTAGGTATGTGAACACACATACGCAAATGCAGGTACTTCCAGGCTGGAATTATGTTAGTTGCACTGATTGATTATAATTTTTTTTGTCTTGATTGTAGTACAAATGGCTTTTATCCACATTAGTGTTTCAGTTTAAGCAAGATTAAAAGCTGAACTTCTTGTTCAGTAACAGTTGTTTAATGGTTTTTTAAGTGACATAGTGCAATACACTTATTTTTCACTATGATATTATGTTGGGGAAAAATGTCAAAAGGAAAACTAAATCTTTGCTGTTCTGTAGGTTGCAGAATCCTTATGAATGTCCTTTCAATGGAAGCAGAAGGCAAGACTGTGCCTGTCGAAATGATTACCTTGCAGCTGGCTTCACAATTTTTAGCAAAATAAGATTTGATGTAACTTCCATGCAAATTAAAAGTAAGTATTTTGTCAGTTTTAGCCAATGTGAGCATTCTATTGACATTGTCCATGGTCACGATTACCAAATTACCAATTTGACCCACTTATAGACTCAGTTGTGCCATTTTTGAGCAAACAAAATTCTTATTTAATTTAGGAATTCAGTGGGAATTTCAAAGGAAAAAAAGAATAAATAAAAACTGCCACTACCTCCTTTGTTAATTTGTCTCAAGTGGTCAAGTGGTGTGAAATTCATGGATTCTTATTTTATATGTGAACTACCTTCATTTTCTAAGGTTTTGTTCCCTTTATTTCATTTTAGTACATGGCTTATTTTTCTTGTGGAAGTCTTCCTATTCCCTACTTAGTCCCTTGTCTGACCTTGGCACTAAATAAATGGACAGATCATCTCACAATGCTTTCAAGCCGCTGCCTGGAGCTGGCAAGTTGGCCCATAAGCAGCATACTTAGTGCTGTGTCCAAGTATACATCCAGCTTCCTCCTATCCCCCTCGTGTCTCGGAAAGAAATCTGGGCCTGTAGGTTGGCCTGGTGTTGCAATAACCAAAATTTGAAGTGTTGTCTCTCAAGTCAAAACACACATCCTCCCCCTTCAAACAAACAAGAAACAAACAAAAAAAACCCACTCAAAGCAAACAATAAAACACTGGCTTTTCACACTGTTTTTCCTTGAACTTCAATGCAGCAGCTTGTGTTGAGTAATCTTCTGTTTTCTAGCCACAGATTTTCTTTTTGCTCAGACTATACTTGGGAGAGCAGTACCTTTTGCTACAGCTGGAGATTGCTACAGCGCTGCCAGATGTCCACAGGTATTTGTGCTTTCTTATCACCTTAAAATGTTCATGTAAGGGAGGAAAAAAATATTTGCATGACTTGTTTAGAGCTGTAAGATTCTAAAACAATCTCTTATTCTGTGTAGTCAGTGTACAATATTAGGAAGTATTTTTTTCTTACTCTCTTCTCTCCTGTTCCACCATCCCCCCCTCAGTCTCTCCCTCAAACTGTCTACTCCACCCTTTCCCTGTAGACTCAGTGTATGTATATCCAACTTTCGATGTGTTTCATGTATTACTTTCCCTCCCTCTGGGTGTGATGTATCCCCTTCTCAATTTTTGTTCTCCTCCTGTGACTTTTATACAATCCTGCATAATTTTTCTTATCCTTTCTTTGTTTCTCTCCTCATGCTTCATATCCTCGAAGACCACCAGAGGAAATCTGTCTTGTTTAGCAGTATACTTTAAAATTTCTACATGCACTGGTGTGTCTACATTAATGTTTTAGTTTTTACTGGATGATCCTTTTTAGATTAATCTCTGTATCGCCCCAGTTTACTGTTTGTTGATTCACATCACAGAACAGTTTTGAAAGACATGAACAGGATGCCTTCTGGATGAAGCTAAATCAAACAATGAGCTTCAGATGAAGGATCTTATTACACTCTAATGCTAATGATGATTCAGTCTATGGGACTAGAAGAGACTTAGTCCAAAGTAAAAGCCTGATTCCTGCACTGTCTGTAGATGTTGGGCTCCCTGAGCCAATATTTTCATTCTACAAGTCTGCTCATACTCAGTGCCCTTCTAAATAATGCAGATGTAGTCCTAGTCTGAACTAGTCAACCTAGGCTGCCTTTGGAGCCCATTGGCAGAAACAGGATTCCCTAGAAAACAACTCAGCTAATCTTACACCATTAGACAATTTGGGATAAGGTCACCTGACCTCTGGAAGTGCATTTCTTTACACTAATTATAAAGGAGTTAAGACTGACTGGCTCAGTCCTGCGTTGACGTGAACCCCTGTTTTCCATCTATCCTGTGTGCCTAAACTTAAGCTATGTGGGTGGAGACAGCCAAGGGCAGCTAGAGACAATTTATGTGTGATTTGTGTACAAATGGCAGTTAAATGCCACCCTGACGCCCGATCCTGTCAGACCTCGGAAGCTCAGCAGGGTCAGGCCCAGTTAGTACTTGGATGGGAGACCTGCTGGGAATACCGGGGGCTGTAGGTTCTAGTCCTTCACTGTCACCATCCATGGCAGATGAACCTTAGGAGTTAAAGGGTGGGGCCAGTTCTGCACACCCTGTGCCCCACCTAAAAAATCCACTGCGCAGGCTGGAAGGACGCACCCATGTGGGTAGAGCCCTTCCCAAAAAATGTTTGTTTGTGAAGCCTAGCCATGATGATGATGATGATGATGATGTGTACAAATGAAGGGCTTAGGTTTGGCAGATGTAACCCTTGACAAGGAAACATCTGGACTTCATTACAGTATTGGATACCTTCAACCTGCAAACTCCCTGGGTGCAAGTACAATACAAATCTGTTTGCAATCTGTAACTTCTGTTGTCAGGTCGTTCTGCTTACGTGGTTTGGCACTGACACATTTCTGTCTATAAGATCTGCACTGAAGCTGACACTTTGGATGCAGTCAAAAGGCCTCCATTCCTGTGCTCTCAGTTCATGAAATCTGTTCCTGGCCTTGACTATGATATGTTAGGCAGCTTTTAAGCTGTCATTATAATTGTACATAGCAATTCTCATTTATTTTTGCAGTATCACTGTGAAAGAAGATGCTTTGGGCCTGTTAACTATGGAAAACATTCCACACCATTTGTAGAAACTTCCTCCTTTGTTAAATGGAAGCCTTCCACTTTGTGGGCCCTTGGAAGAATAACCTACCCTATCCATACGAGTTTATATTAGCTCTTCCTGAGTTGCATGCTACAAGCACCACAACTTTACACAGATGTGCTCTCAAAATAAATCTGCCATACCAAACAATGTATGACTGAATTTTATACATGCACACATACATATACCCACAAAATTATAGATATAGATATAACATTGTTAAGCAATAAAACACAAAAGCTACCATTTGTAAGAAAAATTTTACCTTTGTTAAAGCTTTGATCTTGTGGTTTAGGCAATTTTAAGTAGGTCTGAATACAGAAATGTAGTCCTTCAGGGAACAGTGTGTAGGTGTGCAGTTTCTGATTGTAGCATTGCCTAAAATAACCATTAGGCTCTTTGTGAAGGTACTAACCCTTTCCAGCATATTGCACTTCTGTGTGAATGCAATTTAATAATTTTTATATCCCAGTTTGCTTACCATGGTAGTGCAGTTTGTTGCTTCTAATATGTTTCCTATTCTCATATGAAGTGACTGTTTTAAAGCTAGTTTTCAAGCATAGTTTTCATAGGCAAATATGTTACAATCAATAGCTTCTATATCTCTTTTGAATGTTTGTATTGCAAAACATTCCATTTAGCAATACATTTATTTATTTTAGTCTCCATTTATGTTTCTGTTCAATTATGTTATTTGTTATACTGAAAAAGAAATGAAAGATAGTAAGATGATGATGCTTAGATGGTGTGCCTGCAAAAAATTGAGAATTAGATGGCTGAGAAGTGATTTATCAGTAATTTCCAACAGCAGTATGGTTTTCCCATGTTGTTTTCAAGAAGTTCAGGCACTTTAAAAGCCAAAAAAGTCTTTCAAGAAAACCAACCTCATTCTTATCTTTTTCAAGCCTGTACATCTTGTAAATAACCCATATTATTTTTACAACATTGAGTACTTAATGTTCAGATGTATGCTAAATGATATATATTTGTCAATGTAAAGTGTTTTAGAGTTTTGAACTCCTGTCTATCAGCTCTGTATTTTCCCTTTTTTTTTTCTAGGGACAGTTCAGCATTAATTTGGCTGGTACAGGTCTGAGATTATCCAGTGCAGTTAGGTGGATTGCTCAGGGCAGCTATGCAACTGCTGACATACACAAATCCCATGTAAGTCAATGGCATTTTCCTTTACCTGTTCTTATGACTTGGAATTTTATTCCTCAAAAGGTACAAGTCTTGACTGTAGTGAAAGCCAGATGTGAATCAAAAAAAGCACTCAAGGTCTCTGACCCATCTAAGTCTTCTTCCAGATGTAATGCAGAAAACTGTGTTTAATCACACTGTCCGGTATCTAACTCAGAGCAACACTGCTTGTCTATCCTTCTCTTAACTGATTTAAAGATTATTGTTATATTAATCAGCTTTATTAGAAGTTTTGAAGATGACTTTAAAAAGGGATCTTCAAGTATCTTTTGAAAATACTTTTTTTAAATAAAGTGAACACAACACCCAACCCCCCCCAGTTTCTTAAAGATATCATACTATAGATGATCTTCATAGATTGCTTATCTCTAAGTTGATTCGCATGGGAAACCAAGACCAGTTGAACAGGAACAACAAGCATACACAGTGTAAGACAACATTGGATGGTAATACAGGAAACAAGGTGTAAAGCCGTAGTGATAGAGGATCTCTGTGACTGTTTCACTAATTTGATGCCACCTCTTAATTTGGTCTTTGTAGGTATGATTTGTCAAAAGGCCTGTTGTGTGCAAAATTCCTGTACAAGCTTATTGTACAACTGTAATTTCAATTGCTTTTTTCGATTGACTGTTTTGTTTGCCTAATTCCCAGGATGGTACTAAAATATATGGAAGATGTGGAGGATTTTGTGGAAAATGTGTTCCTAGCACAGTTATTGGTCTCCAGCTTCAAATACAGTGAGAACTCTGATGTACTAAAAGCATCAAAGAGGGAACATCTGCCATTTACGTTCAAATTGTAGGTGCTGTGTATATATATTTTAATTCTTTCATCTCTGTAATGACCATTACTGTAATGCTCACTACTAAGAATTCCTATTTTCTTCAGGATTTACTCTGGTTGTGTTGCCTATATGTGGGCTGGCAAGTGCATAAGTCACAGTCATAACCCTTCAGCTTTTAATGGGGAGACATTCATTCAATGTACAGTATATATTAGCAAGTGAATTGCACTGAGGTTACTACCATGGATAACACTCTAAATTTTACCAGAGTTTTAATTCTTTACCTGCAACTAATCAGTGTGATTCTTTATGCAGTATTCAGTAAAGTTTACACTCTACTGCTCTTCTTGATTGACTGTACTAAAATATAGAAAGGAAAACTTTGTGGCTATATAGACAAGAGAGGTAATAATTTCAAGTATTTCCAATTTTGTTCAAACTTTTAGGGATTATCTGTCAGTAACTTACAGCAGAAAAGTAAATAACCAAAATGCTTCAGATAGTGTGTGTTTCTCTGTCAATAAAAGAATTTTCCACTTTCATTATATTCTTTTGGTGCTCAAATCCTAGCAGTAATCCTGAGAAGTGTGGTTTAACCTCTGTAGTCTCCATAGCACATATTAAACACCTGGGCTTAGGTTTGTTGTGGTTACAGGAAAAGAAAACAAGGAAACAAATTTCTTCAAAAACTGATTTTAAATCCCTCCCTCTCATCCAAGTATACTGTAAAAGCAATGTATTCTGTTTGCCATAGCATCTTGTATGTGATTGTACAACTGTGTATTTGCTTAAATACCTTGCCTCTTTCCCTTGGCCAATGGCATATTGGTATATTGCAATTCAACGTAATTTTGAATAACCTTAGTGAAAAACCTGAACACAGGCAGTATCAAGCTCCACAGTGGTTTTGATGTCCATCTTTGACTGTTTTTCAACATTTGTAAATACAGTTCTAACATCAGCTATTTAAAATTATTTCTTTGAGATAGTGTTTGAAAAAGTTACAAGGTTTAAAAAACGATTTAGCTCTTTGATTTGTTGTTCTGTATTAGTTTACAGTCCAGAAATGTAGAAATATATGCATATACAGATAATGCATTTCAGGGCCAACTCTCAGGTATTCAGAATAAAATGTTTTACCTGCATAATAACATGTTATGTACCAGATAATTATATATGCTTTTTCTGAAAATATGCATTCTGTATACCAAATATTTATTTTGCATGCCAGTACAATTGGTAGATCAAATGGCAGCTGTGTAATATGTTTACCCACAAAGAGTTAGCCATGAATAAGCAATATATATTAATTAAAAACAATACTGTACCACAGAAATGTATGCAGATATTTTTTAGATAACACATGTAGGTAATTATTTTGTGATCTCTGCATCAGAAATGTATTTTTGCACTATGTGCCTTATAATAGTTGTAAACATTAATAAGAATATAAAACATTATTTTCCTAGAAGTGTTTACATTTACAATTAAAATTTTGTAATTTATGAAATATTTATATAATAAATATGTTTGTGTGAGTGGTACCAGAATACATTTGTTTGGGTGGTTTTTTATATGTTGTATATTCATTTCAACTTCCCTACCTACAGAATAACTACATTCTTAATACTTCTTCAAAGGGGTGTATGTTGACTTTTACTGGAATAACTGCCACACAAGCAGGTTATAGGCATAGGACTATTTTCTATGGAAGAAAATCCTGCTCCAGAGGGACAAACTCTGTGTCTCTGTGCTCTTTCCAGTTGCCCACCCATACTAAGCATTGTTTATTCTTTGCTGGTAGCTGCTTCAATCTCACAGAGTCCATACAGTCTGGATCACTCACATGGCCATATTCTATAAGAAATTCCTCTACAAAGTGGCAATAGCTAAAGATGATTGTTACAAGGCTTCTAGGATCTTTCAATTCCAGTAATAACAGCATCAAATATTAGGTGACACAACTGCACTTAACTTGCTTATGTGTATACAAAGACACACATTTTATGTTTATTTGAATATTGAGTGCCAAAGATGGACTAGATGTAAAAAACCTCGTTTCTCACATTTATCTAACAAAATGTCACTTGATGTGCTATGAAATGGTGTACTGCCATGTGACAGTACCTGTGATTTCTCTTGATGAAGTCATCATCTAGGTGTCTTCTACTTGTATTTCCAATAGGTTAGGTATGGGAGGTAGCAAAGCAGATGGAATCTATGGCTCTGGATGCACTAACAGGTCTCTGTTCTAGAGGATTTCCTCTTAGTGTAGTCTCCCTCTGCAGAGAAGCAGGATGTGCCCAGCCGTTTGACCCAGAACACACGTGTTGTGCAATCAGTCAATCCTACATTCACGGGAAGAGCTGTGACTGTGTAATTTCAGCATGTATATGTGTCTGTGCTGGTTTCTGATAGATAGTCATATGTTTTTCTTATCTAATTGAAAGGTTCTAATTTCCAAGACATACTCGAAAAGATGAGGGGAAGGTTTGGGGTTTTCTTCAACTCCTGTAACCTGGAATATGTTTAGCATAACTTCTCTGTTTTGTTGACTATTTGAAATGAAAATTGCATGTAAGAAGGAGGCAGTTTATGTGTTTGCAATTTTATTGCAGTAACACATGAAATCTCTAGGAAATTCAGAATCTGAATAAAATGTTACTGTCTACAAGTGTTTTCTACATCATGCAGGGATTTAAATATGATTAGGGAGGAATGTGAGGAGTTGGGTTTTATTGTTTCTATAAAGAAACAAATAGAACTATGGAAATTGATGTCCTGTGGCTATCAAAACTTAACTTCTTAATTTGAATTAGAAGTGGATCAGAAATAGACTGCAGTATTTTAACTTTAAAAAAAAAAAGAGCAGGAAAGCTATTTATAAAAATAGCTTTCAAGATAACAGAATATTTTAATAAGTAACATTAAAACGAACATCATATATAAACATCACAGCCAGGATTTCATAGTAATCCATGTTGGCAGTTAATCAATGTTGGCTTTATTTATAAATTGAAACAATTCCTAATTATACTCTAAAGAAGCTCACCAAAGCATTTTTCAAAATTTAACTTTCGTGATATACTTCCATATTTCTGCTTGTGTAGAAATTGAACCATGAAATACTAAAGGCTTCACTTAAATGCCTTGAATAGTTATGTGGTGTCTTAGTGG
>JAOXXN010000265.1:28712990-28738047 GCA_026770055.1 Myrmophylax atrothorax | reverse complement strand
AAATTGTAACTCTGACTTATAATCTCTTTTGTGTTGGGTTCACTTCTCCTGCCAGTTTACCTTTAAACCAGCACAGATAATAAAATTGTTTAGACTTCTGCAGGGCATTTAACACAATCATTGTGAGCTTTTTCATTAGCAGAAGCAACAAAAATGTAATTTTAGAAGAGAAAACATCCTCAGATAACTGTTTTTTGAGCCAGGACCCATAGGGACTAGTTCTTGGCCCTATACAACAAGAAGGGGAAAAATAATTAGGCTGTGAATGAAAAATGTCACATAAAATGCAGAACCCTGCTCCTCTATTCCTAGTTGGCTTTCCAACTAGAAGTCTAACTAGATCAGGTTTCTCAGGATCCCATCAGATATTTAAGTTTTTAATATTTGCCACAACAGAGATTCCATAGTCTCTGGGAATTCTCTTCCAGTATTTGACTACCCTCATAATGAGGAAAAAAATTATATCCTCCTATCTAGTTGGACTTTTCTGTGTTGCAATTTACGTCTGCTTCTTTACACACTGCTGAAAGACTATGGTTCTCTATGCCTCATTAAATTTTTGTGGACAGGAATAATGTTGCTCCAAAGACATCTCTTCTCTAGACTGAAAAAACCCAGCTCTCCAGTCTCTTCTTATGTGCCTTGTACTCCAGTCTCTGACCAGCTTGGCAGCTCTCTGCTGCACTTGCTCCATTTTGTCAGTGTGTTTCTTGTACTGGAGCTGACCAAAATTGGACAAAGCCCACCAAACCTAGTTTCACAAGTGCTGAATATACTGACATCTGCAAAATCACTGAGTTGCACCCCATCCTGTAGTCCAGATATTTAATAAAGATATTGAACTGTATTGGCTTGATCCCTGAGGATGTCACTATTAACCAGGTACTGGATGGGCCTTGCCCTGCTGCTCACCGTCCTTGGTCTTCCTGGTCACCACTCATTTAGTCAATTTCCAACTACTCTGTAGTCAAAGTGGTGTAAACATGTTGTGTCTGACTCCCAGTCACCTCAGCACAGAGTACTACCAGTCTGGTCATCACCCCAATCCACTCCGACTATTCCCAAGCACTTCCCATATTTTTATGTTCTGGCAAATGGCTTCCAGAAGAAACAGCTCCATAACCTTCCAGTACTTAAAAGGTGGCTACAAAGAGAATGGAGGCTCTCTATTCACAAGTAGCCACATAGAGAAGACAAGAGACAACAGGTGAAAGTTGCCCTAGGAGAGGTTTTATCTTGATATAAGGAAAAAATTATTTTAGTGAGAAAAATCATTTACTGGAATAACCTTCCCAGGTTTACTGGAATAACATCCCTTCCTCCAATGATCCGCTATCACCTGAGATCTTCAAGATGTGATTGGACAGGGTGTTAAATAATATCATCTAGCCTCCCTTAGCCACAAAAGATTGAACCACATGATCTTTTGAGGTCCCTTCTAACCTGGGATGTACTATGATTCTGTGATTCTAATTTACAGGCTGTAAGACGAGTAGATGCAGCAGTAGGGAAAGCAGTTGACATCCCTCCCGTGTGCTTCCCAGCCTGATAAAAAGACCAGCCTTCTCCTCACTGGCTAGCAGGCTGGGTGTGAAATGCAGACTGCTCCATGCCATGGCACCCCATATACCGGGATGGGGATTTCGGGCAGGGGAAGTGACTGTAGAGGGACAGAGAGGGGACAAGCTGTGACCCCTATAACTGTCTTGGCAGGATCTGGCAGTGCTCTGCCCACAGTGTCCTTCAACACAGCAGAGGGGCTGGCAAGACGCTGCAATGCCATTTCCTCATGTCTTCAAAACTGAACTTTGTCATCACTACTGCTGCCTGCCTTGCCTCTCAACTGAAAAAAATAGGCATCTTTCTGAAATTTCTGGAGCAAGATGTTCTCTGAAAACTGCCTTTTGTTGATCCCACCCTGAAAACGCATAATGTTGAGCATTTCAGAACATGAGTGAAGAAGAAAAGCTCAGTGCTGGATTAAAGCCACTTTTGGCAAAGGATAAAAGACAGTCTCTCTCACTCTCCCTCTCATGCACACACACACACACAGACAAACAGGAAGAAAAGCTCTCAGGGGCACAATCAATTACAGTTCATATCTCTTCTGAGCTGTCAGAGATAGTCTCTGGCACAGGCCCTGCTGGAGTGCAAACCCAAAAGGGATTTCAAAAACAAATCCTCAGCTGGTGTATACCTTGTATACCAGTATAGCCCACAGCATTTTGCGGAGCAGAAGGACAACTAACACACGATGATACATAAGCACAAAGAATATTTTTCTTTTAACTGAATTTCCTCTGGCCTACTGTAGCAAACTGACTGAAACAAAGGCTCTGCTGTTTCATGCCATTCATGAAAAGTTTAAGGTTTTGGAAATTTGAGTCAGTCCCAGCCAGGACAGACATATTTTTACACATACACATATGTACAAATGCATATACAAATAGAAAATTCCAAAAATATCTGAAATAGGAAATATAACATCTAAAATGAAATACAAACCTGCCGCTGGTGCCTGGGATTGTCCATTCTGCTGCTGCTGGAAGTGGCTGTAAAACTGACCAGAGTTTGGATAGCAAACTCAGAGGGATATCCCTCTGGAATGTATAATGAAAAAAACCACCAGACCTTCCTCGAAAGAAAGAGCAACACACATTTTATCAGTTACAACTGAGAAGCATAACTCGATTGCAAATATTTGCAACCAACCCAGACTTAAATATTTGTTCTCTTATCAGAGGATCAATGCTAGGTCATCGTGACAACCCTGTAAATCCAGACTAACATGAATGATAGGGAGCTTCTCTGCACTCACGTAGGAAAATGCTGTGTTGGCTTGATTTGGTTATACAAAACACTGGGACAAGTAATGGTGATTTTTTTTGGCAGGGCTATGTGTGTTTAATGTTGAAGGATTTAAAACAAGTTGGGCTGGAAAGTGGTGAATTAAGAGCCATTCTCATCTAGCACACACTTTGGATTTGTTAGGAGCTGAGCAGTGACTGTAAAAGCCCCATCCCTCAGACTCCTTTCAGGTTCTAAAACCTCCTCTGGAAGCAATAGATTTAAAGGACTACAAATACTTAATAGATGCCCAAAGTTTGCAGGGACTGCTGTTAAGAGGATGTAGGTCTTGGCATCCCCTGTATGCTACCCTACTGGGAGGCATGTAATCACCTCGTGATGGTGCCAGTGGGGACATGTGAGGGTTCTTAGGTCAGGGATGTGACCTGGACAGGGTGCTTTAGACCAGACTTGCCACTGAAATGGATGTCTGATCAATCCCAGTCACAAAGGCACCTCAGAGAGGGTGAATGGCAGATGCCTCCTTAACCCATGGTGGGGTAAGCAATATGGCTTTCTCCTCCTAACCACCAGCAAGAGCTTTGAGTGAGCAGAAATCACAATTTGTTCACAATTATGTCAGAAGAGGGAGGTTAGGTCTAGACAGTGATTTATCATGAGTTAACCCAGGATTTGTAAGGTACAGAGGAACTGACATGCCAAAGTGACATAAAAAATAGTTGACATCTTCTGGATAAATGTTACCATCAATTATTCCACTTCAGCTTTTGGGTCAATGTCTGAAGGCTGGCATTTCTCTGAAAATTTGCACCAGAGGAATCACAAAGACCATGCAAGTTATACAAACTTGTTAGACTTTTATACCATAGACCCCAAATTGCCACGCAGCTGTTTGTGAAGGTTCTTGTAAAGGATGTGCTTTGGGTGTCTTTGGGGCCTCTGTGGTTGTAAGGTGTAATCTTCTGATGCTAAATTCAGTTGGGGGCTGTACATGTGTCTGTACCATACTTGAGCAGACAAGAAGGGCATCAACATGCTGCTCATGGCTCCTTTTGCTTTCCATCTAAGACTTTTGTGACACTTCAGGCTGTAGCCAGCAGGTAGTACAGGGCTCTGTGGTACTGCTGTCTGTCCCCAGCAAGTTCCCTCTCTCTTCCCATCCACCCCCTTCTCAAGCCTGATGCAAATGTGTTGCTTATTCATGTTGATGTCAGTTTATCTTACACCCTTCTCAAATATTAATTTCTGGCCTCACTGCAGATTTTTGCGATCAGATCACAGAGGTACTGAGTGTGGGTATAGGTAGGGAAGTGACAAAAATTAAGAGCCCAGACCAGAGAACAGCAAGGACACATCTCACCCAAGGGGACCTGGAGAGATCCTTTGGTTTTCAGGAGTTCCGGAAGCCTTGACCAGCATGGTAGAACTGCAGTAATAAATAAAAACCCATCAGTTTAGAGTGGCAACAAATACAAGTTGCAAGCATAAATTAGAAGTCTAAATCCTACTCAACAGCCCTTTAGATTTGGGGCAAAGATTTCAGCCACATGTCTGATTATACATTGCTTGTAGCTAAGCTTAATCTTCACTGTACTTTGTACCTCAGTGTCTATAAAGGGCTACAAATCCCTGCATTACAAGCCTGGGCATCTGGCATGGGCAGAGGAGCCCAAGGGTGATGCTGGTCTGGGGAACAGGGTCAGGATCTGACCTTTTGGTTCTGAGCTGGACCTGAATATTTCTGTGATTATGGGAGGAGAGGGCTGCTAGATCAATAAACAGTCCTGTTTCAAATTACCAGACCTTTCTAAGAGCTGGGGAGACGGGCCTGAGCAATCATTTTGAGAGCAGCCTACGACATGCAATTCTTGGTGGTTCCTGTCACCTGTGTCACCCCTGCTCCTCCGGGCACAGCTGATTTATCCACCCTGAATCGCTATGCCAGGGCTCTGACCATAGCTACAGACATGCCTCTGTCCCATGGAAGAGCTCACAGAACTTCATTCATTCAAATTTTCACCAATTGTTAATGATGGTCAATGTACACATGCTTCAAATTCTGTTGGGCATGCCACCTTTGCATGTCACATTTCATGAGATCATCACAGAGCATGGCAGGAGTTGCTGAATTCAGAGAAGTTATTGAAATACAATTCTCTGAGAAATACAGAGAAGAAGAATTTTGGAGGGGGGAGTCTAGTTTTGAATTTTTTTATTTTTTTTAACTTTTTAAAATATTATTGGGCATGTTGTGGAAAAAAATTAGCCATCTGTCTAACAGATATTACTAAAGTGGGGAGTGTGTTAAAAATAAAGTCCCAGGTTGTCCTCTGCAGAAAGTTAATAAAAAGAAGGAAGTGAAAAACTGCTCATTATTTTTAATGACTTTGCTTTCCAGCAGAGTGCCTGTATCTCCCTGCCTTTACATTCTGCCTTATTTTAGTTCATTACAGCACATTCAACTGCCCTAGAGAATGATGGCTTTGTTCTAAATACTGAATATATCAAGAGGCCCCTGGCCCAGCCTGGCCAGGCTGTTAATCTCAGCCCCAGTGCCAGAAGAAGGATGTTGAGAAGAGCCTGATGCGCAGCGAGTCCAGCGCAAAGGGAGCTCTTTGGGGGAGAGCCACGACAGGCACTGGTGCTGCTGAACACTATGTGCAAAGCTGCCATCAGAATCGATTAAGAGGTGCTTGGCAGCTGCCTGGATGTTTTCCACACACATATCTTTACATTTGTCTCTCTATCTGGCTCTGCCTGACATTAACCTCTCATTCTCTGTCAATGGGTATCTGCCTTATTAAATTTAAAATATAGGATGCGTTTCACAGTTCAAAAGATGAAGATTCATGAACGTGCAATTCAGAGTATAGCCCCAAGTGAAGTACCCAGAGCATCCAGATGCATATGAAGTGGGTAGAAAAGATGAAAGCAGAAGCTGCATTTCCAGATTTGAAAACAACTAGATTTTCTGAACAGCTTTCCTTCAAAAAATCCATGCTGTGATTCTTTTAATCTGACACTTTTCTAATATGCTCTTTGGTAAATCAAGGCCCACATTACAGCAGACTACAGTTACAGTGATTGGTTTGCAAACAGGAGATGTATTTTCTAGTGCTCAGAGGAATCACCTAAAAGGGGCCATAGCCAGGCTCCAGGGACTTTGCAGGTTTTTTCTTAGCAGCTTCTCACAAACTCGTTTGCCAGCAGATTTTGTTGTCATGCTCTGACTCCTCTACTTGCTTACTGACAGCTGAGGCCCTGCAACAAAACCTGCATCTTGCATCTCCTACGTAACATGAGTGCAAAAATCCAGACACCATGGAGAAAATGTTGCATGGCTTGAGGCAGCAACAGGGGACGCTGAGAGACCTCACACAGCTGTGCTCACAGCTGGAGTGCCTCCCTGGCTCTTTCCATGCCTTTCCTGTAGCTGCCACTCCAAGCCTCAGCTGCTGCTTCTGGGGTGTGCTGGTTTCAGCTGGGGCAGTGTTAATTTTCTTCACAGTGACTGGTATGGGGCTCTGTTTTGGATTTGTGCTGATTGCAGGACTGATAACACAGAGATGTTTTTGTTGTTGCTGAGCAGGGCTTACACGGGATCTAGGCGTTGTCTGCTCTCCATACTACCATGCTGGCAAGAAATTGGGAGTGCATGGGAGTCTGGAAGGACACACAGACAGGACAGGTGACCCAAAGGGATATTCCAGACCATATGACATCATGCTCAGTGTATAAAGCTGAGAGAAAAAGGAGGAAGGAGAGGTTTGGAGTGATGGTGTTTGTCTCCCCAAATAACTGTTACACACAATGGGGCACTGCTCTCCTGGAGATGGCTGAACACCTCCCAGCCCGCAGGGAACAGTGAAATAATTCCTCATTTTGCTTTGCTTGTGTACATGGCTTTTGCTCTCCCTATTAAACTGTCTTTGTCTCAACCCATAAGTTTTCTAACTTTTACCCTTCCATTTCTCTTACTGATCCTGCTGGTGGTGTTGGACGTGATGTCAAGGAGCCAGTGCTGATCCTTTAAATTCTAGGCATAGAAAACAGGCGGTTATTTTGAATTTGCTTACTTTTTAACACAGAACAAGGCCAAAACTCATTTATATTGGCTAACCACATTTTTTTTTGCCTGTCTTAATCCAGGAAATGAAAACCATGACCAGCAGTGTAGTCTCCTTCTCTAAACACCACTGGTGTTTATAAAAGAGGACTCCACCATGATTTTTCCCAACTGCTAGAGGAGTAAAATGAGACCATCAGCTAGGGAGGAAAATAAGCTTGTTCCTGTGTGAAAACTTAGTACAGAGTCAGGCAGAGCTTTTTTTGGGGGGTGGGATGGGTTGGCTGTTTGTTTTCTAGCTCCACCAGACACTAAACTTGGCTGTAACTTGATAAGATCATACAAAGCACTCTTCTGTCTGTAAGTTAATGAGAGAAACATTTGATAGATGGCTTTTGCAAGCTAATTAGAAGAGAAAGGATTCACTGGATTGAAGAAAAAACAAGAGAAAGGGAATCAAAATGTTCAAGCAGATAATTTAAGGTCCTCATTCTGGAAGAGAGGGAGAAACTGATTTCACTTCCCAGAGGCTAAACCTCCTCTAATTGACTTATTATTTGAGTCTGAAGGAAAACAATCCATGTGGCTGTGAAGCAGAGCTAGAGTATGCATGATTGTGGCTGCCGAGGAAAACATGGAGAGACAATAGATTGTAGTGTGTTAAGTGACATGGGATAGCATCTGCAGATCTCAGTGGTGTAAGAGCCCTAACTGGACACACTGCTTAGTGTTACACTGTGGTTGGGGAGAATTGGTAAGAGGCTCATGATTCATTTTGACTCAGTAGTTTCAAACACTTTCTTCTGTGAGCAAAATCTCAGCCTCTTTCCAAAAGCAGACCAGACAACCAGGGATCACATATTACAAAAAAGACAAGGTCAGAGCTATAGCTTACTCATAAATTACAAAAAAACAAATGGCACATTTGCAAACCAAACTTGGGCCAGCAAGATCTTGGTTTTGTGAGAGCTGGTGCTATGCACCTGGTACAACAGACTTTTAAGGTGCAAGTAAATACAGTAAGTCTGGGAGCCAAACAAAGGCTGAGGAGATTTACATTTTTTGGCATTGGGAAAATTTTTTGTGCTTTTTGTTAACATGGCAAAACTGTTTTTAGTCCCTAGTTGGCATAATTAAATACACAGCTAGAAAGCAATTAAAATTTGAGCTAAATTACACCAAAGAAAATACATTCAGTTTTGATCATTTTGCTTGACAAGGACTTATTGGTATTAGAAATGCATTGAAACATAGTATTACTAAAAGAAGTATGATTCAAGAAGGAATATTACGGAGTGCCTAAGGGATGCAATTCATTATCCAGAAATCTTTCAAATAAGCAGACATAAATGCATGCTAAATTACAATAAAATTCCAGTGGAATTACCTCTCTCTTCCATAACAGGGCAAATGACCTCATCTCATGAATGTTATTACTGTGACTACCACAATTGTCCAGGAAAGTTCAGAAGACACAATGAGCTTCAGGCATGGTTAGATAGTACTTGAAGGGAATGAGCAAATGTTGAAACAGGTGACTATGTGATGATCCCATCATATATTTGATTAGAAGCTCTGGTTTGGAAAGGGAAGTGTAAAATCTGGTATCTTTTGTTGGACTGGGTTTTCTGAGAATTTGGGCTACTCTTTTCAAGGAGATTTAAAAAAGGAATAGTCTAAAATTAGCTGTACAGAAGTATTTTACAGTTAGAGTACGTGTAGGTGCAACTATGGGCATTGCTAAGTAAGGGAAAAGCTTAATGGAAAGCAAAGAGCCAATAGACATGACTCAAGTTTGCAACTTCACTGGGATACAGCTATGAGGAGAAAAAAAATGAGAAATGCTCCTCTCTGAACACAGCATGTGTTATGACCCATGCCTGAAGGTGGGGCAACTGAGGTTCTTGTTAATAATAGATCACTTGAGGCAGATTAGAGTGAAATGGCAATAAATGATGTTTATAAATATATATATACATATATGCTAGTTTATTTCAGAACAATTTGGTTGCAATGGAAAGTATGTAGCTGTTTTGGCTATTATCTGCAGAAGTATAGCAATATAAAAGCATAAAAATAACACTTCAGAATATCTATAAGGAAAATAAAGAAAGAGGAAAAAAGGATAAAAGTAGAAAGATAGCAACACTCGTGGATCCAGCTGTGAGACTTGATTGTTGGAATTTCAGTGTCTGTTGATTGAAGTGATGGTCACAGTCTTGATCCATTGTGGGTGGGCAGAGCCCACAGAATACAAAGTTCAGTGGGTTATTGTAACTCAGGTTCAGGTGGGAATACCCAGGTACCTCCCTTGTAGGGGGAATTTTACACTTATGTAATACTGTGGACCATGTGAAGTCGTCTGGCAGAAGGCCCCAGAAATTAGTCTGTGGGCACTTTGGGGGTCTTTGACGGTTTACGAAACCTTCTAAGACATAGCAGTTGCCTTCCACACCATCACAGTTGAGACAGTTAAGCCCCATCAGAAGGGATGATGGGCCTGGATGATGCCCCATCTTCAGTCTTGCATGTGAATGTCCCAGTACTTCCCTGAAAGGGGAGTTTTTACACCTGAGCCAGTTGTGTAAGGGAGGACATTGGCATGATCAAAAGCATTATCCCACCCCAAAGGATCTGCTTTGCCTCAGCCTCTTCCCTTATGTGGCTCAAACCCCATCTTGTAGCCTCTGGTGGTGGGTATACACATCCTCTGCACCTGGTCTGTTACCTTGCACAACCTTCTGGTTTTGCAAATGGCCGATTGTTTGAGTCATTAACCCTTAACTTTTCAGTCTCTCACAGCGTGTTGTAGACAGAAAACGAGATGTCATCCAGTGAGTTCAGAGACACATTTCACTCCACTGATGCAAAGTGGGAACACTTCTGCCAACAAATGGGGCTCTGCCTAATGACTGGATCAAGTGTTCCATATGCAGTTTGTGAGAGAGGGCATGTAATTCTAACACCTGCTCCAGAACCATGTTTTCTGACTGTACAGACTAAGAAATACATCCGCACATTTTAGTAAAGTACTCTGAAGCTAGAAAATTTCAGAAATTCTCTCAAACTTAGGTCTTACTGCAGACTTTTTCATATGAAGGAACCATCTGCTGTACCACACAGTAAAGTAAAAAAACAAAAATAAACACAGGTGGTAGAAGCAGTGGAAAAAAACTCTTAGAGAATTTGCTGCATTTCTCAGTTATTAGGACATTTCCTTGATTTTAAGCATAATTTATTCTGTTTCAGCTGCATGATTGCTGTACATTTCCTTTGAAATATCTGTAATTTTTTCTGGCAGAGATTTGAAGCAATACAGTGCAGTCTCAACTGGGAACAGTATCCTAGAAAAGCAAAAATATCCCAAAGAGGTAAAGGAAATAAAAATAATAAGCTAGCACTGAATGGCTTGGGGAAAAAATAGACTGGATCAGAGATAAGTGAGATCACTTTACTGGATGACTTGGGCAAGGAGGAGGAGGCTGGTGTCAACCCACCCTGTATGCCTGGGAGAGATGTCCATTCTCAAGCCTCTGAAACTCATTGAAGCCCATTTCTGGTGGACTTGCCTATTGTTGATGGATGAATTTTAAGTCAATTATAATAAGGGCAAGACATGAACTCTCTCTTCAGTGTAATCCACTCAGGAGACAGAAAATGTGATGGAGGAGTCAATTATTTGGAGATAACTAAGGCACAGCCCTGAAATGTGCTTTGGTCCTGCTGATGGCTACAGGGTCATTCATTACCCAGGAGAGGACTCCAGCATGAAGAAAGCATACAAGCTGCTCAGTCAGACCAAGTCTGGTGGTTCAGCAAGGGCTGAGCATCAAACAAACACCAGGATTACACTGTTCACATCCTGCACAGCACAGAGTGGCCTCTCAAATCCCATCAAGCTGACTGGTCTGAGCAGTGCAGAGAGATGCAGAGACACTTGCCAAGGTCCAAAAGCAACATGGCCACATCAGCATAGAGGCTGGGCTGTTCTAACTAAAGACTTGGAACTAATTCAGCCAGACACAGCACCATATTGATTAGATGGTAGAGACACAGCCCTGACCCCTGGGTGCGCTAGTGGGATAACATAGTATTGGGCTTGTATGTTACTTGGGTACATCAGAGCCTCTATTCCCTGTTGCTGTCAGTGTGGCCCTACTTGCAAGCAGGGCCTTCACACAGACTTCAGTGCTGCATTGTGTTTTGTTTTTCTTTCATATTATCCAGAACTCAACAGTCATATCTCTGTTTTGCGGGCACAGTTCCTGAAATAAGATTAACTTTCTCTCCAGGGGTCACTTTCCAGCCAGCAAATCAAAAGCTGTGCAGGAGAATGAAAACAAGGCAAAGAGAGAACAAAAATCAGGCTGTGTTGCAGTCCTTCAATTTATGATATGAAAACATTTCTGGGCTTTTTATGGGAAAATGTTTAAACCCACAGATGAGGGTTTTCGTATTCAAGCCATCCATGTTCATCTAACTGCAAAGAGCTGATGGTTTCCTAGCCAGGGGCTGTCCCCAAGCACACAGATTGCCTGAGTCCATTTCCCAACGGATGCTACCCCACAGTCTTCTCTGTCCAGATCCATCCCACAGCACAGAACCCTGACAGAGCCCTGCTAGCTCTGCAGGCTTGGCTCTGAAGATTGCAGCTCAACTACAGTAACCATGAGAGAACTGTCCTCCTGGTAGTTCTTTGTGTGGCTTCCATTTGCCACTTCCATTCTCATCACCTGGGTCATTTCAAAAGGATAGACATATTTTCTTTTCCTATACTATTCTAGAGGGGCTGTGAGAACGTTAATATTTATGAGTCTGACTAGCTGGGAAATCAGACTTCTTCATGTAATCATTTTGAAGATACATTTTCAAGAAAAAGTGAATCCCATGATTCAAGCAGGGCTGAGAAAAAAAGGAATATTTTATCATCTATGAACTCTCTGATCAAAGCAATACCAAAAACTCTGTATGCAATGAAAAAAATGAGGAATGTAGAGTAGGCAGAAAAACTATTACTACGCGTGTCTGTACTTCTGAATCTCCTCCCCACTGAAAAACAACCTGCTTAACCTCTGTCTGAAAGCATGTACAGGCATCTACATTTATCATTCTGTGAATATGTCTGTTTTATTCCATTTCAGTCTGTAAAAAAATGCAAATGGACTGATTAATCAAAATTACTGTATTTTCCTCTCCTTCCATGGAAAAATGCCAAAAATGTTTTACTGGAGACCAGACGAGAGGGGGCACTCCTGGATTTCCTACATCAGGGCTTTGCATTGTGCTGTGTTGGTAGGAAATTTATCAGAGTGAGTCTGTCTTGGGAAGGATTCAAGGAAAAATACCAAATTAGCATAATACCAGAAAGAAGCAGAAAATTTGTCAGAAAGACAAAGAAGAAAAATCAAAGTATGTGGGTTAACACTGGAAGACACTTTGGTGCATTGCACTGGGAGCACCAATTGGGCAGGAGGATGGGGTGCTGCAGGAACAGGGCTGGAAGCGAAGATCCTATGGCAATGAGAAAAATGCTGGGTCCAAAGTGTCATCCAAGCAGTGAGCTAAAGCTGGCCTTAGGCCTTTGCAAGCTTTCAAATTTTCATAGTAATGAAAAAGTGCAGGATACGGGTTGAGAGAAGCTGTAAGAGATATAGCTAGTAGGCCAGTCCTCATTTTACTAATTAAAAAGTTTTGGTTGCCCACACAGGGTCAAGTAAAGATAAATAAATCAATCAGCTAAAGGTGTGAAGTCAATTTATGTAAATTATAGTGTATTTAAGATGCATGTGAATGGTTTCATTCAGGGCAAGTAGCCTTAGATTACCACAGCTTAATTTTCAAGATTAACAGAAAGAAAATATCTTTTGATAGCAAAGTAAAACAAGATGGAGGGAGAATAAACATCCAATTGGTAAATTAGCCCTGAATCTATGATCCATCTTTGTTTTTATCAGCAGAACATCCAAAGCTACCTTCGTAGACAAATAAAGTTTACAATGTGTTATAAATAACATTTAACAACCTTAGCTGCTAAAGGCTGTAGGAAACAGAAAGTGTGTTCTGACAGCTAAGTTCAAACCTTGCAGTGTTTGCTGTGCCATTGCCAGTCCCTTTTGCTGCCTGTGTTAATCCACTGGCACCCCTAGTGGCACTGAACCATATCCCTGCAAACAGTGGAATCAATCACTTCTGACTAACACAATTCAACTAAATTACCAGATAGTCAAATTATCAGAAATATAACTAGTAACTAATTCTTCTATTAAAAACTACATTCATTTGCTCAGTTAAGTGAAGCATCAGTCAATCAAAAACTCCACCTTGTTCAATAAGCTTCCCCTCTCTGCCCTTCATTCACCATTAGGCTCTCCTCAACCTCTTCTGTCTGAACCAGTAACATGAGCCATACTTGTGTCTCCTTTACCCTTTGCTTCCCTCACTGGTCTAATCATCATCCTGGGCTCTTCAAGAGTTTTACTGTGCTGTACAAATTAAGAACTTTTGGTGGTACCACAGAGTAAGTGAAACTAAAATAAAGTATGTGCTTGTGGACACCAGTTTGTGAAGTATACCTCCTTCACAAGGAAACCTGAATTGAAAGCGACTTCTAAAGATCAGCAGTTTCCTGCTACAACTTTGCAGACTGCTCATTAAAACCAAGAGTGGTATTTTTTAGGCAAGTGAGTTTCACTGGTCACTTCAGACCTTGCACCAAATCACTGCTTGAGGATTGAATTTTGTTAGATAAGGAAATGTTGTACAGCATAGAAGTCATAGTATTATAGCTCCCAATATTTTTAACTATCAGCCATATGTAAATGGATTTTCCATTGGACTCCTCTAATGTTGAAAATAAAGTCCTACCACAGACTTTTCACTAAAAACATCCTAGCTGTAAATGTGTTAATGTCCTCAAGGGTCTCATTTTCCCTTTGGAAAGGGGAAAAATATCAGGCTTGATTTAGAAAATTACTGACCTATTTTAACTAGGTGAGTTTGGAAATATATTGCTAAATTGAATATTATACTGTTTCCACGACTCTTGGGGGAAGCCAGCTAGCTTTCAAACCATCTTCTTAAGGTCTGGGGAGAAAGCTTCAAAATGTTTTATGGGAGAACAACGTCATGCCACACTAAGCAATCAGGAGGTTTTCTAGAAAAAGGAATTTGGATTTGCTGTAACATATCTAAGGGATGAGGTAAAGAAACCAAAACAGGACCAAACCAGAACCTTAAGTCTTCAGACTGAAAGGACTTTCCTTATCCCTATATTTACCTTCAGGAAATCAACAAAATAGCTACATATTTTATTTATTTGGTTTTGTTTTGTTTTTTTTTAAGGACAGTTAGTTGCCATTTAAAACAAAGACATTTTAGAAATGCTGGTAACCTACAGATAGGAATAATTTAGGATTTATGTCCCTACTTCCAGGCAACTAGCTTTTTAAGATCTTCTCTTCAGCAGTTGCAAAGATTTTTTTCATTCTGCTACAGCCCTGCTGGTCTTCAAGGCACCATGTATCAAGGCTATTCTAACAGCATCACAAATCCTCTGGTTTACCCAGAGTCTATCAGTATGCTTGAAAACTACCAGAAGTACAGATACAGCACAGCATTCACCAGCCTTCCCTGGGAGACAGAGGCCCAACGCAGTTGTGATCTCATCCCCTCATGGCTCTCTGCCTCTGGCAACCTCTCTCACCTGTGCCATGTCCCTCTTCCTGCCATTCAATCCCTTTTCCTTCAAGAATAAGAGGAGATTCACAGAACTTTGTGAATGTGCTCAAGCCCCAGGAGGTTGCAGCCTTGTGACTGCAGTTCCTCAGGCTTGGTTTCAACTGCAGCAACAAATAGAACCACAGCAATTTCCAAGAAGAGAGAGATCAAAACTGTGCAGCAGGGAAGTAACACAAAAAGGTGTCTGAATCTTTCATGGGATAGCTAAATGACTATTTGGGGAAGGAGACACCCCTTTCCCTAAGAATTTTTTCATGTTAAATCCCTGAAAATTTGCAGTAAACGAGCTGGAGAAGAACAATGGAAGGTCCTGCAAGGTACTGTGACTGACCTGCTTTCAGGCAGAGCTTAGCATTACTCAGCCCTTTCCAGGACTGGATACATAAGAAACCTCTCAGAGCTCATATTTATTCCCACATGTTTTTGTCCTATCCTACAAATTATACACATTTTAAGAAATTAAAAGATAGAAAATAAGAAAGAAACAATTAAGCCCCAAGAATAAGACAAATGCCTCCAATGGCAATACATTTATGCATATATTTGACCATAAACAACAAAAGGAAACAGATAACACTGCATATTATTTTTAAATGCTATTGTGAAAGCAGGCCAAGTGGGAAAAATGTTCAATCTCCTTAAGCAGCAGTTGAAACAGGCTCCAAATTAATCAGGATTCTTAGAAACTCTAATAAGAAGGGACTGATGGAAAACAGCTGCACACAATCCCTATAAAAGCCTTCAAAAAGAAGGGAATTAAGTGATAATGCTGGTGGAGGGGCATATCATCACAGGATGGTCTCCTGCTGCTAAAAAATGCCAGAGCAAGACCAAGTATTTTTCCAAGGAGAGACAATTATGATAAGTCTCTGCCCTGGTTTGGGGAGCTTGATTTTCACTCTATGGTGTGGTGATAGAGTTCTTATTTGAGCAGTCTTTAAATTGTGCTGAACACTGAGAATAAGAGCATCCAGTTCTAATGCTTATTAAACGTGGTATTCAAAACATCTCTGCCCCCACTGTAGCGATGTGAGTGAGAGCGATGTGCTTCCAAAGTACGGGTCTGTGAAGAAGGGGAAATAGAAATGAAAAATAAAATATATGCTCACCATTAAGTGTTGAAGCTCATCAGAACTGTAGACTCAATAAAGTTAAATTACAGCCCAGTATTGGTGAAGGAGAAAGTATCCCACAGAGAGGCAGGATGTAAGTCTGGTCTCAGGAAACCAGTTGTCTGCACATAGAATCCCTTGTGGAAAAGCAAGAGATGATATGAACAGGTTTTTTACTATTTCAGCAAAAGAAAATATAGTTTGGCAAGATTAATGTTTTAAGAAGGTGATACCATACAAAACCAGTAGAAGAAAGAAAGAAAAGAGAAGGGAGAGGAGAGGAGAGGAGGAAGGAAGGTAAGGAAGGGAAAGAAGGTAAGGAAGGGAAAGAAGAGATACTTTAGTGACTGTATGAAAATGTTTGCTTGTGAGAATTTTCATCTCAGTATTTTTGCCTCAGAACAAGCTGCTTAATTTTTATAGTCTATGGTTTCTGTGGTTTTAAGATTGTCTTAATGCTCAGAGTTACACTGGAGACTCAATGAAGGAAGATTTTGAGACTCCCACATGGAAACACACTATTGCATCAGTGCTGCTGCTTCTCCTCTAACCAAAGTTACCACAACAGGAGATTACTCTGGGTAGGAGACATTATATATAGACACTCATCTAACATTCCTATAGAACTCAGTTATTTCTCTCTGATCTAACCATATGACAGAGTTGATCTCACCATCAGTTATCTGGACAACAAAAGGACACTAGAGCAGTAAGATTTTTGCTTGCATAGACAGTGTAGAGAGGCAAACAGAGGTGCGGCACTACAGAGGGCTCACCAAACTGGCACTCACCCCCATGAGGAGGCTGCTACAACTGCCTCAGTTTAAGGTATTGGTTTTCTCCATTGCTTACCTTCTGCAATCCTCAGGTCTGTCATTTCCCAGCATAGATAAATGTCATAACCTGCAAGGAAGCGTTTGATAATGCAAATGTATTTAGCAATGACAAGCTATTCTGAGGACACTGTAAGAGTTACAACCATGTTTGTTTTAATTGAGGTGGGTTAGGGTTTGTAGTGCAATAGAACAAGGAAAACAGCCCTAATAAACAATTCCTCTCATCTTCTGCTCTGAAAACCCCTTTCTCAAAGGACCAATATTACCCACTTAGAAAATGAATTTATGCCAAGTTTAAAGCACTTCTTTTTCTTTCAGCACACCAGATGGTACTAAAAATTCAAAATATTTCCTACAACAGCTGTATCTTTGACAACAAAATTAATACAAGCCAAAATACCAATGCTGTGTAAGCCATACTGACCAGAGTCCTCTGTTTTATGTCTAATGTAACAAGGCATTTGATAGTTAAAAAATAGATCCAATTGACTCAGTGTTGTGGCAATCATATGACTCTGTCTGAGTTTTCAAAACCAGTTGCAAAATTTAGTGCCTTTATACTTTAGCAGTTGGTCTGATAAGAATGTAAAATACACCTTTCCCTAGAGCTATAATAAATGTGTTAACACTTTCTTACAACCAACCATTTCCTACAACTCTTAATTTTCTTACCCCAAGATCCCTCTTTATGTATTTGATGACATAAATCTTTTAAGCAGGTTTTGACCAGAAGCTAACTTTCCTTACTCTCTGATATTGGGAATTTTGAGGAATACAATGCAATGTGTTTTAGTTTCTGGTGTTTAAAGAAAAGGAGGAAGCAGGGGGCATACTTTCACTCCAGACAAAAAAACCCCACAAATGATAGTGCTTGCAATTTCCATCTCCTTAATGCAAATATGTACAGTAAAGTTTTTTAATGATCTATTTGTTATATTATTAACTAGATCATTAGATATATGACATGCAGCTCTCAAAGTTTTAGTATTTTAAACAATGTGGTGGCTTTGGCATGCCCCAAAGGGTGAGCAATAAGGAAATGAGACATGAAAATAAAACAAGCCAAATAGTTTACCCATCAATAGTGTAGTATCCAAACAATGCAATGAATACAATTCTGCTCTCTGTATATGTCTCTACATGTAGGGGAACATTCTTGATGCTTAGAGTGTGGACATCTGCTAAAAATTCAATTACTTAAGAGTGCTGCTGTAGAGAGTAAGGATGGTGTGGTGACTATTGATGCTGAACAAAGCCTAACAGTGTCTTGTGGGACACCGAGGCACTTCAACACATAGTTTTTCACCTCAAAGTTGTGTAAGACCTGAGGCATGTGGGGGATCTGCAATGGAAACAGACAGTAAAACCCCAGCACCTGAGCTTTGGTCATCCTTTTCCCAGTCAGACCTTGCCTGTGGCAGGTTAGCACTGCCTTCCCCACCCTCGCGTGGCTGTCTTTACTCTCTGCCAGTTGCTGATCTCTGTTTTCTCACTGGCATCCTCCCTGCACAAATCTCTCAACTTCCAGCAGTGTAATTCCCACTCTGATCTGAGGGATTCCCTCTGGGACTCTGTTCCTCATTCAGTACAAGTGTGTGCTTGCACAAGGCATTTGGCACTGAAATTATGTGGTTGAACTGGCCCAGTCATGCTGGACACAGAGGTGGTGTGCAGACGGTTGTTGTTAGCAGATACAGTGCTAGAGCTATTTTTAACCATCTTCCTTTTGCACAGCTGCAATGCTGTCATACTAGCTCAGCACACTTGAAAATCAGCATTCAAAATATTACTTAATAAAGGCACTCCCATTTAAAAATTTTAAGTAATCAATTCTTACATTAAATGTGGCTGGTTCTAAATGAAATTTTTAATGGTCCCCTTCAAAACAAATATACTGTCCAAGCTGATGAGGCATATGTGTGACCTTACCAGATATGAGCAGATGGTTTTACTCACCATAAATATCTACATTATTTAATCTAGAAATCTAAATTAATTATCTAGACACATAAATTTACCTAGGGGGCTCTAAATACCACAACAGTGATGGCATTCTGCCTCTCTTCAAATACAGTGTATCTCCACTCAGCTCAATTTCAGGATGAAAAATGTGGGTTAATTCTATGCCCTGGTGATCACCTGGTCAGGATCAGGAGGGGAATAGACTTCTCTGATCTATACTGAAGACTGAGAGGATTTCGGAGACTTAGAGTCTTCCTTGCTTTTCTTCCCTTTCTCACTCCATCAGAGCCACACAGCCCACAGAATGTCAGTCAGGCAAGAGCTGGCCCACTGTGAAGGTTTGGACCCCTTTTAATTCAGGTAAAGTAATTTTAAAGCTGCACTTAGGAAAGAAGTCTCTGAAGGACCCATGACATCCCCTTTTATTACTAAGAGAAGGAAACAATCCAACAGATGATCTCTAAGCAGGGCTTTCTGATCTCTGTTGTGTTATTTTGCATTTGACCAAAATTTATTTGCAATTATTTTTTCCATTACAGTTCACAAGAGCCCAGCCCACTCTCACTCAAGGCCCTATTAATGATACACATCCATAGAACACTGGAAGCTAAAGGGATGGTCACGCTGTTTGTTAAACCCCAGCTTAGCTGCTGATTAGAAGCCAAACAAACTCCTCAGCCTCTGAACTCTGACTCTTCACCTGCTTTCATGGTGCCTTCTAAGCAAGCAGGAACCAAGTGCTAGCAAAACACCAGCCTGTCCAGGAGAACTTCCTGTGTGAAGTGTGGACAACAAGGTGTGCTAAAATTCAGGCAACAGTAGCCATGGGGCAGAAATTTCCTCTGAAAATTCTTTTCAGTTTTATCTATTTCAGTCCAGTGCAAAGCCGAGGTGGTTAATACAGAGAGAGCCATCACTTTGTGCTAATACGTTGCCCTTTGCACAAGAATGAAGGATAACTGAAAGGGGTTGAAAGAAACATCTTAAAGTAATCTTTTACCATCCTTCTTGGTAAGAATTCATTCCCAGCTGTGTACTCATTTGGACAAAATCAGAGTAAATCAGGTGATATGTCGAGCCAAGGCTCTGGACTCGCTGTTTGATCAGTCTTGGAAACCTAAGCCTTCATTAAAATAACTTCCTTCTTCAACACTAGCTCTGCTACCTGAAACAAAATGCTGTGCATTTGAGTGATTCCTAGAGGACCATCTGCGCTTCCCAAAGTCTGTCCCTGTAAGTCCCTTTCCCAGCCACAGCACATACATAATCACCATGGCTAACTGATTATTCCAAGAGCGTGTGTAATTCCCAGACTGTCAGATTTTCCTGATTTGAGATGTTGACATACAGCTTCAAGCTGAACACATTCAGCTCTGGGATGAAACACATAAATGAAAACAGAGTGAGTTTAGTACACCTGTTCTCCATCCATCCACCAAGAATGCTGTCTTTAAAGGCTCAAGGCACATTCACCATAGACACCCAGAGGTAAAAGACAATTAATGAAGTCACTCCACAGTATTTTATTTTACTGCTAAGATACTACAAGGTTGAAGGAAAGCTGACACTGGGAAAGGTTATGCAGGCATTCCAGGAAAGAGCTCAAGAAAGAGTGAACCCCACCAATACACTTTTAGTGCATTTCTACACATCTAATCTAATTTTAGTGCATTTCCACACATCTGATATCTTGCCCTTCATCAAAAGGATTTATGATGCTTGATTGCAGAATGGTATTGCAAAGAGGCCGTGCTGCAGGAACAGTATCTTTGTGGTGGCATGCAATGATGTCTCAGGAATAAATGATCTCTCTCCCTCGCACTCACAATCTCTCTGAGCAACGTGTTTACTTAGAGATCCAGGCTGTGTATCAGTGCACACCAAATCTGATGAGCGATATGAGACTTCAAACCCCATCTCCCTTTCCTGTAAGGTGATGGAGGCTTCAGCTTCATCTAGTCAAATACTTTTCTGATTTGTCCTGAGGAGCTCACAGTCTCCATCATTCTGTTGTCCTTGGTCTCTTAAGGTCCAGCCTTAACCTGGGACTTTCCTTTACACTCCTCTGATGCTTTTGTATTCCTGTAAGTCTAAAATTCATTTTATGAAAATCAGAGAGCAACTCTCTGTACTTCAGATGTCTTCACACAATTCAGGAGCCACCAAGATGTAAACTGGATTGTGTCCATCCATATCTTTCTGTCTTCCTGTGTGCTGTTTGTTCCTAGTTTTCGTCCTGGTGCTGAACATATTCTTGCTTTTACTGTTTGTTCTGTCATATTTCATACCAGTTATCTGGCACTTACTGTCCCCAAAGCCAAGATTCATTCTCAGCAGTGGCAGAACACCAAATTTATTTCTATTTATAATCAGAACAATGCCAAAAATGCTGTTTGAACAACAACATGCAAGCTGAAATTAATGTGAGGTATGTGCGTGGCCAGTTAAGAACCACTCAGGGGTGAAATGTCTTTTCAAAAGTACTGAAGTGAGGTAGTTGCTATTCTGTGGTCATTTGTACAGAGTGAAAGGCAAGAATATTTTCCTGGCAACTGGCTGAAAAAACTTACCAGCATCATTGACCACATACCAGTATCCTCCTCAGAAGAAGAACCTGGACAGGAAAGGTGTTTTTGAGACAGAGCACATCTGTCAGAGCAGCAGTTTACCTCAAATGGTGCCATGCTTCTCCCTGTAACTTGTTAAGTCATTGTAATAGAGGTTCATGCTCTCCAGTGTATTTGTCACATATCCTTCTATTTATTTCTTGTGCCTGTGCACTACAGTTCACTCTTGTTTTAATCACAATTATCCTGAATCTCCTTTTTCATGGTAATCTCTGAAAAAATCCATGACTCTCATGCCTCAATAGTCACAGTACTATCTTTCAAGTCCCCTTTAGTTCCCCAAAATGACCTTGGAGTGTCCTTAGCCTGGATGGATATCTGAAGGTCCATCTGTGTGAGAATTTGTCAGGCAGAGTCTATTCTTATCTCTGGTGCTTCTCTTAGTGGGTCACCTTGGAGGAGTTTGTTCCCTGTTCTTTGCTTCAGTCTCCTCATATGTAGGAAGAGATATTAAATATTTCATGATGAAAATTAATTAGTCAAGCTGTAACACAATTTCCCCTCCTTGTTATCTGTCAGGCTGCAGTCTGCTGAGAATGCTTGAGCTACGTTCTCTCATGCTTACAGATGCACAAAGTCACTATTTACTTTTTTTTTCTTAGCCTCTCTCTTATACTGCTTAGGCACAGTCTTTGTGTTCTGACCCCACATAAAAATAGACCATAATAATCTGTTCATCCTAAGTCCCATCACAGAACCCTTGATTGTCAAACACACTCACTGATAAAAAATAGCATAGAGTTTTAACTTAGAGTTTAACTTCCGATTTGATATTTAAAACAATATGATATTTGAAGCAATTTGAAGTAAGTAAGTGATGGCAACCAGATTCTGCAAAAAACTCTGGCACAATTCTACTTGACTCTAGACTGCACAGGAGAAACAGAACTCAGTGGCTGGAATTCTGCACCTTTCAGGAGCATCATTTGGAATACCCTCCAAATATCTGCCAGAACAACACATATGATACCTCCACACTCTGTAGCATGAGTTGTGCTTGTGGTGAGTCCATGTACAGAGTAACCATACAGAGCCTATTTGTGAAGTCCAGTCTGTCTGGGATACCCCAATGTCATTTTTATGTGCTACACAGTCAATTTGCCATGTGTGATAGCCATGTGTTCGAGACTTGGAGAAATCTGGCAACTCCATTAGTATTATTGGTCTTTGTTCTTATCTTTACATGGTCAGACATGTTTAACAGGTCAAAAAGCTCTTTCTTTCTTCTAACAAAGTTTCTGGGTAGAGAGTGAAAGTGGGCACGTTGGAGAAAATCTAGAGATGTTTTGGTTGAAAACAACTAAGGCCAGAAACCCTCATCTCCCTTTACCTATCTCTTTGCCCCAGCCTTCACATGAATTTTTCCCTGAATCACATTGAAAATCTCCTCCTGCCCACTCTCTGGAATCTCCTCCTCTCCAGCTAGTTATCTGTTTCTTTGGCTGATGTTGGAGGAGGAAAAGCCCTCTCCATGAAGATATATGCCTTTGTTCCTCCTTTTTGCCCCAAGCCGCCTTGCTCTTCAAGCCTCTGCTCTATCACCTCTGCCCCTTTGTTCTTTTACTTAGGGATTTTCCACTCCTCACCTTCCTGCTGATAAAGTTAATCAAACTAATTTTCCCACTCACTCACCTCCCTTATCACAGTCACTGTTTGGCCAGAGCCCAATGGATATGCTTTATGAGCACTGATGTTTGTTCTGCAGCTTTTTATGGCCAGAGTGAGTAATGTGTCTCAGGGTCTGTGTCAGCTCCTGGCTGATTCACAATACTTTGAGACAAATAACAAATACATTTCAAACCATTTTGTGAAATAACTGGAATTCATAAATTCAAATAATTTCAGCATTGGGAAAAGATCCAGGACTTTTTTTTTTGCTTTGTTTTGAAACTCTCTAAGTAGTGCTTAGTCCAAGGGGTGACTGCAACTTGGTTCAGCTTCTGTGTCAATGACTGTAAAAGGAAGAAAGCATAGTTTGTTTGGCCTTGTGTTGCAGTGTACATGTTTTGAAGATGCAGAATGGGAATGCATGTGAGAATCAACTAGAAATGTCTCTTGCCTTTGACACCTCTGGAAGATCTCTAGTCTGGTCTGCCTCCCAAGCTCCCCTCCGCAGTTAGTGCAAAAGCCCATGATACTGTAGCACCCAGAGGCAGAGGAAGTCAATCCAATTGGTGCAGACTGGATGCTTAACCCCAGATGGACTCAAATTGGGATGAGTGGTGAGTCCTACCTGGTGAGTCAGAAAGACTTGCAGTCACTCTTCCTATTGCTATTACTGCTCCATCATCACTTGTGTTAGTAACACCAAGAGCAGCATATAAGAGGGCCAACAGCAGGATTTTGAGCATTTTGTCAGCTACTCAGGGGGTGCCACAGGTGGGGAAGTAGATCCTTATGCTCAGGGTTGCTACTCATCCCTATCATTTGACTTCATGCCACTAAATTTGCCTAAGCATTCCCAGTGATGCTCTGCTCCCTGCAGATTGGCTGTCAGTGTTGGAGACCTCTGAGGAGGTTCTATCAGCACACTGGTGGGAAAATTCTTTCACCGGTTATCCTGCTGAGGTGAAAAAATAAAACAAGTTTTGTTCTGCTATGCTAGAAACTGTTTTTAAAAGCCTTCTAGGTTTGTAAAGCAGGTGCCAAGAATCAAAGGGCAAATCCTGCTCTGACCTCACAGATCCCATCTATATGCCTGCCCCTGGCCACTCATCTGTGCATCTGTGCATCCCTTGAACCACTTCTGGACTTTGCTAAAGCCTTTCATGAGTTGATTTAGCTTACTAAAACAGCAGAAAACTAGCCCCAGAAGTAGGAAATGGAGTAAACAATTGTCTGAAGTTTAAGTGAGGTCATTTGGCTCAGCAGGATGTCCGGTGGATACCATAGCTGCAGAAGACAGCAGGGAGGAGATGGGGGTGGACACGGGATGGAGAGTGGCAAAACCTGCCTCGCTCTGTGCAGCAGGCTGGGTGCCAGCTCAGAGGCATTGGCAACTGCACTCCCTAACTGTCTAATCCCTCTATGTGAAACATCTGCACTCGGGGCAAAGGACTGTGAACCAATGCTTTCCCTGTGAATTCAACTGAGTGTAAGTGCCCCACTAGGAATTTCCTGTAGCCCAAAGACTTCGTGATTAGTTTAATTAGGCTATCAATTTATTATCATCTTGCTAGTGAAAAGCTACTTGATACAATGTGAGCTTTTTATATGCAAAAAGGCTTTTGAAACTCTACCTCACCCTGGGTGGCCCAGAAAGTGTTATAATTTCCCTGACAATAGATTAATTCATTCATAATACACAAATGTATTCCTGCTTGACAAATACCAATGGAGAATTGAATAATCTCTGCGGCTGTGGTTTCATAGGAAGTTTTCTCTGGTGACAATGTTGGAGTGCTACATTTTTCAGACTCCTCTCAACCCAAAGACATCAGATCAATTCATTGACCTTCTTGTGGACCTGCAAACATTTCATTCAACCTAGTGAGGGTGCATAAAGACAGGGATGGAGCAAGCGACAGGAGGGAAATATTCTTCTCACACTAGCACTAGTATTGGGGAAAACATAACATGACAATAGAGCTTCAGTTTAAATACACAAATCTGAAGGACTAAATTTTCTATTACATAAAGCCACAGAAATACCTAATAAACAGGCACTATGGTGGTAGAAAGATAGAAACTTATCTTCATTTTTATATTGATGCTAATTATGATTGCTAGCAAGATGAACTGGAAGATTCTCAATTCTGAGTCATGGAAGATACCAGCTTAGCAAAAAAGAGAAGGTTGTCTTCACCAGGGCACAATGTGATACTGTCAACAACATTCTATGTTTCAAAGGCCCCAAAATTTCATTGAACAGCATTTTACTACTGTGAGAATGACAGTATTTCAGAGGGA
>JAOXXN010000265.1:28696992-28712926 GCA_026770055.1 Myrmophylax atrothorax | reverse complement strand
TTTTCAGCTATTCTGATTTAACTTGATTTTCTGCAGATCCAAAAAAAATTTCCCACTCTCACTTCTTTTGGACTGCTTTGCTCACAGAGCACATTTGTTTCTGTTTCAATTATAACCCTGTTAAAATGCAAACATTTTCTAAGTTGTAAAACCCTGGTTTGACAGCACCATGTTAATTAACCTTAGCCAGCTTTTTGTGTTCATACCTACAATTTAGACTGCTGAGTCCAATTTCATATGCCCTGCATTACTCGGGGAAATTGCTACTAGTTACTCCCCCAAACATTTGACCTTTTGCCACGTGGGCAGTTCACCTTTTTGTTCAAAGAGCCATTATACTTGCCTTTAACAAATGCACTGTTATTTCAGACTGGTTTTCTGGTCAGCTTGAAAAGTGCCTGATGTCAGTAGTGTTGGTCCAGTTCCGTAGTTAACCTTGCCCTTGTGTACTGGCATCAAAAGAGACGCGTTCCTCACAACAGCAGGTGGTTGTGGGTGGGGGGCCTGTTCCCAGCTGTACATACCAGTGTACTACATTAAGAAGGGGGAGACATGGCTCAGGACATTGCAGTGCAGGGTTGGGGGAAGAGGAAGGGAAGTGATGCCTTGAGAGGGCAGCTATCCGCTATCTATCCCACCATAGCATCTATGCCATCTTACCTGTCTTTACAGGGAGGGACCACAGCCATGAGGAACTGCCTTCAACTCCTGCCTCAGAAATATCTCTGGCCATGTCAAAAATATCCTGTTTCCTCAAGCCTTGAGCTAGCAGCAGCGTCAAGTGCTTCCAGTCCCAGGACATTTTCAGTGATAGCCAGGGGTGTTTGGTCATGGAGGGAAGCAGCAGTTTATACAGCTGGTGACTACTCCGGCACATGCAAATAGATGCAGGCTTCTAAACTGCACACTGGGACATCTCATCTGGAGACAAAAAGGAAATTTCCAAATTATGGAATCCAAAACCACTGGGGCCTGAAGACTGGAGTAAGAGTTTGTGGGATATGCAATGAAGAACAACATGAAATGTTGTGAGCTACTGCCACAACACAGAATACTGCCTTAGCATAGAACCATAGAATGTTAAGAGGTTGCAACAGACCTTAAAGTTCATTTGATCCCAACACCTGCTGCCTTGTGCAGGGAAACCTCCCACTAGACCAGTTTGCTCAAGGCCTTATCTAATTGGCTTTGAATGCTGCCAGGGCTGGGGCATCCACAACCTCCCTCCGCAATCTGTTCCAGTGTCTAACCACCCTCACAGTAAAACATTTCTTCCTAATATCTAACCTAAACTTCCCCTCTTTCAATTTGTATCCATAGTATGATGCATAGCATGCAGTGAGGTGTGATAGGGCACTTGGAAGGGATAGAGAGGTTTCTCTCAGGTCACTGTGTTACTGCTGAGCGCTCCTGACCCCATCCTTATCTCAGCCTTATCTGATCTGAAAACCTGCAGCCTCAAACCTTTGCTTCCTTCTCTCTGTTTACAGTATTTCCAAACTCTCAGGCCAGGATGAAGGTGTGGAAGGTGATTCTTTTCTAGTTGTAGAAATGTCTCACTGCCAGAGTCAAGTGTTGTTTCCAAACTGTTCATCACAACTAATGGCTTTATGAACTCCCTCAGAATTAAGGGCTTTCCAGGTGTCAGTGGACACATATACCATGTAAGGAAAGAGAGGAGTAAAACAGATATCTAAGCTAATGGGAGAAAGGAAAGAAAAAAAGGGTTGTTCTGCAATCATGCAAAACAGTCAATTTAGACATCTACAGACATTTCTACACTGTGGTATGGATGGTGGCCAGTTTACATACAAAACTGGTGCCAATGAGGAGATTAATGAATAGCTTTCTTAATCCTCCCTGTATGGCTACTTCTGGGGAGATGCAGACAGGTGTTCCTGCATGGTATATGAATGAAACTGGTCTAAATCAAAGTCTCCCTTTCTACTCAGTGATCTTCAGCTGTGAACCTCCAATGTGAAAGGTGCAACAAAGCAGAACTCAAAGACCTAAGAAAAGGAAAAGTAGCACTTCAAAAGCAATCCAAAGGGGGAGCTACTTCAAAAGGCAACCCTGGAGTAAGAGGCACTTCAAAGGGGAAAACTTCCCTAGGGAGCTTGTGGCAAATTATCTTAAATCAGGTCCTACCATCAAACAGAAGTAATTAGTTTTATTCCAATTGCTACTGTCATGAAATCTTGTTCATTCAAAAACAGCAGGAACATTTAATATGGTAGAGAAGCACTTGCCAAAGGATACAGCAGACAGTGTAGTTGCCATCCTACCACTGTGGACAACAGGCTGCAAGACGTACCTTCAAACCAAAGCTTGCCAAAGCTCAAGAAGGCCTCTCAGAGCAGGACTGTCCAATGTTATTCAACTTCATTTAATTCCCATCTCTTCCACAGATGACTGAGCTTGAACTAGAGTTCGTTGCTACAGCAAAAAACAGAGAAAGTTTCTGGCTTCTTACACATTTTCAGGTACTTTGTGTAGTCATATCTGAGCATTCTAAAACTACATATAGCATTTTCTTCCTCTGCTTCATTGTCTCTAGGCCTAAGACAATCCAAACTCCAGGAACTGAGTGTACTGCCAATTAATTTTTCTGTTACCATAGAAGACAGTGTAATTAAAATAATGTCAACATGATCTGACAATCCCGTTTCTGATCTTTATATTTTCCTTGTAATTTTTTTCTTTCTCATCACTTTGATCCCTTCATCTTCCATATACCTTTTCCATGTGCTTGTTCTCACGACAGGAGAACAGACTTTCCCCAGATCTCCTGGCTGCAACTGCACCCTCCCTTGGCCAGAATCCATATTAGCTGCCTGGCCCCACCACTAGCACAAATGTTAATTTTAAAATGTCTGTTTTCTTTTAGAAGTTCAAATTGTATACTCTGTGAAGAAGGTAACAGGGTGAAATGGGTTGTGTCTTCAATTTAGGTCAAACATGAACAGCAACTTCCAAGAAGAACAGAGACATATCAGGATTGTTAAGTTTCAAATTGCCCAAAGTCTGATTACGGGAAGTCTCCCTGAGTTCTCAGCATTCTGCTTCCTCAATCCCTTCCCAAATACTTGGTGATGAGTTAATTTTTTCAGTCTCTTGAGAACCAACTACCACTTTGGGCTTAGTTAAAATGAGTGCTTTGTGAAACCATGCCCATGTCAATTCAATAACTTCTAAGGTACATTATTCCATTATACTTAAATAGATACATGAAAAAAAGCGTGAATATGTATTATAATGGTGTTAAATAAAGCACGTATCACTTGAAGGCTCTCTCACAGACACCTAGAAAGCTAACTCATCTTTTTCTACTCTTTCCCATCAGAGTGTATCTCTTACTTACCATGCATCTCATTCAATAGTTAGATTTGTTTGTTTCTTCTTGAATAGCATCTATGTTGTTACTCTAAGACAGGCAAAGGAGTCTCCTTATTCCCTACGCAGGTCCAGCAGAGTTGCATACATGCTGGAAAAGGAGGAAGGGTTAAAATGAGGGAGTATTTATTGGTTTTAGACTGTTTACCGAAAAGCAACATATAATTCCCCCAGCTTCAAGTTATAGGGCCATTTTTTCACTTCCAACAGACCCACTCTTAGTTTGTATTTGCATTGTCTAATTCCCATACTTCATGTTATACAACCATACTTCAGCAAATCATACCCTAGATTAGTAGTGAGATTAATATTGTCTTTTAAAGACAAAGAAATTTTTATGCATAAAAAACCCCCTTCCCTAGACCTCTCAAATGTACCAGTTTTCTGTATTTCAGCAGTCTGCTCTGCTAGGTATATGAAGAAATAGCTACTGGGAGTACAGGGATCACTCAAGTGTGTGTGGCAGGTACAGTATGGGACAAGTCAGACCTATTGCCCCCTGACCTGCCACTGTTGACAAGTCAGTTTGCCCACTCCCCAGAAAAGTTACTTGGCCTTATCAAAGGATGTTAAAAAGTGTGTTTGGCACAATATGAACATCTATTTAAGATTTTTAATACTAACACTGTCATAGTTGAGACTTGCTTTGAAAGTTGTCTCTTAGCAACATCAGAGTTATTTACAGTAAATCACATCTGAATTGAGATGAAAGAACTTCACCTGACTTCAGAAAGTAAAATACACACAACCTGTGTTTGCAAGGCAACCCATTGCAGACGATCGCTTTGGTGATAGCAGATTATGGAACATCCATAAGCGCTGTTGGCATTTGTAAGGTGATGAAACAATGCAGTTTCTGATATCTGAGCTGCTTTTACTGTGGTAATTGCAAAAATAAAGATAGGAAATAAAACCAGACCTGGAATTTATAACAGCTGATTTATGTGAAAAATAGGAGCCAAACCATACTCTTTATTAAAATAAAGATCAATCTCTAAAGTAATTATAAAAATAATTGTGTGTTTTAGTATTTAGACTGTTGTAGAGCAGCCTGACAAAGTAATGGAGCCTGAGGCTGCTTTTCTGAACTAGAAAGGAAATAAAGTAAGGTTGTTTTTGTTTTAAACTAGAAAGGAAATAACCATGTAGAGAATAGTTGCCCTAATTCTCTTAATTTCTTTACCACATTCTGAAGAGGGAGAGAGACAATAATGCAGTAGAAGAAAACAGAGAAAAAAGGTTTTCTTGGGAAAAGATGACCTGTGATAACAAATGCTGCAGTACTGGGCACGTTTTGCTCATCTTTTGCATAGGGATTAAAACTTGCTGTTGATTGTTCAGTTTTGTAGGACAGGATTAATGGTACTTTGGATAATTAGGGAAAAGGAAGAATTCATGCTTCAGACATCACCTTTAACTATAACTTAGAAAACTAAACTATGTCAACATCACTAATTCAAAAAACAAGTTAGGAATGGCAGCTATCAATCTTTGGTATTGGAAAACTGGGCATTCCTATTGAAAAAAAAAAGATCAAAATTATATTTTGACGTAGCTTCTCAAAAATATTTCAGCCTTGTTATTTGAAGTATGGCAGCACCTTCCTGTTAATTATGCTGCTTGTAGTGTATTCTGAAGACTAAGTTAGACCCACAGTCTATTACAGCATATGGGAGAATTTAGCAACACTCACAAACTTTTGCAAGCTAACCAGAGAGGCGACATCTCTCTTGGACACTCCAGGGAGAAGTGCTGTGAAGGACAGAGTGGCTCTGGAGTCACATGTCTTGAGTACAGACTTCCAACAGAGCACAGTTTCCAAATGTGCAGCCTCTCCTAGGTTAGACCTCTTGCCAAGCCCTTCTTATAAAGTGCAGACACAAAATGTCTTCTCTATCATCACCTTCTGTTACAAAAATTTAGGTTTCCATCCTTTCCTTAGCAGAACTCAAGTACAAATCTCCCTTGTCCTTCAATATTCCTCACTGTCCTTTACCACTCCTAACTGCCGGTCTGTAGCTTAGCAGATTGTAGTCCCTCTTTCATTTTACATGGATTATTTATATATTCATTATAACTGTAATGGGTCAAAGACCATAAGAATCTGAAGCTGGGAGGATAGCTCTTATCTGAGATGTGAGAAACCTGGACATTAATGTTTATTCCATTTAGTATTTGTCCCTTTAACACAAAGTAATAAATCTTTGTGTCTCCTGTATCTCCTTTGAATGCTCTAAGCCTTTAAATGTAGGGTATTAAGTTGCCCAGAGATGTGGTGGATGGCCCATCTCTGGAAGCATTCATGATCAGGCTGGATGGGGCCCTGAGCCACAAGAACTAATTCAAGATGTCCCTGTTCTCTGAAGGAGGTTGGACTAGATGACCTTTAAAGGTTCCTTCAAACCCAAACTACTCTATGATTTTGTAATTCTCTTCTGGTATGTAGATGGGAAGGTGAGCAGTTGTCCTCTTGGAAGACAAGTCCAGGGTGTGTAAAGTTTCCCACTATAGGAAGGATGAGCATGGTATACCTCAAATAGGCATCAGGCTGAGGAGGCCACCCCTCTCAATGCCGTCACACCTGCAGGCAATTTCTTTGTGTTCAGCATCAGGAAATTCAGTCTCTCTGGGTTTTGCTGGTAAAGCTCAAATACTTCCACACTTTGATGGCAACAGAGAAGAGGTTAGCAAGCAACAGGGCACTTGGGGAAAAAATATTTTTAGATTGAAAAGTGCCTAAATAACTTGCAGTGAAATGTTACCGTCTGGATGGCATCTCACCATCAGGCCGTCTCTCCTTCCATGAGATTTCTCCCAGCACAGTCAGTCTCCTAGAATAAGAAGACAATATCACACTCCAAGAAATAACAGCCTTTCTTTCCAAAATATTTGAGAATGTTTTCTAATCCTCCAAAATGAAAGCAGCAAATGTTTCTTATCTCCTGCAGAAGTCAAAGACTGTCATCTTTATTTTTGTGTGTATCCTCAACATTCAGCTGTCATTGTAGTTAATTATCTTATCAGAGGCATCTGCACTTTGGAGGCTATGTTTAAATATTTTCATCCCATTTTCACCCCAGATTGCATTCCATGGTAGCACATTCTGGTGAGTGGTGGGAAACAGAAATAGGATGGAGCAGAGAAGGACACAAAGATGGTCAGGTTTGGTAATGAATTCAGATAAAACCATGGTGCAACAAGTATAATTCTAATAAATCAGGGACTATCATGAACACAAGAATGAATGTACACTTTTAGAAATGGCAGAGGACAACTCTGCTTATCTTTGATGTACACAAAATGTCCAGAATCTTAAAGTAATTAAGTTTACTTGCTACATACAGTTTGTTGTACTTGCATGATGGTATGCCATTGTAATGACATATTTATTGAGCATAAACCATTCAATCTGAATGGCTTTATCAGTCCCAGTTTTTATAGAGATGTTGAGAAGGAAGCATGCAAGGTATGCATCCACTGGCCAGGGCTAAGTCATGGGGACATGCTTCCTCTTACTACTGACTTTCTCAAGATGAGGCCACCTGAAAAGGGTTTGGAAAGAGAGAGCTTTTCAGCTGTGGTGAGGGTGGCAGGAACATTGGCCTAGCAAAACCTGCAAACCTGCACATGCTATATCTTTTCCAGGACTGACAGGAAAAACCTAGCAGGTATAGCATGTGTAATTTAGTGATGTTCTAGGGCTGAGAGGACTCCTAGACACACAATGCCTCCTGGGCCTCCCATCTGGGTGAGAGAGTATTATGCTGGAGCAGGCACATAAACCACATGCTGACACATAGATTAATGATTACCAAGTCTGGACTCTGCTGTATCTCTAAATATACAGCTTTCGTGTAGGATGACACTGTCTCAAACATCTGCCAGAGGGGAAGACATAAAAATTTCTCACATACATAAGGGAATAAGTGTTAGATTATGTTCAACAAATAAACAAACCAAGAAAACCTGTTCTACCTCAGTCAGAGAGCAACAATTGTCTGGATTGTCCCTGTCAGCACTTAAGTAGATTTATTGCTTCTTATCAACAGCTAGTTAAAAAACCACTCTGATAAGACATTAAGAAAATGGGAAGGAAAATCCTCCAGACTGTAGTTTGCTGTTGATGTCTACCAGTCAACCTAGTTTGCTTGGAAATCATGATATGGCTGTTAATAGGGATGTGCTATGCTATTTAATGGAGTTCTAACTGTTATAGGTGTGAAGGTCAGCTCTTTGCAGAATATTTTAAAAGCGAAATTTGTGGTGAATTTTTGGGAATATGTAGCTATTAATGTATCATGACTGAGAAGTCTTAAATAAATTGATTAGCCAAACACTAAAAAAGCGTTGTTTTGTGCACTTAAAAATAAGGAATGAGGTCTTCTTTATGAAAACAGCAGACAGGTGGCAAAAATCATTCCTTTCTGGTCTAAGATATATGAAACAAGTCCAGAATGTGTCCAAGGTTGCCAAATGTTTTAATGGAAGCAACATTATTATATTACTGCTTGGAGAGACGGATAAACCAGCAAAGGGAGATGTCAGTGGTAAGAGCTAGCATGTAGTGTTTAACATGCTTTTTTAGTTCATCTCATTCTGTTTTCCTATACTGAAATCACCTCAGATCTACAATTTGGATATTCAGAAATGTGGAGGTCACATTTGGAGTTGTCAATTATTAAGAACATGAGTTTGTTATGTATCTGTAGATCAGATTTGCATAGTGCTTTTGTATTTCAGCCAAAGGAAGGCATTTGGTTTTGAAACAGTTTTGTTACAGTTTCATTCATTTATAAGAGAAAGATCAATCCAAAAAACAAGTGAATTTGTAAAACACAAATTATAACTAAAGAACACACCTGCGTATTCCATGGTTCCTTCCCTAGTTACATGGGCAGAAGGAATAGAATTGATAAACTTTTCACTTTGTTAAGTTTAATGCAAAAAATATCTATGCTATTATAGCTTTATAAACATAAATTCAAAATTTTATGACACAGAAGAGGAACATATATTTGGATGCAGTTTTAAAATTAAATGAAAGAAATTTTATACCTCAAAATAATGAAATACTCATGTGTGTTACCTTCAATTTTAATGGACTCTTTAGTGTTTCCTTCCTATTCCCACTTACATCAGATCATATGGGTAAAATACTCAAATAAGTGAGATCTCAGTGTTAGAGTGACAGTGCACAGATGGTCTAAAATTCTATGCTAAATTTACAATCTGGATTTTTTTATAAAAGTTATTTATTGCAAAATGTCCCTAGATTTACACTGAGGTGTAATGTTCTGCCGACAATTGCTTTAACAGCTCTCAAAAAACCCACAAACCCAGGGACTCACTTTGTCTCTGGTTTGTGTTTTATTAACTCTGTAAAGCTATATCACTCCTGTCCATTACTTATGTTAAAGACTAATTTAACAGCTTGCAACAATTAATGCATTCATAATGGATACCTTTCATCTGAAAATAAATGGAAAATTCCAACAATACAGAAATTGCATTTTTCTTCAGACATGATTGTTTTCCCTATCAAATTTTATAGTAGTGTTCTTGCAAAGACATTTTGTCCACATTCATGTTTTATCAGCTAGTACAATCTAAACACGAATCACTGAAATGCAGTCTCTTCTGTTTTCACAGATCCCACTGTCTCACATGGCAAACCACCTAACAACCAGCTGGGCCAAGATAACCCCCTTTTTACCCACAGGTCTTTTGTCAGCATGCAGGGAGATGACAGAAATAATTAGCTGATGATTAATCCTTGTATCAGAATAAAAAAAAAAAAGCTCTTTCAAAGCTGTTTGCTGTGGCCACTGGTCATGAAGCACACAAAAAAATTCCTCTGGGGAGAGTGCAGAAGTGAGCACGTTCACCTGGAAGGTGCCCCAAGTCTGTGTTGTGCCAAGTGTGATGATGTCCTGGCTGTCCCTCCTCTCATGAAGCTGTTGCTCAGCAACTCCAGTGATTATATTGCTGCTTACCTGACAAAGTTACAGTGGTGTGATGAGGGTGTAGGGAAGGCATGAAACACTGATTTATTAATTTGGGAATCTATGCACATCTTGCCTAAGAAAATCTCAGGTGAAAAGATTGTGTTTATTGCATTGCAAGAGTTTCTTCATTACCTGAAAATAACTCATAAACTGGGGGTTTGTTGTCTGGCATCAAAAGCAGCATCTCCACAAAGCACATTTGCAAGAGCTCACAGTCAGTTTCGCTAATTAGCTTTTTTATAATTGCTTTGGATAAAGTAATTTTACCCTCTTGAAATGTGTTAGTGTCTTTAGCAAATTGTCTCAAAGTGCCATGTAATTATTCTATTTGTGATGATGTTAAAGTAAAAAATACCACTTGCTGCTTTGCTCCCAAATCAACAAGCAACTTATTTTATCACTGTTAGAGACACAAAAGCCATTCAAAGGCCGCCAGGCTTTGGAGTGTGGCTTCTGGAAGTGCAAAATGTGACAAGGCCCAAAAATAGCTCGAGTAAAACCTCAGCCTTATCAGACAAAATGCTGAGCAGACTGGGACTGTGAGACAGGCTTCGACTGGGAGAACACAAATCGAAATAGTCAGAGCGCAGGAGAAAGCAAACGTTAAATCTATCTTGCAGATGGGCAGCAAAGGCACAGAGCAATTAAGGTCCTGATTTGGGAAAATACTTAAGAACATACATGAATCCCACTGAAGTTATTAAGCACAGCTCCTGAGGACTGACTTTAATGAAACAAGACCTAGGAAATTGCCTGCAGCCACTCATAAGCTTATGAGTGAGCCAATAGCGGGTTCTGTCTCCAAATTCTCATTTTGGTAACTTCAGTGGTGTCCTTGTACCATCCCACTGGAGTCCACTCTACTGGCTTTGTTTCTGACCAGAGAGCACAAAAGGAGGAGCTGGACATGTGAATGCAGACCAGGAAAAACGGGTGGTCAGGGATCCCTCTGGCTGAGCAACGAACATCAGCTGGATTTTTATTGCTCATATTTGGTCTCTTATTTTCTTTACTTTCCTCTATATCATCCTTTTTAGCATTGCAATTCTACCTGTTGTGGAGGGAGAAAAGACAGTGGTGGTCCATCAAACTCACTTACCAAACACAGTCCTGCCCAGGAGCCCTGACACAGGGTGGATGGTGCAGCCCTGTCATTTTAAGGTGGTACTATAGTCTTGCTATCTGTTTTGCCCTGCTGCTACTGCTTTTCTCACTGTGACCTGCATCTCTGACTGCTTCTGGAAATAAAGCTGGGGTCTGCCCCCATCTATGTCTGACCCCCCCCATTTGCTTACAAGTGCTCTGCATGGGATCACCCAGCTCAGCGCCAGCCCCAGGTGGCCATGTGGGCAGGAGGAATGAAGATGATGGGATTTACTGCTCAAACTAGCTCATGAGATTAGCTCAGCTGGTCAGAGCTTGGTGCTAATAACATTAAGGTTGCAGGTTTGATTCCTGTATGAGCCACTTCCTTAAGAGCTGGACTCAATGTTCCTTGTGGGTTTGTTCCAGCTCAGAATTTTGTGTGATTCAGTGTGATTCTTGGGCTGCACTGTGCAGGCTCTAATGTCTGCTCAGGGGTTTATTTCTGGGCAAAGATCAGGTGAAAAAAAAAAAGAAAAAATGACATTTCTCTTCCAAATGTGCACACCTTGGGTGACATATCACTACATGCAGTTTTCAGGTCTCCTGAATCAGGCATGCAATGGAATTGTAGCTAAATTGGAAGAAAATAGTTAAAACAATTTTTCCTCTTGAGTTTAACTTTAGAAATACTCAGGACTTTTTCTCTTCTTCACAAAATACCTAATAGCCAGTATTATTTCAGGCATGTCAATGGAAAGATGGGTTGTATTTTTTTTTCCAGAACTAAAATGAAACATTTTTAGTACTGCTTTGGTTTCCTACTGATGTGTTCTGCATGTTTTTCTTTTCTTTAAGATACATGTTTCTGTCAACAGGAAAAAGGTAGTTTCAAAAAGAAATATCAAAATACTTACTTTTAATCTCTTGAAATAAAATGTTCAAACTTTTTCAGCTCAAGCTTTTCACAGGCCCACAAAGGAGCTTTCCCATCTTTCTACATGACAGTGTCAGGGCAGTGATTGTTTCTTCATCCCTATCTGTCATGTCCCCTCTGCCACTGAAGAATTCAAGCTGTGACAAGTTAATGACACTTAACATCCCAAACATTTTCAGTGGACGGCCATAGGGAAGACGACTCATACCTCTCTAAACACTTGAGGCTCTGCTGCAGATTCAGTTAGTTCAAGGGAGATGACGGCGTGTTTTCTGGCAGCAATCACTCCAGCAAGTGTTACCTCTTAAATAATTTCTTTGATGTAATAAAAATACAAATAACTAATCATGATTATGGAACTGGGATATTATTATGGCATGTGCTGGGCCAGTTGGTTTGGTGCTGAGAGGAAGCTATTTGTTTTCCTTGGTACAGCTGTTTTCTCCTGTCTGTAGTCATTTGGACTTGGGCTATCACATTATAATCTCCCCTGAAAAAAAGAGAAAAGGCTGTTTTCTTGCACTTGGGTTTCAGTCAGCTGGTTTGATAGCTGCAGAGAGTTACTTGCCATCATGAGGGCTGGCTGTCACTACTACATAAAGTGTCTCTGTTACTTACAAAAGCTTTTTTCTTTCTCTAGTCACCAGTGTTGCTGCTCTTGTGTTTGGTTTATGATCTGTTGCTAGGGTGTATTTCCCCAGCTGGGAGCTGGCCACATTTTACTGGTGTCTGGCATGTGCTGCTCTGCTTTGTATTCATATAATTGTTAAGCAGGAAATACCTATTAGCTTGTTATCATCTTGTGTTGAGCAGAGTCATGGTGAGCAGACACCAAGGAGCTGCAGCACAGTTGTTTCTGCTCACACACATCATTCTTTCAGCTGAATGCAAAGCGTATGTGTTTTCTTGTTTCACAGGGCACAAATGTAATCACACCATGTGATTTCTCTTTCTTTGACTAGGCTTGCAGAAAACTCACCTCCTCCCACTAGTGAGATCCACATGTGTGTCCTTCCTGGGCAACATTGCTAGACATTGCTGTAAGTAACTCTAGATTTCTAGCATGAGTTTCCTGGAATGCATTGGTGATAATTTCCTTCTCCAAGTGATAGAAAAGACAATGAGAAGTGGTGTTATGCTGGACCTTGTTCTCACCAGCAAGGGGAATGTGATGCTCAAGGGCAGCGTGGGCTGCAGTGACCATGAATGGGGGAATGCAAGATCCTTGGGATAGCAAGGAGGGCCGCAGAGCAAGCTCACTGCCGTGGGCTTCAGGAGGACAGACTTTGGCCTCTTCAGGGATCTGCTTGGTAGGTTATCAAGGGATAAAGCCCTGGAGCAAAGAGGGACCAAAAAGAGATGGTTAATATTGAAGGATCACCTCCAAGTTCAGGAACAATGTCTCCCAACAAAGAGAAAGTCAGTCAAAAATGTCAGGAGGCCTCCATGCATGAACAACGAGCTCCTGGACAAACTCAGTCACATAAAGGAAGCCTGCAGAGGGTGGAAGCATTGACAGATAATATGGCAGGAATAGAGAGAAACTGTCTAAACAGCCAGTTATCATGTTAGGAAAGATAGAATTAAATCTGGCCAGGAACATCAAGGACAACAAGAAAACCTCCTATAGGCATGTTGGTGATAAAAGCATGACTAAGGAAAATGTGGGCCCTCTCCAGAAGGAAACAGGAGACTTACCTGGGATATGGAGAAGGCTGAAGTACTCAATGACTGTTTTGCTTCAGCCTCCACTGGCAACTGGTGCAGCCACACCACCCAAGTCAGAGGGCAAAGACAGGGAATGAGACAATAAAGAACTACCCGCTAGTAGAAGATCAGATTTGAGACCATATAAGGCACCTGAAGGTCCATGGGATCCAATGAGATGGATCTGCAAGGCCTTAGGGAACTGGTGGATGAAGTTTCTAAGCCACTATCCATCATATTTGAGAAGTCATGGCTATTCCATGAGGTTCCCGCTAATTGGAAAAGGGGAAACATAATCCCCATTTTTAAAAAGGGAAAGAATATAGACCTGGAGACCTACAAGCCAATCTCACATCTGTGCCTGGCAAGAATTTGGAGCAGATCCTCCCGGAGATTGTGCTAAAGCACATGGAATATGAGTGAGCAATTGGTGACAGTCAACATGACTTCCTGAAGAGCAAATGATACCATCTGCCAGGATTTGTGCAAAGCATTTGACACTGTCCTGCACGACATCCTAGTCTCTAAATCAGAGAGACATGGATTTGATGGATGGACCACTCAGTGGATAAGAAATTGGTTGTATGGTCACATTCAAAGTGTTATGGTCAATGACTTGATGTCCAAGTGGAGATGAGTGATGACTGGTGTTCCTGAGGGGTTGGTATTGGCCTCAGCACAGTTTAACATCTTTGTCGGTGACATCGACAGTTTGATCAAGAGCACTCTCAAACAGTTTGCTGGTGACACCAAGCTGTGTGGTGTGGTCAACACGCTGGAGGGAAGGAATGCCATCCAGAGGGACCTTCATAGGAGTTAGAGGTGGGCCAATGCAAACCTACTGAAGTCCAACAAGGCCAAGTGCAAGGTTCTGCAACTGGGTCAGGGCAATCCCAATCACAAATATGGGCTGGGCAGAAAATGGCTTGAGAGCAGCCCTGAAGAGAAGGCCTTGGGGAATTTGATGGATGAGAAGCTCAACGTGTGCTTGCAAAGTGCACTTGCAGCCCAGAGAGCCAAATGTGTCCTGGGCTGCATCAAAAGCTGTGTGGCCAGCAGGTTGAGAGAGGTGATTCTGCCCCCTACCTTGCTCTGGTGAGATCCACCTGGAGTGCTATGTCCCCCAACATTAGAAGAACTTGTTGGAGTGAGTCCAGAGGAGGACCACAAAGATAATCCAAGGACTGGAACACCTCTCCTATGAAGACAGGCTGAGAGAGTTGGGACTGTTCAGTCTGGAGAAGAGAAGACTCTGGGAAGACCTTATAGCTGCTTCTCAGTACCTAAAGGGGGCTACAAGAAAGCTATAGAGGGGCTTTTCACAAGGGCATGTAGTAATAGAAGAGGGAATAATGGCTTTAAACTGAAAGAGAGTAGATTTAGATAATAGTAAAAAATTCTTCCCTGTGACAGTGGTGAGGCACTGGAAGTGACTGCCCAAAGAAGCTGTGGATGCCCCATATCTGGAATTGTTAGAGGCCAAGTTGGACAGGACTTTAAGTAATCTGGTCTAGTCGAAGGTGTGCCTGCCCATGGCAGGGGAGTTGGAACTAGAGGATCTTTAAGGTCACTTCAAATGCAAAGCATTCTGTGATTCTATGAACTCTATTAACTTGTCTCTGAATAAGTTGATGTGAATAAATGAGCAGCTGTACAGCCACTGCTATGACATCCACCCTATTCTACTTCCAGTAAGAGACCTGGACCATAGCTTCCAAAGCCACCAATGGGCTCAAGAGCACCAATTACTCTTGACTAAGCCATGTTTTCCCAGGACTAGGCAGCTGGCAAACTCTGAAAGCACACTCTCAACATAGAAAAAAGTAGTTCTGGATTGAGGTATTTTAGCTCTCTAACAAGCACATATAATTACGATACTTCTTAAAGTCTGACCATATTCAGAGGTAGCTTAAAGTTACATATAGGCAGATGCAATAGGCTTCAAATTTGTACCTACAAAGTACAAACGTAGCATCTAAATTGGGGGATTGATTAGTGGCTGCAGACTTCATTGCAAGTCGACTTTTACCTGAGTTTCTTGGAAAGGTGATGTCCCGCAGGTGGTGTGGCCAGAAGCTGATATCTGGGAGACTCCTCCTGACTGTGGCTGGGCTATACGTATACACCAACACTCACCAACAGCAGGGAAATCGAGCAACATCAACATGGGGGTCTGCTGAAGCAAGCTTCTTCATAAACTGGGCTGCCATGGAAAGCACTTGGAGAGGAGGCTGAAACCTCAGCAGCTCCATGCTTTCTTCCTGGGTTTAGGGTATCTGAGTTTCAGCCCTTTATTTTAATGTAATTTGGATTACAGGATTAAACTTCACCTCTGCTGAGTGGTTAGTTTTAGGACTCCTACAGATGTTGCCTGGGGTCACTGCCCCTGACCCAGGAGTGTGATGAATGCACATTTGAGCAGGCTGGGGTGGCACTGAGGAGCTTCCAGGAAAGATGTTACATGAAAGAAAACTGCAGCAAGGCATGAAACCTTCAGCCTTCTTGCTGTCTGTGTCTCAGGAGCCCTGGAGGAACCTGGCTGGAGAGAGCTCCTTGAATGTCTCATTTGGAAAAACCAGCTTGTTCCTGGTCACTTTCCCAGATGCTCCTCAATAAAGCAGGAAAAGGGAGTATGAGCTACACAGTACATAGCGGTAAGACTCATTGTGTTGAGAATGCTCCAAAGTCCTGGCTGCAGCGCGGTGTAGTATCATTCTGGTTGTGTCCTTGTATGTATCTCCAGTAGGATCATCTAGGGCTCTTTAGGTTCTGTCTCAAGTCCTGTTTACAGACAGCTGTGAAACCAGTC
>JAOXXN010000265.1:28669037-28686560 GCA_026770055.1 Myrmophylax atrothorax | reverse complement strand
TTTTGTCTACTCTTATCCATAGTATGCAGAGCCTTTACAGCTGCAGACAGGCAGCTGAGGGAATTCGGGACACTGTGGGTGACATGCCAAGCTGCCTTTTGTAGTTAACCTGAGTCTGTCTGTGGAACTACCTAAATGAGTAATGTGTTGCTTTCATCTTATCTGCTTACAACATGAAATTAGCTTCCTAAAAAGGGAGGACATTGTTCCCTGCATGCATTGCTGTGCTGATGGATTTAAAAACCTCTTAAAGGTTTATTTATCCTTAGAGAGCATGATGACTGGCTAAGGAAATTAAATCACCAGCACATAAGCAACAAACATAGATTTTGTTTAAGGTACTTCTTACTACTTTTAGTCTATAGAGCTGATGATCTGAAAGTGTTCTATAGTGTCACCATTAATTATTACATTTGCTAGGCTGCAGTTCAACATGGTAGTCAAGTATGTGCCTCCCTTCAGCTGGGTCATTCCTAAGTTAAGCAGATCTTAAACTTAACCTTTATCTTCAGTACCCAGAGTTTTATTCTTGAGTCAATGGGCATAGGCAAGAAAACCATAGCAGTGCTCCATACTGGGTTAACTAAAAAAATAACCTCTTCACTCTTGGGTTGATATTTTGAGAAAATTCCTCTAAATATTTACTACTGATAACAAAAAAGTCAGTCATTAACTTTGTCAGGATATTCTCAAAATGGACCCTTGAATATCTGTTAACTGGATTTTTTGAGTGAAGTCTACTTCACTAACAAAACACAGTTGCATGGTCCAGGACATAGAGCTGAAGAAAACAATTCCCTCTGATCTTCCATGTATTTACACAGCACATTCTTCTAAATGTGTATAAGATTCAAGATTAAGGTCATGTAAAGCCTGGGAAGATTCAGAGAAATTCAGTGAATATTAAATTTCTGTTTGACTGAATAACTTTAGATAAAGGAAATAACTTAAAATTCTGAGGTGAAATCCTAGGATTTTAACTTAACCACAAACAAAGAAAGTATTTTTCTCATCCCAAGGCCCTTATTGCTTATGGAAGAATGTGAAGAATGTTATTTGAAACAAACAGAGCTTATAAAACCTAGCAGGTAATGGAGGGAAGCAAGGAAACATAACACCTGCCTTTGTAACAAAGGGGTGTCCTTTGACAGAAGAAAATATGGAATAATAGAGACACTTGCTGCTGAAACATGAAAAAACCCCACAAAAAAACAACAAAAAAAACCACCAAAAAGAGCAGTCCAAAAAGAAAATGGGCATGATGATCTGTTGGATCAGCCAGTGCCCCATGTCAGTGCATTCTAGGTATATAACCCAAAAGCTGTGGTCCCTGTGATGCAATGTAGGTCACATTTTACACTTTCTAGTTGCTGCTCTCTGTCCACTTTCCTTAAATTAGGATATGATGAGATACATGGGTTTTACTTGATTCCCTCCTTATTCTTTAGGAGCCTGTTGCAGAGCTGAAATTAGGGTACAAAGATCACAGCCACCAAGTTTGAAAAAAACCCTAGACCAGCCCCATCCCTGGAAGTGTTCAAGGCCGAATTGAATGGGGCTCTGAGTAAACTGGTCTAGTGGAAGGTGTCACTTCCCATGGTAGAGGTTTGGAAGTGGATGATCTTTAAGGTCCCTTCCAACCAGAACCATCCTCTGATTCTATGATTCGTTGATTCTGTTTGCACACCCAGACTTCTGCACCAAACCAGGGCATTTCTTTCCGTGAAGTTTGCAGAGGCAATTGCTAGTGGGTTTTGTTTATTTATGTGCTGTAGTTATTATGTCATAGATAATGCAAATGCATATATTGCAGAATGCACCAGTGCATACCCAAAATGTGATGTTCAAGAAGATGAAACATTTCTAGAAATCTAATGCTGGATCTAAGTGAGGCCACAAAGCTGCCAAATCAAACTAGATTCTGCTCAAAATTTTTTTCCACTGATTAGCTGCCAAATTTTCAACCTCACTTCATTCAGATACCAATTTTTGAACCTGAAAATTTAGAAAGCATGAAAAAACCCCTATGATGATGGTAGCTTATGCTAAAGAGTATTCTAATAAATACTGAACATGTTTTGGTGTTCATCTGCAAATGCACAACAATAATCTGGACCCTTGTGAGTATGTTAACAGAACATATCTTTTATAGCTGATGGGTAAGCTTTGATTGTTTGAAATTGGCCCTACTTTGAATATGGTGAAAGTTTATGGGATACCTTTAAAATTCTGTGTGTGTAATAATTATTTTTTGACAACAAATAAAGACTGTTCCAAAGAACCAGGTGATAGTGATCACATAATGAAGGAAGTGATGAAATAATGAACTTCTGTTTAACAAGACAGAAGTTTTCCTTTCAAGTCTCCTACTATTCACTTCTGATGAATATTAATTCTGATTTTCTTCCCTATGTTGCCACAACATATGTCATAGTGCTGCATGGTATTTTTCATATTAAAAATAAACTCTTCAGTGTTCACTTTTTTAGAAAGTACAATAATTTTTATTTTCTCAGCATTTCATATTTTTACATTTCCATCCAAACCCCCCATAAAACATTCAGGAAACTAGTAATATAAAGGGGATTCAGTCATTTTAGGCAAGAATTTCTGAAATTCATTTAATAATAAGGGTCTGTTTTGAATCTTTTGAAATAAACTCAGCTTGGAAATGTTATTGTTTATAAGCTTATTGCTTTATTTTATTTTATTTTATTCTATTTTATTCTATTTTATTCTATTTTATTTATTGTGGCTTTAATGGTTCTAAGGATTTGGCTACCACAAAGCAGTGATTTTCTTCTCTAAGTCATGACATTTATCCTGTACTCTATGAGCAGTTTCAAGAACTGAAGATGGGCTGAACATTGCTTTCTGACTGTTTTTTCAGTGTATTTTCTGGCTTCATTTTTGTATGAGTTTTTAGGTTACCTTTTTAAATTTAGGCTGGTGTTTGGGACTTTTTTTTTTTTTGGATAGCTGTTTGGAGTACTATCTGTAATTTCTTAGCAGAACTTATTGTACTTCCTGTGTAAGACTACTTTTCTGTGTCCGTACTCTCTTTTAATAGTTTCCCTTTTTACGAGGAGATATTGGCACTCTCATACACAGACATATGCACATGCATACTGATCTATAAGCTGTTTTTTGTGATAACCCCAAAGCTGGATTTTAAGTCTGTATGATAATAAATAGGAATTGCAACTCTGAGCATCTTCAGATTGTCAGTGTTTAACTCTGTCTCCAATGTGTCCAGTGCCCAAGAAGAATTTTATGTTGTACTAGATGAGAAAGCTGAAGAAGAATTTGCAGCATCAAAGGATTAATTGTTGTACAGAGCTGTTAATTCAGAATTATAAATTCTTAAGGACTAAATTATGGACTGTAGTGCAGAGTAGGTCTTCAAGAGCTGCTCATTTATATTGGCCACCAAAACTTATTACTATTAAAACCAAACATAGATGTGCTTTGCCCAAGGCATTTTTTCAATTATGTTTGTTTTGTCCTGGAATGCTCTGTCTCATTAAGTGACTAATCCCAATCACAGAAAATTGCATGCCGTGGGATCAAAACCCTAAAGAATCAACTTCCTTGACTTTCTTCCCCTACCAAAGCCATTTTTGTGCAAGCTTATAAATATGCTTCTATCTATAATCTAAAGTAAATTTAAGTACTTTACTTCCTCACCACTGCTTAGCTAACTCTTCAGATCATGACAAATTTGAGGGGTTTCATTTATGTAATTTAGGTAATTTTAGGTATTATAAACTATCTTTAAAAAATTGCAGGAAATCTCTAAAATTCCACCTGACTTAACATAACAGAATCTGACTTGGTACAAAAGTGAGCTTTTTAGTGTAATAGTAGTGCACAAAAGGTATGGAGAAAGAGTCTTATGAAATATAAGATTAACTATGGCTATTCTTTCAGTAAGAGTCTGAAAGTAAGTACTGTTTGAAAGAGAATATTTTTCCAGCAGACAGTAAAATATCTTCAGGAGTAAGCAACAAAATGAAAGTCAGATCCTGGTCCTTTTAATCTAATTGCATGGATAATCCAATTCTCTGAAAAGATTATTTTCATGGAAAATGGAAATGGAAAACAGAACATTAAAACCAGGGCTGAGTGAAAGTGAACCTTGCTTATTGCCATATTCAACCAGAGTCAACCAATGTTGTCTGTAACACATTTTTATCACTGATTTGCAGTAACAACAAGAAACTCCCTACAGAAAAAAAAGCCTTCTCAAACGGACATATCAGATGTTGAAGGAGAAAGCTGGCAAAGGGGGACAGAATCTCACATGAGACCACAGGAGTGAAGGGAAGTTAAGCAGCATGCTAGTGAGTCCTCCACTCCTCCCAGAACTGCTTCTGCTGCTGTAGCTGGTGATGACAAGGCATGGGTCAGCACAGAAACCCCTGGGGGAGGCACACGCTCACAGGCAAATATCTAGAAATTATAAATAGAATAAAGACCAGAAAAGCATTTTAAAACAACTAGAGTTACAGGATTTCCAGGCAGGGAACAAATCTGACCATCCATGCTTCTAAGAGGCAAAAATTTTCAGTGCTGCAGTCTCTTGTGGCATTTAACAAGCCCGTCACCCTGGAAGACATGTTTCAGCTAGTGTACACACTAGAAAACAATTGTTTAGAAAGCCTCTTAGTACAGGTGCAATTTGTCAGGGGAAATTGTTTATGTCTGTGTTACATACATCAGTCTCAAAAAGACCATGACATCTTGACACTCTTTGATGTGTATTTGCCAATATGATAATGTCTGCCTTCAGGTTTTACTAGCTTAGATAAGCAACACACTCCTATTTACCAAACACAACCTCACAAGCCTTTCTTGATGAGCACTGCCACGTTAGGAAAAGCTCCTTTGGGTGGCATTTAGCTTTATCTCATTTTTATCTCCCTGTGGACACCAGATACATCTCTGCATAATGGACATCTGCACCAATAGGGTGGTAAAACAATGACAGTGGATGAACTCACACTTATGTCTACTGCTAGGAATTCATTCAGTTTATCACTGTTCAGCAGACCTCTTTGGGTTTGTGTCCCCAACCAGCCCCCAGACCACTTCTGCCTATTGTCCACCGAGAAATTCCTATTCATACCAACTAGCAGGACTCCACGGTGTGCATAGTGACCTTTAAGAAGCACAAAATACATCAGGCTGAACACACGTGAAAATCAGGTGTTTTAGTTCTTTCTGTCATAGCCTCAGCTCACTGCATGATTCCAGGTTGAATCTGAGCAGTAAAGTACAGTGAATATGGTGGCTGAGCCTCTGCTGTTTATAATTTTTCTATGACACAAATTGTCTTCAATTAAATTTTTTCCACTTTATTAGAAGACAGAATTTTAGAATTTCTTGGCTGTCTCCCATTTTCCTGCCTAGAGTTCCCAGGCAGATTTGATGTTTTCAGATGCTGTCTCCAATTCTGAACAAAAAGGGGAAAAGGCAACTTTTTTCTCTGTGCCTCAAAGGAACTTTTTGCTTCCTGAGTGGTTTGATGCCTTTCTCACAGCTCTCTCTTTTACTATGAACAAGACTTTTTCTAACACCTTTTAGGACACTTTCTTCTTCTCTTCCACAAGGGTATCATCTATTAATTTGCTACTTTCTATGAAACTTACCTGTTCCTCTTATGATACCAATGTCCTTTTAGTGGCCGATTTCAGATTCAGTCAGCATGTTGCTTTGAGATTTTTTGGCAACTAAGATGCCAATTAACCATTCCAAGTTGGAGTCTGTAGGCTCCAGGAAATGTCAAAGCCACATTCCAATAATGGAGACTTTCATGAAGTTTACTTACATTTGTGTGCTTGGAACCCCCAATGTTCAGGTGAGTCCAAGCCAAAACCATATCCCTCCACAAAGCTTTGGACATGGTGTGAGTAAGTTTTTCCTCTACCTGCAGACATGGGAGTGTCAAGTGCTGATTTACTGTGAGCCTGAGGAACTTTTTCAGCTACCTCCCATTAATACTAACCACTGCAGTGAACATTCACATGTCCATGCTGCAACCCCTCTTAAACCAGGGTTGCATTCATCCATAGAGCATCCTAAGTTGAAGGTTAATACATTTGCTCTTGTTTTTATCATGTCTCAATTAGACTCTCGATGTCTGAGGAATCACTGGGACATTTGTTATCCAGTTGAGTAATCTGACCTAGATTCTTCTGTCGCACTTCGTGGAAAAAAACCATGCTTTTTGTAATATTTTGTCAGATGTTACACTCAGACCTCCTGAAGTGATTTCTATGACCTTGATCACACTTCTTCAGTCAGTCTTACTGGGATGTAATGTTTCATATTCATCTCTCAGCATATCTCATAACAGACCCACACAGAGATACACACTTGGAGACTGCAGAACAACATATTATGATCATGAACTGTGAACTCTTTCAAAATTAACTTCAGGAGGCAAAGGGATATATTTGAAAGAGGTGCTAATTCAAAAAATTACAGTTTTATAGGAGGAGCTTGGTAGGCTTATTACCACATTACATGCAGCAAGCACATCCTGGGTCATGCAATACAGATACTTCTTGGCAGGCTTTTCATTTTCTGCACAGCAAGGAGCTGTTTCTGGCTCTGAAGTCCATCCTGAGTTGCTGGTCATGGCCACCGAATCACAACTTCAAATTCTGCAGCTTCAGTGTTGCTGCAGAATCTGGTCTTTGGCTATGCAAAATGTTTTACAAGGGGTGAACACATTGCCAGACTATAAGTTGTACTGAATTTTAAGCACCTAATTTAGTTGTCTTCTAGGCTTCTACTTTTACCATCTGGGAGGGAGGATCAGTTTGGGGGCTACTCAGAATTACTAAGTTAGGTTTTCACACTCTAAAGCAGCTAAGTCCCTCCCTAGTAGCCGAGAGTTAGGAAAACAAGGAGACTATCTTATCTGTTAGATGGTTTGCACATATCCTCTGACAAACATGCAACCAAATGTGACAAGACAAATTTCAACCAGATGCTTTTGAACTCAGTTGGAATTTAGCTTGAGGAAGGTTTCAAGACACTGTCTTCAACCAGTGGAGACAATTGATATCCTAGGAGATGTATTTAGAGAATACATGCAATTTCTTCATGTATTGCAGATAAGATAATACATTAATGTAACTTTGACAAGCAATATGCATTATCTTTTCATATAATTGCATAATAAAGTATTTCATCCAGGAATTGATTTTGTGCTGCATGTTCATTTTAGACTCAGAAGTGCTTTTTAATGAGAGAAGGGGCAAAATATCAACCAAATAGAAAGCATTACACTTCCTTTTTTTTCTCTGTTTTCCCAAATAATCCTATAGTATCAGAAAATCATAAAGAACCTGGATTGTCATATACACCTCATATGCTTCATTAAAGATATGTATATAAATTACATTGTTGATCTTGGGTAAAGAATTTTGTTATGTTAGAATCTGTTACAAGCTGTTGCCATGTAAATTATTTGGCTGGCATTACTGACAGTTTGTCTAACTAGATTGCAAGTTGCTTATTAATGCAGTGTTGAAAAATTATGTGAAACTATCATTCTTCTGAGAACAAGTCAATATTTATCTACATTTAGATAATGCAGCTGCCATGGTGATAGAGGGACTATGAGGAGGCCCAAAATGTCTAGTTCCCAGATTCTCACTGCAGGTATGATGTGCTTATGCCTCTCTGGCAGGTATGTTCCCTATACAGCACCCTGAGAGATTCACTACATAGCACCTTGGAAGAACCAAAGGCTCCCCAAGGTGGAACAGCTCCAGTGTGTATGGTACCCTAAGTGTACCATTTTTTTCCTGAACAGACTGGAAAGGTTTCTGTGCATAGTGAAGTGGGGCAAAGAGGATGCTATTCCTGCTCCTCAAGATAGTTGCCTGCCTTAGTCTTATTAAACTAAGTGTCCCTAGTCTTCTTTTGGGGATATTATTTCTCATCAAGTCTTGACTTTGTCAGTCTCATCTGTGCTCTTCAGGAATCCCTCTCTCTCCCTCTGCTGCCTTTAGAAACAGTTCATTTAAAAACATCCACATGAATAAGACAGATCTCTTCCTCTTAATGTCTTGATGGAACTTCAAGTTGTCTGTGGCCAATGTGAAATACAGTTATATACCAGACACCAATACAAGCACTGACCTCTTTGGAAATAGAATAATAGCGTAGTTTGGGTTGGAAGGGGCCTTTAAAAGTCATTGAGTCTAACTCCTCTGCAATGAGCAGGGCCATCTTCAACTAGATCAGGTTGTTCAGAGCCCTGTCCAATTGGATCTTAAATGTTTCCAGGGATGGGGCATCCACTGTCTCTTTGGGCAACCTGAACCAGTGTTTCACCACACTCATAATAAAAAAATTCTTCCTCATATGTAGTCTAAATCTATCCTCTTTTAGTTTAAAGCCATTACCCCCCTGTCCTATCACTACAGGCCCTGCTAAATAGTCAATCCTCATCTTTCATATAAGCCCCCTTTCAAAAAGTACCAAAAAAGCCACAATAAGGTCTCCCCATATCCTTCTCCAGGTTGAACAGCCCAAACTCTCTCAGCCTTTCCGCATAGGGGAGCTGTTCCATCCCTTTAATGATGTTGGTGGTCCTCCTTTGTGCTTACTACAAAAGGTTAATATTCTTCCTGTGATGAGGACCCCAGATCTGGATGCAGCACTCTGGGTGGGATCTCGTGACAGTGGAGTAGAGGGGCAGGATCACCTCCCTTGACTTGCTGGCCACACTGCTTTTGATGCAGCTCAGGATGTGGTTTCCTCTCTGGGCTGCATGACCATGCAATGGGTCATGGTCCAGCTTTTCAGCCACCAGTACCCCCAGGGCCTGTTCTACAGGACTGCTCTCAAACCCTTCATCCTCCAAACTTTCTTGACACCAGGGTATCTCCACCTCCTTGTCAGTCAGCTGAAAACGAATAGGCAGAGGTGGAAAGAAGAGGGGAAAATATCCAGGGCAGCCATACTCCGAGATGTCAGTATTCACTCACATGCCCAAGGAAGACAATCACCACCCTTCACTGTGGAAACTGCAGTGACACTGTAAAACTGCCATCTGCCATGCCTGAAGTTCAGCTTTCACTGTGCATCATTCTGTTAAAAAAAAAAAAACAGTTTGCGGCCCTAAGATCTGACACTGGTGGTTTTCTCTTGGATGTCAGTGTACAGCACCCAACTCCCTCTCAGAACAGCAAGAGTGTTTGAAACGAGTAAATTTCATTATTTTCTGGTCATGACAGTTGTGTGCAACAGGAATGCAGGCAACTCTCAGCTGATTGATATAATATCTGCCCCAAAGACAAGACAGAGCTGCAAGTGTGCAGCCCTCAGGTGGCTGGTTGAGGCGGCTGGAGAAGAAAGAGTCCTTAACTCATTGTCTTCTGAGTTTTCAATCTGCCAACCCTTCTTGAGGAGGAACTGCATGGTGTTTATATAGCTGCTAGAGCCAGGAGATGGAGAACATATGGGAGACCAAACTGTGATTTGTATGTTAAAGTATCCTGGTGGCAGCCTGCTAAACAGCAGCACCAAACTGGGAACACATACAAGTCCTGCTCTGTTGCTGTCACCCAAAGATATTGTTACTGGAAGAGCTGGACAGTGAAGCAGTGAGCTAACAGGAAGTTCATCCTGAGGAAAGGAAGCAAAGGAAGGAGGTGCTCTCTTCCTTGAGTCCACAAGGTCTAAAATAGCTGCCTGAAATCTGATCAAGGGATGTTGTGCCCAAAGAAAATGTCATCTGTCAGGGTGCTTCTTTGACTAACCTGATGGTAAGCCACACTATAGATTAAGGGTAAGCAGAGGCTGATGAAAGCAACCCAACTGCAGGGACTCTCCCTCTGGCAGATGCCATGGGGTCCCTGCAGATGGAAATCTCAGTTCGGTCTCTAACTCCATCCAGAGCAGAAACTGTGTGGTGTCAATCAGCTGTATAAATCCAACACACACAGCACTTACTCGCTTTACAGTTAGAGACCCATCTATCATAAAAAATAGATAAAATAACACTTCTTGTTTTTTCAAATTTAATTGAAGCTTTAATTGGAGCTGGAGTTTATCTATTTAAGAGCAAATTCAAGTGATTCCCACTCAACCCCTAAGAAATATGAGAGCATTTGCTGGTTTTAAATAACCAAGGGATCAAAGACAAAATCTGACAAATGTCACAATAATCACCCAAGTTTCAGGCTATCCACCTGCTGAAATGTCCCCAGCTTTATGTGTCTGTTCCCACAGTGAAGGGAGAGAAAGAAAAGAGAGAGAAGAAAAAGATCAGTAGATAAAGGAAAGATCTTCAAGGTGTGAAACCAGATAAACACCACAGGCAGGACTGAGATGCCTATACACTGAATAAAGCTTTACACCATGAGTAATCCTGCAGCTATTAGTAGGCCAAATGATGAGGAAAAAATTGCTACTGTGTGACTGAGAAAATCACAATTTGGCCAATACTCAAATGTGAATTAAAAGTTCTTATCAACAAAAGAGATTAAAGATTTTTTTTTCAAGCAACCTTAAAGTACTTTTAACATTTGTTTGTATCCAAAACAAAACTATCTTGAGCCTTAATTTTTCCAGTGTTTTCACTGTTAAGGAAGAAAGCTTTATAGCTTTCTAAAACCTGATACATAAACCACTGCGACTGTCAAGTAAGATTTTCTTATAATACATCATCCCGTTCTTCAGAAGGAAGAAGACAATAGTCTGTATACAAAATAACCTGCACATGTCTAGATCAGAAAAAGGAAAGGGTAATTTTAGACATCTCTTTATTTGGCAGCTTTGCAGGTTTTTAACTAGACTATGAATTATCTTGTTTGAACAGATCCATATCAGATATGTAATTATACTTCCCAGAAACAAACCCTCCCAAATCAAAGCGGAGATCATCAAAAGTCATGCAACATCTAGGCTCCCCCTTCAAACTAAAAACATTGCAATACCAAGAGCATTTCAATAAAGAAGAATGCTAAGCAGACTGCCTTCTCCATTTTCTTTCAGTTAGTTACATGATTTAGGATATGTTCTTCCCAAGTCCAGAAAAGACTCCGGGTACCTTCTATCTTCCAGCTAAGGAAGGATATAGTAAGATATATTATCACCAAATGTACAGTGTTGGGGTGTTGTAATTACAACAGCATTATCAACTTTGAAAAAGAAAACAACTGTGTCTCCACTTTTAAGTGGGATCTGGCAAAAATAATGATGTGGAAAAAATCCTATTCAAATTGAAATACTTGCACTGGGATGTAAGACAGAATATCTTTAATCCTATCTAAGCATTCAAACTGCAAATATCTAACCTGTGATTAATCATTACATAATCCCAAATCCTCAAGTTAATGTAGAAAAAATAATCTGGATCAATGAAACTGTAACAGCTTGACAGACGCTGTAGATTCACACTGAGCTAACATGGCAGATCTACAATAAATTGCAACACTTAATCTATTCCTGTCATTTTCTTGGGAAGAACGTAGGTTTGTGTAACCCATATTCACTCCCACTCTAATGATGCCATTCTGTGAACACTTACAGACTTTAGTTTCATTCTCATGTGATCAGTGGCAATGAGTAACAGGTCTTGGCCAGCAAGTGTTTACAGAGTAAAGCAGAGGGTGGAATCCAGTCTACCTCACCGAAACTTTAGGCATGTTGTGTCAGGGATATTCAAGGCAAGAAAGGGGCTGATCCATCACATCTAAATTTACTTTATGCAAGGAGAGAACTTCAGAAAACGTACCCCACCATGTTCAGCATCTTCAATTTCTCCTGTCTTCAGAGGAGTTCATGAACTCAATAATCTTAAGCAGCACCAGTGGAGGTTCAGATTGGACATTAGGAAGAAGTTCTTCACAGAAAGGTTGATTGGATATTGGAATGGCCTGCCCAGGGAGGTGGTGGAGTCACTGACCCTGAAAGTGTTTAAGAAGAGACTGGATGTGGCACTTAGTGGGTTCGGTCACAGGTTGGACTCAGTGAACTCAGAGGTCTTTTCCAGCCTAGTTGATTCTGTGATTCTGTGAACTCTCCAAGGTAGATCCAGTCCTTTCAAGCTTTTATCTTCACCTGATGATATGAGGAACCAGCAGTAATTTTGACGTGTCTCTGACATCTGAAAGCCAGGCTTCATGACCTTCTTCAAAGGACCTCAACAAGCATGCCTAGTGAGTTGTTGCAACACAATCCCTGATGCAGGTTGAGAAGTGAAGCCTGGCAATGGGCCATGGGCTCTACTTTGAGAGGGGAACAACACTTGCCCACCCTCCTGGAAAATGCTCCCGACACCAGTGCACAAGGTACCCCAAGGGATGACCCGGCCCTCACACTGTCGAGGAGTGACCAGCAGGCAGCCACAGTGCCTGAGAAAAATCCCACAGGAACTCACCACCACCCAATAGGGAGTCATCTTGAACCATGCATCTCTAAGACACACACACACCAGCCAGGAGTAAATGAGCTGGGAAGATCTGAGGAACATGATGTCAGAACTAGCTGAGGTGGGGGTTTTGCAGTGGTAGTTCCATATAAAACTGGAAAATATCCCAGAATTTGTTTTGGAGCACTAAACATACCCACATATGTCCTGACTTATGTAACTGAAATGTATCCTCTCTCTTGCCCCAGTATTCTGCCCTTCCTTCTCCATGGGAGTCCAGCCCTGGTGACATCAGAAAGCCCTGAGCAGCAAGGGAAAGCAGAGATTGTAGTTAGCAACTGTGCTGAGCACCTGAGCAGAGAATTTTCTCTTAGCAGTGCTGTCACTCTACAGCAATCACAGTATCACTCAATTCCTCCTCAAAGGAAGCATCTTTAAAGTCCATATTCAGAAATAAAAGCTTGTCTATTTTTCGCCTTATATTGTTTGTTTTCCTAGAGGTGTTAAAATCATTGAAGAGACATTCTGACTTCTTTTGGGATGCAACTAACAAAAATCAGTGATGCTATTTATTATTCCCACCATAAAGAAATGGAATTTCAATAGCATCCAGTGAGATTATTTTCTCATCTCTTTTTTACTACAGGAACTTTATTTTGAATATTGCTAAATATTTCACTTCACCTTCTCTATAAATAAGTCTCATCTGAATGAGTTTCAACCCTTCTTAAATATATGGCTTTTACTGAATTTGTATTTATATCACAGCTTTTATCTGTGTCAGTTTTGTTTCTCTTCATTTAGCCCTTGCATTTTCAGTTGCTACAGAAAGAAATTTATGGCTGAATCATAATGTCAGTTTGTTTACGTATGATCAGTAGAGACAACTGGAGGTACATTGCTTGGCCTCTGTCTTTCTCAAAGTAATTTCTTCTATTGAGGTAGGCATGCTGCAATGATGGTGTTCCTACCCAAAAGGGTATGAGATCTTCAATACTCCACTTCTAGGAAGTGGCAGGCATAGGAAAGGACTGGAATGTTTTTGGCTAACATGAGGGCACATTTTCAGCTTTGTCCCACTGTGAAATGGAGATGATATGCAAAAGGAACCCTTCTTGCTTTGGTCACCATTGCCAGCTCTTGTGGCTTAATGTGAGACCTGTAACATTAGCCATCTTTCTTGTAGCTTCAACTCCTTGGGGAAAGTGAGACTTTCAGCTTCTATTTGGAGAGTAAAGGTAAAGCTTTCTGGGTAGGAAAGAGAAGTAAGAAACAAGACCCAAGTATATCCTAAGAGCTAAAGAGTCCAGAAGCAAATAAAACATGCACATTTACTTTAATGAATATCATGATTTCTATGCCAATTGCAGGAATTTTGGACCAGAGTGAGAATCTTTAGGTTGGCAGGTTACAATGCTCATTATTAATGTTCTAGTCAATCATATTTTATAAAAATCTTTAATTTTATGGTATTTCTCTTTCAAATCGGCCCAGCTCTCAAGTATATCATGTTGGACTGAGCCATGTGAGACTCTGTTACTGATCTCTGAAAACCATTGTAGATATTAACCAGTTCAGGGCTGTAAACACAAATAAAAAATGTTACAAAAATGCTAATTATAGTATTTACCATTAAGGTATATGGTTTTGCCTTTTGCTTAAATAGTTATCATGGTATTGTATATGCTAAGGTGCATGGTAACTTTAAACACTTGGAAAAGGAAATTATATGCGTGTTAATTTTGAGCACTGCATTATTAATTGCATCACTTGGGTTTGTAAGGACAGAAGCGAATTCAACAAGATGAGGAACTCTGTATGAGAACTAAAGCAAGCAAAGCCAAAATAGAAAACTTGTAAGAGTAAAAATACTGGGTGGACTCTAATATCCTGGATTCTGTTTAATTCTGTATACTGTGCATCTAATATCTTGGGTTCTGTTTAGTTCCGTGTACTGTATGTAAGAGCTTCTGAAATAAGGCCTAACAAACTCATCAATGTCTTCCACTGCACCATCAGAATATAAATCTTCCCTCCTACATCTCCAGAAATATCTCCTATGTCTTCACTTAACACTTATGGACCCCATCACTAAAGAGGAGGTTAGAGAGGAAAGCCAAGACTTTGCAGAGATTGCTCAGGATGAATGGCAGTGAAGGTTGTTCAGAAATTTTAGTCATGTTGGAGAAGAGCCAGCTGCATTCATTGTTAATATTTGAAAAATTAGTTGTACTTGCCAAAGACTCTTTCAAGACAGATGCTTCAATTCCTTTTTAAAATGCAAGATCAAAATATGTATAATCAGTTACTTCATTTTTGGAACATTAGAAACTGTCCAAGATCAAATTCACAGCAATCACACAAGCTGATCTTTAAGACTGGATTTCTGACCTTTATACATCTTGATAAGAAGAAGCTGTTTCTCCATAGTTATAATTTAAGAAGAAAGAAAAGAAAAATAACATTAAAAATATAATCTGTGTCTTTTCTAAAGGGGAAAAACCTTTCATAGAAAGAGGACAGGCCTCCAACAAATATTAGTGATGCAAAGACACGTTCTTTCCATTAATTCTTTGGCAGATCCTACATGGCTGGAGCATCATAATGCACTGTTGCTGTAGGTCTCACCTGAGGAAAGTATGTCAGCAATGAGGGCCAAAAGATGAAGGACAGGCTAAGAAGCTGATACAGGTGAGATCTGAAGTAGGTAAGGACATCAACTGTATCTGTCCTCACATAGGATGTGTTTTGTTAGCACTCAAAAGAAAGCGAAAAAAGAACTGGGTGACCCAGTTTTGTGCTACTGATCCCATTCTATATTTCTAAGTTTAGCATAAATATTTATTTTATTCTGTGTTCTATTACAAGTGCTATTAAAAAAGCTTTATAGGGTTTCATAATACATTATTAGAATTTCCCCCACCCACAGAGTTAAATAAGTTCTGTTTGACTTCTAAAAGATAAAGTATGGTGTATAACATATGACTGGGAATCAATGGCCTTATCTACTGTACATACAAATCTGGACGTCATCCAGATATTCCAGATACATGTCTGGTTCCCAGAGCATATTTGCCTCAAGGAATGGTATCTAAAGAAGTTTTGTAACTGCCCAGTACAGTTGTAACCTTTCTCCTCAGTGTTTCTGCTCTGAGGTGTCTCATCAATTTTTAGATCAAATTTTCTCCAGCTATTTCCTGGCATCCACTTTGGGTATCTGATTTTTTGTTATAATTCTTTGGACACTGAGGTGAACAATGTAACAGTTATTAAACAACACTACAGCCAATGTGTCACTAAAGATAATTTGATACATGCTACTTTATAAACTGCCTTCTGCAAAGTGCACAGCTGATGAGAGTGTAAGAGTGCAGATATGCAGAAAAGCCAATTAGTTTTGACTCAGCTCATATAAAATACTGGGGACTGTTGGATTCAGAAAACTTAGGCAGCTTGTATTTTATGATACATTCACTAACCTGAAATCAGAATGTCTTGAACCATTAGGGATGAACGTGTGGGACAATACAGAAGTACCAACAGCATCAGTATCTGGGTTTCAGAAAAGTTCTAGAAAAATCAAGTTCATATAAAAGTACTTTAGAAAAATCCATCCTTGAGGTTGTAGTTCTTAGTATAGGAAACAGGCCTTGCACAAAGGAGGTGAGACAGCAGCATGCTGATGCTGCCAGAGCCCTGCAGTCTTCACAGTAGGGCTTGAAGACTGAAATTAGGTGTGAGCTAAATACTGGAGTAGGTTTGATTTTAGTGACATTTCCAGGAGAATCTGATGGGTGATGGCATCACCTAGCAGGAAGGAAAGCTACCATAAGATCCAATGCCTAGAAGCTGAATCTTGACAAAATTCAATCTAGAAATAAGACTCTGAACTTCAGCTGACAGAGTGATTAACTACTAGAATAGCATACACAGGGATGAGTAAATTCCTGCAAACAAGGACCATCCATTTTTCTAAATGACAGAAAAGAGAAAGCTTTTGGCCACTATTCTCCCTCCCACCTTTTATCTTCCAAGATGAGCTAGGCTGGTCATCTCTCTTTACAGAAATTACAGAAAATGGTAGGAATTCATTTGTTCTGTTTTCAGACCACACAACAAGTCCATATCTTTTCACAGTACATCTTCTGATGATGGAGCAATAACTATAATATGCATTTTCACTGGGTCCCCGTCTGTCCCTAAGCTCAGAAAATGTTTTCCTTTTGCCTACAGAAAATCTTCAGTGACTCATTGCCTTTGACATTATGTCTTTGTGAAACTACAGACTATTTGAAATTTCACCAGCTTTCACTTTGTGTATATAAATATGGTAGAGTTCAAGACTCAAAATGAAAAGGAAGAATCTGAAATTTGGGATGAACTTCAACTGGCCAGTCTGATTAAAAGAAAAAATAAAAAAGATGAGGTTTATAATGGAAAAAGAGAGAAAGAGCCAACAATTCTACATAAATATACATTATTTAGAGCAAAACTGTATCCTTACATGGATTTTTGATTTTTCAGCCTATGCATAACACTACTTTTGAATAACTGAGCCCAGCTCTCTGAGACCTCAAAACCTGCATAATTTTTTTATCATGTCAAATCCATTTTTCTACAGCAGCTTTGAGGTAGATTCCTGTAGTTTGTGCTAGGAATTTTAACCTCACTGAAAGGCTTGTCAGTTCAGAGTTAGACAAAAGATGACAAAGTTCCATTATTGTGAAGCAATGCTGCTCAAGAGATTCTATCATGTGTCTGTCTGTCTCAGTAAGCTGAAGCATCAGATTCTTGCATATATGGATTAACTTTCAGTCAGCATAGATAAAAGACTATTGGTGGTGTTACTTTCCCTAAATCCACTCACTTTTTTTTCTTTTCCCCTGTTATTTTCTGTGGCTAAGCAGTACACACACAGAAAGGGAAAAATGCTGATGTGGGTGAAAAAAGTGTACAGCAGTTACCTTTTCCTCATCAGAGCACAAAACCTTCTGCAGTTATATCAAGAGGTCATGGCAAAGACACTGTGCCAAGCTCTGCTTGCCCCTCATTGATAGAAGCCAACTATCTTCAGAGCTTTCTGGAAAAGGGCATTTTATGAAAGCCTTCACCAAGCCTTAACAGTT
>JAOXXN010000265.1:28640512-28664616 GCA_026770055.1 Myrmophylax atrothorax | reverse complement strand
TTGTTGGGACCACAGCTGGGAAGCAACTGACCAAGCCACACCCACACACTGGATTCTACCCCCTTTTGAGGTGATGTTGATATGGTATGGAATACAATATCATTGGTTAGAAGAAGTCAGCTGTCAGCTAGCCCAGCCTAGCCCAAGTCTCCTGACAATTCCAGGCCTAGTCTGGCCCCCAAAACCTAAATTTAGGCCCACCTAGGTGAACCCATAACACTCCTGGAGACTGCATGTGTGCTTTGGAAGCTACAGTACTTTGCTCAAAACCATATCAGGACAGGCAGGGGGCTATATGCAGTTCTGAGGGGAAGTCCTGGCTCTGAGCAGTACTTATTCCCTCTCTTCATCAGCCTGGCTTTTCAGCTTCTCTGCTTCTCTCAAAATGCCACTGAGTGCTCAGTGCTTGTTCTTAGGCTCTGCCACCTTGCTGAGCCTGAAGAGATCTTCTGCCTCCAAGGAAAATATCAGCAGTGTCCAGCTCTGCTGGCTCTCCCCACACCAGGAGGAGCCTGGTGAATGGCACTTGAAGTTACATGGTGACAGGCCATCAAGTTCCCTGCCAGCAACTTGCTTATTTTAGACACGTAAATACACCTATGGAAGTAAATGCTTATGGCTAAGATTTTCAAATCAGGTTTGAAGGAATTAAACACCCAGCTCCTATAGACTTTCTCAGTCTGAGTGCTATTCTGTATTCAGGCCTGAGGTCATAATGAAGAACTTAAATTCAAGTGATCCAATGCACTGCTTGCCTTCTCATTTGACTTTGGCCAAGAGTGTGCAATAGCATCTCTAGTTTTGGATACTAAGATTTCACAATTGTTATTTTATATCTTTTTGGATGAGGTTTTTCTGATGTACAGCACAGCCTGCAAAAATATATCCTCTAACATGCAGAATTCCAAAAAGTGTGGTAATATCTGTCTAACACTACATCTGTCTAGCATTGAGTTTGAAGAATGAGAACCATTTGTTTGATGGGCCATGTAAAAAAGACAAAAATTCAGTCTTAGAATATCAATGGGGAATATTTTTTTAATAAAATGTGAGATGATTTCAACCAAAAGTTATGTCTGCCAACACATATAAGCCTCCAGGAAGCTTATAAAATGTTTATAAAAATAAAGCACAGACCCATTATAAGACTTTGGGGGTAAAAGGCAAATAATACAAGATTTATATGCTATTTAGCCATATATGGGTGCTCCTGATGAAAAGCATCAACAGAAAACTTGAGGGCATTTATGCAGACTCCATACTTCCTGCTACACAATAGGTTGTTTGTCATTGTATTTTATTCACATGTTATTTGAGCCCACAAATAATGTGAGAGTTTGCTACAGAAATTACTAGGGAAATGCAAAGTGGTCCCTCAGAGGTCCAAGATGTGGATTTCTAGACACCCTCCTCCATAGATGATCAAGAAAGCAATAAATACGTGTAAGGACCCTTCATACTAATGCTGGACAACTAATCTCCATAAAATCGTAACAGTTTGGATGGGAATCAATTAGATAAATTTGGGAAAAAAAGATTAATGAGAAAAAGAAGTACAACAAACAAAGGACAAGATGCCAGTACCACAGGCTGTTGTCAGATGTAAATGGGTTTTTATAGAGGTCAGGGAAAGTTGTCTTTGGGGAACAGTAAACATGGGGGAGACAGAGCATCCTGTAATGCACCTAAGTTGCTGGGAGATGGCAAGATAAGACAGACAGGAACAGATGAAGTTTGCCTACAAAATGGTAGTGTTGACAGGTGAAAGTGTCACTTTTCTTCTCTGGAGTACACTTAAATCCCATCCCAACAACCCACTTGGCTTTAGATGCAAATTATAAAGGAAATTAATGGTGATGTTTTACCACAATCATTGCATTACACTAATCATGGGAAGCTCTTTGGCTTAATGTAAATTTCAAAGCCACGCTCTCCTTTGACAACTTACTGAGATTTTTTTCTTTGTTTTCTGAATAGTGTCTAATATAGTAAGATCTTTCTTGCCTCATTCTGGGTCAGAACATAACTGTGTTCAGCTGACTAGATAGCTCCCATTGGAGGCCCTGCTAATTTCTCAATAGTACTTTTGTCTATTCTATTAACAAAATAAACATCACTTGAACAGTAAAGATTAATTTTTATTAGTTGCTCAGGAAAAAATTAAAAAATCTTGTTTTCAGACAGTAACAGACCCAGGGCCCTTAGTTTCTTAGTTGTTCAGGACCTGTTTAAATGTCTTATTCACGTCTCCCATTATAACTGGGAAAATAAACCATGTTTTTTAGAAACTAAATAATGCTTACTTATGACTCACCTCTAGCTTTGGTTTGGGTTTTGTTTGTTTGTTGGGGGATTTTGCTCCTATTGTTCTCATTTTATTTAGCACAATTAAAATACAAAGGACAATGACTATCCACAGATTTTGGCACATTGCCGTTTATTTAAAATAAAAAGTCCAACACAGCAGAACTCGTGCAAAACAAAATTAAATTAACTTAGCCAGCTAGTAATTCAAAGCAGTAAAATATATCCTGTCTCATTCATTCCCTCAGTTCTTCCCCAGAAGCCTTAGGAAATAGATTGTCTTTGTAGTTTGCTTTAAAGGTCAAAAGACTCTGTTTGAAATTTTCCCCTTCTTTTAAAATGAGAGGACTCATTCTTGCATTCCTCTGGTGACACCAGGATCAGTTTTGTCAGCAAAATCTGAAAGAAACAGTGAGGCAGCCTTTAACAATACCTTAGTATCCAGCCAAGAAAATCCAGCAGCCAAAGACCAAGGGACACAGATCTTACAAGCTTACAGAAAAATACTGTTACTCAAGCTCAGTTAGTTGATTGCTGGCTCAGCACAACTGGGCAACTCCAAAAATGATGGAGTTGGGTAAGGCTTATTCAGTGGAAATGAATTCATACAGTGATTAAGGGTGTAAGATTTTTTTTTTTTAATTTGGCCACTGAAGCAAATGAATTTAAATACAGGCCCTCAAACTGGACAGTTCAGACTACAGAGCTAAAACAAAAGTGTTCCTCAATTTGAACTCCATCAACCAAAATATAAGCATCTTTATGAAGTGGAAATCCATAAACAGGACTGAAGAAGTCTACAGAGGCATGATGGAGATGAGTCAGCAGCTTTCTTCAGCCTCACTGTCCAGCTCTCTGCATCCTCCTCATACGTGGGGGACATGACCTGCTGTCTCAATGGGGCACCTGGCTCCCAAACCAGAGTGGAACATTCCTGCTAGTCTCAATATCACCATCTCATTTTGTATGAAACACTAAAAAAGCCAGCAGCACAAGGCCTGCACTACAATGTCTTGCCTCTTTGGCAAATACCCAATAGCCACTGGTACTGGAGCCACCCTCTCTCAACTAGTAAGCATGAAAAGAGCCCATAGCAAGAGCAGAGATTTCTCCTTTCCTTAATGCTCACAGAGATTTTGTTAGTGTACATATCCCAAAAACACTTTCTCGAGGGGTATGCATTGGACTGGATTTTGCTCCTGTCCATTTGAAACTGTCTGTGTGCCGTGGGGGGCATGTGCTGTAGAAATTTCTGTCCTTGAGCATAGTGAGGAAGTCCATTATAGGACTGGTGGGACCGATGTGTGCAAACCTCCTCAGGCAGAAGAGAGGATTGAAGCTGAGTTTTGTAGATTTAATGAAGGTTCTAGGTGACTGTGGAGGCCATCTCCATCCACCTAGACCTGGGGAAATAAGTTCATACACATCTACCTCTGAGGACAGCAAAAAAACCCATAAAATCCCCAGCTTAAACAGCTCTAAAGATGTGGGTTTGTTTCAAGTATATTTTCAGGCCAACAAAAATCATGTTTTTTGTGAATAATCTATTTGTTGGAAATAAATGACCTAACCCTAATGGAGAGCCAACTCTTTTCCTGCCGTTGGAATAAACAATTCCCCTTTTTCCCTGGGGCAGGACTCACACCCACATGCTTCCAGGCTTCCTTCCTGAATTACCTCCTCAGACAACATCCATCTCTGATGAGAGGGGCCACACCTGAGAGTGGTATCTGTAAATACACCAAGAAACACCCACTTCCACATCCACAGGGTGCCCCTTGTTGCCCTCTGCTCCCTAACCGGTGACCGGTCATGGTGTGTGCCAGATTTGGTTTGCAGCCCTCACTGCCTGTAAAGGTTCTGGACCAAACTCACAGTGCTAAAATAAACCACAAACTCTAAAAGAATCTTGCAGGAGAAACACAAAACAGCTATCATGATCACTTATGTGTCTTTGTTTTTTAAGACTAGGAAGTGCAACTTCAGAGACCCAGCCATGTTCTCCTTGTGTTCTGCCTCTCTGAAGTCTGCATAAGGTTTCCTTACTACATGTCCTATTTTTTCAGCTTCTTGACTCACAAAATGTGCAGCTACCCCATCTCAAATAGGGATTCAGAGAATCAATAAATGTGCATACCCTTTCCTATCCCCCAAAGATATTACTAGAACAGTGTTTTATATGTAAACCTGTGAGATATTTAGGGAAAGCAAATAAAAATTGCTGAAACGGAGTGAACCTTGTGTACACAATTTTCAGAAATCTCCTATTTCATTTTACTGGGATGTCAGATTAGCAAAATTTACTCTCTTTGATAATAACTGAAATGCATTGGGGAAACCAGGGACAAGATTCTCCTCTTGGGGCTGTGTATGTAAATCACAGGAAACCTCAGGAGATTTGCACCCATAATATCAGACACTCCTCTCACAGCAAGTCAGTGCTAACATGTTGTCCCAGACAGGTATAAGGGATTTCTGCTGCACATCACTCAGCATATGAACTTCCTGGGGGTAGTAAGTGTTTAGCTCTTCTCTGAAGTTAGTTTACATTCATTGCTCTCTTAATTAAAGCAGGGTGTTATTTTTCCAGACTGAAGTGGATTAGGAATACAATGGCTTCAGTGAAAGCTGAGAATAAGTTCTCTGTGATGCATTAGTAGAATGACTGAAGATTGAGAGGTTTAATATGGCTGCTTCTCAGAATTTGCCTACACATCTGAGAGTAAAACATTAAAACATTTAAAAATCTACTGCTTGATAGAAAATTATGTTTAGAAAGCATTTTTACCACAATGACAGTTAAGCAAATATTGTATGACTTCCCACTCTGAGATGTAGAAAAGAAACAAAATTTTGTAAGTTCTTGGTGTGAACTTTTTTTTGTTGTTATTATTTTTTATTGCAGCAGAAAGATTAGCTTTGAAATGGTGCTCTTTTCCCACAGAAACCAGTACCAGACAAACTGTCCGGGCTTCATACTTGGTTTAATAGTAACTATAGCAGTACCTATATCAACCTATGGCCAAAATTAAGACAACTTAGTTTAAAAGAGAAGTGAATTAAATGTTTACTTTGGCACTTGTACCCAAATTAAATGCCATGGCTATGCTTCAGTGGAGTATATACAGGAATTGGCTCAGAACAGCTTCTGTTAAACAGACACCTTTGCCAGGTTTAGTGACTCAATATTACTTATTTCCTGGATAAGATTAACTTCTGATTTTATGGATTTTTTTGTTTCTGTACTTTAATCAGCACAGATAAACAATTTCAAGAATACAATCCTTTAGACCTTCCTCAGGCAAAATGACCACTTAAGAAAACAGGCATTTTGTTGAGTGGGGGCTGAGTCCATGTTGACATAATATTGCAGCAAAGAGGTAAAAATAATGGATAATTGTATTCAGAAAAATAGGCTGGAAATTAAAGACATGCAAACTTTTAACATTTCATTTCTATACTTCAACTCTATGAAATACAGGATTTGGGCAACACTGGGGAGCTGCAAATGGTTAGTACTAATCAATCCTCACTTGTGCAAACTTAAATGTGTTACTATACCAGTGTTTTCTGATGGGCAGGAAACAGATTCTGCAGGACAGCTTCCTTTTGCCAACCAGCAGGAAATAATAGACTATTTTTATTGCTGCTGTGTTAAAATCTGACTGAGAGACTCTAAGACAGGAGCCAGATAAAAATGATCCTTTTTTTCTCCTTCTTTCCAGTATCTTTATTTCAAACTTTACCATGATGTGACTAAAAACTCATTTCAATATCTTATGAAAAAGATCACTAAGACTACAATTACAGACAGTTTCATGCTGAACAAAGTTTTTTTGAAAATCAAAATTAGATCAGCTGCCTTGGGAAATTTTCCACTATATTATTTGTAACAGCTTTAAGTTCTGGCTGTTAGTGCCTTTACTTGTAAGGAATCTTATTATCCTTAGCCTGGAATGTGCACAGAAAGAAAGGCATTTATTACTAGAAGATGCCTAATCGGTTCTTATTTTCGAAAGTGATTAATTAAATACTTTAAAAGTCTCAGCCTCTGAGGTTTGCAGCAGAGGTTGAACTGATATTCTTTCAGTGAGGAGCTATTAAACACCACTTGCTTCATGACCGGCAGTATGAAATAGGCACATCAGTCTTTTTTTTTCCCTACTGATTTGATGAGATGCATTAAAGCACATAACATAGCAAAAACTGAGTGGATGTCCAAGTGTTGTTGTTTGAGGGCAGATTTGAATTTGCTTGTACAGAGCTCACTTTCAACATGTGGCCTCAGCTTCCCTCCTTACCTATACTCTGCTCTGGTCATGCAGTAAAATACATTGTTTCATCAGCGCTGGTTGCATGAGGTGTTCTAGCCTCCCTGACAAAGAGATAAAGCCTTCATTCACATAGAATCATAGAATAGTTTTGGTTAGAAGGGACCTTAAAGATCGTCTAGTTTCAACCTCCTGCCATGGGCAGGGACACCAGGGACATATCCGTACCACTTCTCCCTCTCTAAACTAGGTAGACCTTTGCTCATGTAGCCCTGAGCTCTTCCTTGGCTGGGCTTAGGAAAGGATGGGGTGCTGCAATAATACTTGTACATAAGGACTTGAATTGCCAAATTGTCTTGTACATATCTCAAATCTTTTTCTTCTCTGTACATCCAAATTTTAATCTCTTAATCCTCAAGATCCTGACAGACCGTTATCCAGACATAAATTTACCTCTTCTGTGCTTTTCTGATCTTCCTTGGGCCTTTCCCACACCTGTGAGATAGTTTCCTCAGCTCTGCTTGGAAAGAAGTCACATCACTCCTCCTGGCCCTGCTCTCTCTCTAGCTGAGGAAAGGGCTTGTCATAGGAAATCCTTGTTGCATTTTTTTAGCAGGGCTTGCACTCTCTGAGCTGCTCCTCAGAAACAATCAGCCACTGATTGCTCAGTGGGAGCTATTGTCCTCTGCCACAAGGTGCCCACACAACTGTGAGAATCATCTAAGTAAGGAAATTTAAAAGTATGCTATTCAAAAGCTGGGTTTAGTGCACATTTTAATTCAGTTCAATATATATTGCAATTTTAGGAAACCTTGCAGTGAGGTTCATCTCTTCTAGTTCAGGAATTTGAAAGTTAGATGAATGGTTTCAAATAGGGCAAGGCTTCTATCCCTGCTCGTCCTTGATTGTCACTGAGAGAAGCAGGCACCTCCTGAGGCTGAACCACTGCATGTGAAGAGGTGAGCCTAAAACTGGTCTCACAAATTGCCTTCTCTCCACACACAATCTAAGGCATCAAGGGCAACTGGTATAGGTCTTGCAGAATAGCTTGGAAATATCCTTGGTTCACTGAGTGGAACCCTCTGTGATTTTCCTATATCATCAAAGAAAACAGACACGGGAAGGACCAGTGCATCTGTTAAGGGTGGTCGTAAGTGTAACTGTACCAGGGTAGGTTGCATGCAACACATTTCCCAAAGCAAGCCTGGCAGTAGCCCCAGGTGACAGGGTGGCATTCTTAGTGGCTGTGGCTGGCTGAGGATGGTTGAGTGGTGAGCCCATGTCAGACCTTGGCAGAACCCAACTCTGCACCGACATACGGTGAGATGATCTGTTACCCCTTCCTTTCAACTCTCCATCTCTACGAAGGTCAGACATTTAAATACAAAATGTTTTGCTAGTTTAGAGTCTGGCCAGAAATTTATTTCTAGGTATGAATGCAATGAGAAGAAACATCAGCTCTCTTATCAATCTATCGGTATCCCATGTTAATGGCTGCAGTAGTCACTAGCCTGCCTGACACTGCTGTCAGTAGCAAATCTGTGCATACTGCATTTTTCACCTGCCTTAGCAAGGGAGAGCACTGGTAATTTTCCATTTGCCAAGAAGAAACCAGACCCTAGAGAAAGAGAAGATAATGAACTGAGATCACACTTGAAATTTAAACAGGCTCTGTCCACTCTTAAAATTGACTAAAATGAGGAAATGTTTAAAGAATTGTCATTTTTAAATTGCCATCACATCCAGAATACCCATATACAAAATCCTAGCAGTCTGTAATGGTCTGATTTTTGCATTTTCCTATTTCTGTCTCATAAAAGTCTGTACTATAAATTAAAAAAAATATTAGTATGTGCTTAACAGCAGACATAGTTTCAGGGTTTGGATCTGTATTAATCCCTCAAGTTTCTCTCTCAAGGTCTATTATGTTATCCAGATTTTACTCTGAACCATCTATTCTTTTCCATATGTTCTTAGCAGGAAATGTGCATGAATTTAGAAACACAGCAAGACATATGATATTCAATAATAAGAACATTTTGAAGAGAGACAAAAGAAAATTCCAAAGGAAAGTTCTTGCTGGCTTCCAGCCTCACCCAGTCAAACAAAATATCCAATATTCCTTAATTTGAAACTTTTAGTTATGGTAAAATATGTTTTGCTTTTCATTTATTTTGCTAACTGAGATTTTACTGTGGGTACAGATGTAGAGGGTGTTGCTTTATGTTTACTCACATTTAAGTTTTGTATTAATATCTAGAGTCATATAAGGTTTTCCTTAAGTTAAAAGTAAACAAGGCTTCCAAGACAAGTCTTTGTACTTTGAATTTCAGTGAATGTAGGGGTATGTGAGATGCCATGTCTTGTTTTATGAAGTACATTGCAGATGCTGTGCATATATCAAATAACATAATGCAACTGTCTAAAAAAAAAGTTATACAGGTCATAATAACAAGAAAACTGCAAATTATGTACAGGTAACTGTTTGAACACAGGAAAATGATTCCCAGATATTTTTCCCATTAAGAGTGAATGAAATAAACTGTCACAGACCTTGAACATTCCCCTGTGACCCTGCATCTAGTGAGATGATGGAAGAACAAGAAAATAGGAGTTTTCTACTGCAGAAAAAGCAAGGAAATCCCAGTCTCCAGAGCCTTGTAGGTCCATGAAGCAGGGCTGAAGCAATGGAGACGGGAATAGGAAAAGCAGAAAGGACAGATCATGGGAGTTATGCAAGCCAGAGATCACACTGAGTCAATCAGGGATGCTCTGTAAGTCTGTTTAGTCCCATAAAGCTTAGTTAAAATACTGTTCATTTGATCTCCATAAGAAAAAAATCTTTACAACGGGAAGTGACTTTTTTTTAGGGGAAAAGACTGAGCTTTTTCTATTTTGTTTTATTTATTTACTTGCCTGTAATATTTTATTTTACACCCTTCCTCTTCAAGGGGACCACTGTATAGTATTAAACCCCTCCAAAAATATCAGTTCAGGGAGACAGTGCTAGCAACGTCTTTCTGTCTTTGCTTGGTGGTGGTCTTCAGGCAGGCAGTGAGTTGCCCACTGGATGAGACAATCTGCTCCAATGTGTCTGCAGGATCCACAGTCTCAAGGAAACAGGGAGGCTGAGGCAGGAGATAGGAAGGGATATTCTGCATTATTCTCCTCTACTCTGAAGAAATGAGATGGGATTGGGTTTTGTTACATCATATAAGGACTTATTGTGGGCATTATGGGGCTACAGCCCTTCAACTAGTAGGGCCTGATGGTAGCCTGGGTGTTGCCAGCAGTGTCAGGCTGCACATTCCTTGTCCACTCCAGTCCTGGCCCTGCCCCATCCCTTACCTGTGCCTTACATGTTATCATCAGTACAAGATCCACAGGTCTACCTCCCCACAGGAAAGAAAACAGCCAAAGGTGAACACTTTTAGAGCCTGCTAGGATGACTGGAGGCAGAACTTAACTACTTAAACTGGAGATAATCAAATTAAATTTATTTACTGGAAATTATTAAAATCATAAAAATTGTTAAAATTATTCGCAGAAAGGGCAAAGGTTTTGTTTCGAGACCATACACAGACAGTATTTGTGACCAAGATCAGCGATTCCCAAGCTGTCTTACGCAGACAGTCTGTTGTGGGGTGTGACTCACCAGCAGACACCAGACCTGTGTCACCATTACTCTGCTGCAATCTGATGAACCATGTTCTGAGTGCCCTGCCAGGGATTTTAAAACAGTTTTTCCGTCACCTTTCTTTCCTGACTTGAAATTGGCATAAGCCTCAGTAGGATGAGTTTTTGTTAGCAGAAAATCAAAACTATATTCACTGCTCCAGTCAGCAAAATATTTCTATTTTTCCGCTCTTATTAAATAAGCCTTTTATTCCAGACAAGGTGGATGTCAAGTACATGCCTGTACAAAAACACAGTGTGAGCTGAAAGCTGCTGCACTGTAAAATTTTTTTGGCTGTGGTATGTAGAACATTCATTTTTTTTTTAGATTGATATTTTTGGTATTGTAATTGTGTAGTCTGTGTGTACCAGGTCTGTAATTTTAAACCAGCCATAGGCAAACATGGCAAGTCTGTACATGTATAAATCAATGGCTGTGACAGGTGTGGGCCACTGTAACAAATCTTCTTTACTTTAAATTAGTCATCAATATACGCCTTTCACTAAGCAGTCTCTCACCCTCATAACAATGAAGGTGACCATAGAAATCAATTGCAACTTAATTTGGTATCTTAAAATGAAAGATGTATGTGGAACCAGCATTCATGGGTGTTTTCACCAAAGAACCCACATTTTTTTAATTGTTATTAAAAGAAGAAAAGGTTTGCATCTCAGGGATGTAACCTTCATTGGTAAACCTTTAGTTTGTTTTGTTTTTTTTCTTTTCCTTTGCAACGGAGAATTTAAAGTTCAACTATTTTTCCACATATGTCCTGGCAAGGCTGCAGAACAGCAAACACCCCCCCCAACCCCTCCACCCCAAGTTCAGCCAGTGCTCCATTCCTCCGTTCTTCAGGGAGTTCTTGTTTCATGTGTTTTTCATTTTAAGTTCTGCCTCCTTGAATGCTATTTCCTCTCTTTCGTTTTTCACCAAGGTCAAAGAAATCTTTAGCAAATAAAAAATGTGAACATCCAGTCATCTACTGGAAGTGTGCCCATCCAGTGTCTAAATAAAAAGTTAATAGGTTCATGGAGCAGTCCTACATACACTAAGTCGAGTGCAGCAGAAACCTTCATCTGAGAACTTCATCACAGCTAAATAGAGAGTACTTATCAAAGAGAGGGCTCTTTTGTCTTGGTTATGAATGGTAGAGAAATCAGTTTAGCAGAAATCAAAATTCTGGCAAACAAGACTCTCCCAAGCTCCTGGCGTAGGTGATGGCACACAGACCGTCCCTGTTGGCCTTCACCCTTTTGTGGGCTGGAGCTGCAGAGGCCCCTACACAGAGGAAAGACGGTGGCAAAAAGCTGGAAAGCCCGGATATTGAAAGTATGTGTCATATTTTGATAATTCTACATGAAAATCACAGACACTAAGATTCTATAAAACCTACTCAGCATGTTTTGAGGGATATCTGGTGAAAATTACCTACAAAAAAAAAAAGGTGTGATTTAGGGTTTACTAACGGCCACCAGATGCACTGTCAAAATTGCCTGAAAGTTGAGTCACTACCTAACAGGGCTTGTTACAGGTGGCAGTAGGAGATACAGCATTTGTGGGGATCATTCACCTTTAAAGAGATGAGTATGTATTTGGGGATTCAGTTAGTCAAGCAATTAGCAGCTACTGATATTTCTTACAAATTTGGGCTTACTTTTCCGTCAAAAATAGAATTCAAGCTCACAGTAGCCTTGTGGGTGAGTCTGAGCTGTGCAAGAGCTGCAAAGGAAGTCAGACTCAGACCAGCTCTCCTGGACTGCTGCCTCCATCTCCTCCAACTGCCTTGCTGTATCAGCTTCCATAAACTGATTTGGTTCTGTCTTAACAGTGTATTGAGATTGATGAGTGGCTGATTCAGAAATGCAGGACTCTTCTGATTAGAAACCTCCTTGTTTCCAGTTGAAGTAATCTGTCACAAAATGGCACTGGTACTTATCTTTGCTGGAGGTTCCCCATCTGATACATCCAAGGACCACATGTATATTCTCCATAGGCACATCACATATTGTGTCATCTGGTAATCAAATAGTCCATTCCCAGGTCTTTTTCCAAAGCTTCCTACCTGGGGAAAAATTATGTGTCCTAAAGTGGCTGACCTCACCTTTTGGGTTATTCAAATTCATCCTATTTCTATTATTCCAGTCCTGAAACTTATCCAATTCTTTCTGTATGCTGTCCTCCTCCACATTCACACTACATATTGCATTATCAGAAAATTTCATGAGCACAGTACTACTTTTTCTGCCAAAGTTGTTAAAAATGTTAAATAGGATCAGTCCCTAGACACATCTTGGAAGAACTCCACTAGCAACTTCCTTTCAGATTGGTATTTCTCCTTTCAACATGATCTTTCATTTTTTTTCCACCTCACAATTCTTCTGCTAATCCAAATTTTCTCCAGCTTAATGAGCAATTTCCTATGCAGCACTGTGTCAAATGCTTTCCTGGTAACTGCGTTTTATCTCATTCTTTTAGAAATAAAAATAATTTTTCAGGTTATTCAAACATGATCTACTCTTGTAATTTCATTTCCATCTTTATGGACTTATTTGTTTTTATCCAACATGTATTTTGAAATTTCACATACTCTTGAAGCCAGATCTGTGGCTGACAAAACTTTTCCTCTTTTTTACTTACATCCAGTGTTTGCTTTTTCAAGTAAGACCTTTCATATCTGATAAACACATTCAAAATCTTTGTTAGCAGACTTGCAGTTTCTTTAACCACAGTTCTTTCATAGTTCTTCCAGGGTGTGCCTCCACTGCAATCTGACTCAGTCACATTAATCTCTTAGGAGTTTGCCATCAACCTTAGATGTGGTCAATTCCATTTCCATTCTTATATTCCCATTAGCAACACAGTCTTGTTTAACATTATCATCCGTGTTGAAATCTGAGCCAAAGTGTTCATCTTGAGGCAATATCTGTATTACCATTAACTTCACTATCTTCACTGCACAGACCTTACAAATATTTTTTGCTTGTGTGGCTGAAATAATCTGTATTTGATTTAGCTGTGTTTGAAAAATCCAACTTAGTTTGTCTTTTGGCAATTTTTATTTTATCCTTACACTCCTGACCTCTAAGATTTAATTGTGTTAGCTAAACATTACTCTCTTTTTCCATTCTACATAGGATGTCTATTTGTTCTGTATAGGTTATTTCTGAGGTGGGTAATCATCCAGCTAAGTCTAAATCCCTTCCCTTGATTTCATTTGAGGCCCCAGAGAAAAGCTGTACCTTTGTCATTCAGAAATTCAAGCTCAGTGTTACACTCAGGTCCACAAGTTTCCCAGTTCAGTGAACATATTTGAAACTGAAAATGGTAGTTTCACTTTCAACTAGAACCACCTGATTTTATCTTTACTCTTAATTTAAATTTAAACAAGCCAAGATCTCTTGATCTAGTACAACCAGTTCTTCAGTGTCCAAAGGAATATTCCAAACTGCATCTAATTGAATGATCTGTATCTGGATTAAAGTTTAATTGCTTAAAAACCTTGTCAGCTATCTGGGATATTAAAGACAGTAGCACAATTTCTGGTAATATTTCTAACTAAGTGGAAATGCAGAGATTTCTGTCTGGAAGCTGAGTTGGTATAACTGTGTTGCTCTGCTGAAACTATTTGGGCTACACAAATTTAAGCAGACTCTTTGTCATGACAAACCGGATCAGACACATGACAAGCACAGCACACTTTGGTTTAAACTACAAAGCTGGCTGAGCTGCCTCATTCTTTGCAAGCTTTCACAACCCAGAAGGACTTTTTATGGCAGCATTTATAAGTCTTATCCCCTACAGCATCAAATGAGGACACTCCTATCACTCCTGTTGCCATTGAAAAAGCATCTCAAGTAATTTATGGTCTCTCATTTGCTTGCAAAAGCAAGGAAGTTTCATTAAGTAGGTGGGAGAAGCTGAAGGCCCTTTTCACACTCACATGTTTTCTCTTTGTTGCTGTTTGTACAGGTGCAGTGAAAAACACTCAGAGGGCGTATTCATAAAGACAGGACTTGAGACATGCCACTTTAAATTGTTTGAAATCAAAGGTTTTGGTAGCTCATAAACATGGAGATGTTTTTTTCCTTAGGACTGCGAATCTAAATATAAGGAGCCACCTTCATGTACAAATACATTCAACATACACATGTAACTACCATTAATGTAGTCTGCCCTTGTGGATTGAGGCCCTTTTCATTTATGCTCAGAGTTTCAATACCAAAAAAAAGAAAAAACAAAGAAAAAGAATTTTCATAATCAGACAGTTCATTTGTATATTGAAATAAAGGTATCCAATGAGGATGTCAGGAAGCCTGTACTCCATCCAAACTGACCAATTTAATGCTTGCTGTAAGCATACTTCCAGACTAGCATCTGGAAATCTTAAATGAACAGAGATAGACATAGACACTCTTATACTCTGGGAAATAAGTGAAGATGGAATAAGAAAATGTTTGTGAACCAGATTGTCAGCTGGTATAAATCAGCACAGCTCCAATCATTCCAAAAAATTAATGCCAGTTTATGCTAAAGTACTAGCTGGCTCTTGCAGCTTTCCTTTGTGATTAATTTCAGTGCACTTATTTTCTGGAACTGCTTTTGGACCAAGCTTCCTGAAACTACTTTTACAAATCTCTTGCGTGCTCTTGGACAGCTGCCTGTAGCACACCCTTCAGTATTAGGTCTGCTTTTCTCCAAACAGAAAGCTCATGGTTTGCGATATTTTTGAAATTATATCTTAAAAATAAGACTAAACCCAAATTTTTGCTGAACACTTACTTTACATATATCACTCTTGTCTCTTCTGTGAATCAATGACACCTGGCTTTTTCATTCTTTTTCATTCTTTGATTAGACTCTCCTTGGGATGGTTAAGGTTTGTATTTTGCAGTCCTTGTATACCTTAAGTTCCCACTGACTTTAAGAGTGGAAGTCCATCTTCATAGTAGTGCATAAGTAGACACAGGGCTACCACGAGGTTCCTCCAGTGCTGAGGGTGTGACAGTTGCTGCTGCAGTTTCATCCTGGCTGGCACCCATTCACACAAGGCCCTGGAAGTGCTGTGGCACCCAAGGAGCCACCCAGCACAGGTCAGCACAGCTATCACTCCTACACTCTCCTTTTTGCAAACCACCCCAGGGGATGCCCAGAGCTGGAGTCTTTGGCCAGGGAAGGGTGCATCCGTGGCCCTGTAAACTTTCCACTGGTGTCTCAGACCTGCCACATTTTCCTCCATGAATGAAACAATCTAAATTATTTCCCTTCTGCTGGACCCTCAAGCACCACTCCTGGCCATCTGCCTGCCCTGGAGAAGTCAGCAGTGTCCAACTTAGGACATCATGGATGGAGAGAAAAGCCACAGCACTGTCTTGTAGCTGGAGAAGCATCACCATGAGAGTCTGTAGACTCAAAGCCCCTTCACTGGAGCTTATGGTTCCACTATGAAGCCTCATGTCCAAGCACTCTTTGGTCTAATGCAGCCAGGTCCTCTCTCACAGAAGACACTTCCTGAGAAACCAGTCTAGAGGCATGCTTCACAGCCATCATGCAGCTCCCCAGCTACCTCATGCAGCCATGGCTGGCACATTTTCTTTTCTATGTATTTACCACCAAAAAAAAAAGGAAAATTACCTGAAGTATTGGCTGTTTATTCATTGCAGTTAGTCTTAGAAAAAACACAGACACTTTTGAGTTAGCTTTATCACAGTTTGTGTTTGCTTTCCCTTCTTCCCCAACTCTCTCGTCCTTCCTCCCCAGCGCCAACTAGAACCCAGGAACACATGAAAAAATGTAGGGAACCTGTCTGTGTAAGGTCATGACTTATTTCTAGGCCATGATAACTCTTAGAATATTCTCCAATAGCGCTTCTCAGGTGGGATGGCATCTCTCCTGCAGGAAGGAGATCTCACAAAAATGTTCAGGACTGCAGCCTGCTGTTAGATGGCAGCAGTTCCATTACCCTTGGTCACCCACAGACAGTTCATATTCTCCATTACAGGAGGTCTATAAGTGTTCCAAGACACAAGGGACTTGCTAATAGCCCTTAAGTGTCAACAGGGACACATTTCCTTCAGGGCACGGGGCTAAATCCAGATATGTACAGTCTTCTATGTGTGAGAAACTGAGCTGCTGAGATGTTGAGGCACCACCTAAAGAAATGAGCCAAAAGGGTACTTCAACACACAACACCTGCCACCAGCACAAGACTGATGTGATTTTCAGCACTCAGAAAGAACGAAAGATTTCTCTTTCAGGGTTAAGCACACTTCCTCTGTGACAGTATCTTGCAGAATGACTTTTTCTGGATGCTTTGGGGTTGTGTTTCCAGGTCCTGATTTGCAGAAGTATTAAGTACTCATATGGAAATCTCCATCTGGAGATACTCCAGATTTGACTAGCTATGACCCTGAAAGACCTGATCTGATTTCAAAGTTGGTTATAACTTCAAAATTGGCCCTGCTTTAAGCAGGGGGTGTGGATCAGATGGTGCCTTCTAACCAGAACTATTCTCAGACTTCAGCTGCCTTTGCAGTCACTATGAGCTCTGCTTTGAACAGACGTGTGCTCCAAAAAATCAGAGATTTTCTGCTCAGCACCCAAAATTATTTGGAACTTTGAAAATGTTACATTTAAATACTGCATTTATCAAATGGAACCAACAATGCCAATACAATTCACAGGTAGGGGTTAAAGATTCCTTGTGAATCTTTCAGCTATTATTTTATATGCATTAGAAAGGACACTGAGGAAACCAGAAATTTACTACTGAGACCAGGGCTGGTATAATGTAAAGGGGCAGCACTCTTCATGGAACTGTGATGCTTAAACACAAGGCTGAAAACTCATTTGTTAAGTCCTGTGTGTTCAGTGTTGCTTCTTTGAAACATGGTTTCTGTGCAGAAGGCAGTATGTCTTTGTGTAATTAAAAACTGTAGCAGTCTTTCATTTTAGTTTGCGCTCATTAGCACTTACCTTCTGAAAATTAAGTTTTGACAGGCCATTCCAATCAACTACATACAATTTTACATCAGTATTGAAATAGACCTTTTTTTTAGTATTACTCTGGTCAAAATTAAACTTCAAGGTTATGAAAATGGAGATCTGGAAGCTTACAAATCCAGCAGATGCCTTGAGTTTGAGTCAGTCAGTGCCTAGTATTGACAGGATACTATGAAAGCAGAAGAAAATGCTGTGGAGTGTAGACACACATGCTTCTAGGTGAATTCTACCTCAGTAGTTAATCAGATTAAGAAGTCTATTGAAGTAACTGAGATTTCATTTAGCACATTTCTCATGGGTGACCACTAACAGTGATAGCAGAAACTAGCCATCAAGACTAAAAATAGGAAGCAGTCCTTTTATGAATCTTGCTTGAAGCTCAAAAATGAAAAAGCTCTGAGAACAAGGGAATGGGAACCTAGTGAAAACATCCCTCTTTGCCTCTTTTTCTAAAATGCCTTGCTGAGAAGCAGCACTTGCTTTCTCTGACACACAGAATCTTTGTGTTTGACAGATAGAACAGGAGATAAAAAGGATACCAAGCATCCAGCTTTCCCGTACTTATGTGGGTTGATGATTTAAATTGCAAAGTTTGAAAAATTTGGCACTTAGCCAAAAAAAAAAGCCCAGGATTCCCCCCCACACCCCCCAATAATTACTTTAGAAAACTTGAAAAAATAAATATTTTTCCCTGTGATACAGCATATAAACAACATCTACACTTTGAAATTAGTTCAAAACCCTTTGGGAACAAAAGGTTTTTCACCTTTAAACAGGAAAGAGATCCTTCCAGTATGCTCCAGTGGAGGAAAAGTCTCACAGAGATTGAGCTGTCTGGTTCCACTGTAAGGTTGCCAGTATAGCCTCGGTGACAGGATTGGTGTTGCATTAATCACCAGGTCCGTGGGCCCTCCAGCCCCACTCCACCACAAGATGGACTGACAACAGATCTAGGGAATGCTGCCATTATCTCAGTCCTGAAGACCTGAAGGCAAGTTCTTGCCTGAACTTCAGGTGAAGTGAAACATTTCATTGTGCTAATAAAATACACATTTCTCTGACATTCAGCCCAACTGGGAGACAACTGCTTAGTGGATTGCAAACTCTGTTGCTAATATCTGACTTTAACGAACATGATTACAGAAAAGAAGACTCTTGAGGTCTTTCGATATGCTAATATTCATAATTCTCATAATCTTTTAATAATAGAAATATATTATTAGATATGCATTTTTTTCCTTATTAGTTGACAATGGGCCTCAATCTTATTTATGCATCTTCCACAGAAGAAAGTAGCATCAATGTAAGAGTGTTGTGGCATGCAGCCCCAAAGAGTGCAGGCCCCATGGAGAGATGTGTTCCACATTGTCTTTCCCAGGCTTTCAGGGTGAAAAGAGAGAGCAGTGCATCACAGTTACACCAGCCAGCAATTTTTAGTAACTAGTCCTTTCAGGCGCTTTGTTTCAGTTGACTTAATTTGTATTGAACTGCACCAGCTTGCAGAAATTTGGAGGACTACCATGATCACTTCTGTGCAAATTCTTTGAGTCTGTCTCAGTCCATGCACTAAAAAGTTAAACGCTCCCTTCACCATGATCATTATCTAGTTGATTAATTCCTGTCTTGCTTGATTGCATTGCCATTTTAACTCAAAATCAGACATAATAGCAAAGAAGATGGGATCAAATTACTTTCACCAGCACCAGTTCCTTTGGTGGTCCATCCTGACTACAGGAACAGTGACAGTCAAAACCATAAGAATCTATACTAGTCTTCTTTAGGAACAGGAAGAGCTGCTGAATTTGGCATCATCTCACTATAAACACTTGAATAAGAGATCAGATACCTGAAGTCCAAAGACATATTGTTTGAAAACAATAAGCAACAGTAAAAGCAAAAGTTTTAGCTCAGTCTATATATAGTTTTTTAATCCAGGTGGGATTTAAACCAATATTTGGTCTTGACATATATTCCCACAAAGTGATTATGCAAGTCTTACAGATTTTAACAACGTTGATTTAAACAACATGAAATGCAAGATAAAGAACTTGATAATTACATATCACTTTTAAAGATACAAGTGAATTGTTTAAGACTTTCAAATCAAAGTCATATGGATTGCAGCTTTATATGTGTTCAAAATAGAGACTTGTGGAATATGGGTCTTTTATGGCTTGTAGATCTATTTTAAAATATTTTTTAAAATAAAGCCTCCCATGATTAGCCCTTTCAATTACTACATCACAGTGTTTTTTACAGAGTCTAATTATATCTTAGATTAAAATTCAAAACACCTGCTCTTGTGGATCACACTGATTTCAGCCTCAAGTATTTTGATACAAAGAGCTATAATCAGTGAGAACGAAATTATTTCCTATTCTCTGTACCACACCTTCTCATCTGAGTACAGCTAGAGATCTCTGTTTCCTTCTTCTTTTTTCTGTTCTGATTATTACATGTTTTATTTAAAGATGTCTTTTTAATGCTGAAATATGTAGTATTATTACTTTTACTTAAATCTGAAGGAACATTTAAGAAATATATTAGCTTTTAAAATAACAATAATTTTGATTTTAAACAGCAGATGAATAGTGTATCTTACTTCTGTTCATTGCCCTTTTCATTTCAGTGTGCTAATATAAATACTTTGTTCCTGGCTTTTAAGAAAACTGGTCTTTAAACCCTGTAATCTGAGTTCAGGGATTTAAATGGGAACACATACTTGAAAGATAGTTTTTGATGTGCTTGGTTCTCTGTTATTATTCATGTACTTTTCCACACTTTTAAGGGTGTGATCCAAAGTTGATGGAGTCAGTGGCAAGACACATAGGTTTCTGTGGACTTTGGGTCATGCCCTAAATACTGTATGAAGAAAAGGAATGGTTGAAATGTCCATGTAGATTCTATCACAGTGAAATAGGGCCATCTTTAACATTACTTATTTTTTTGATGAGTGTAAGATGGGATCTGACTCTTGCCCAGCTACACTGGTTTAAGCCAATAGGTTAACACCAAAGGAGACAACAAGACAAGGAAGAGCTGTGGTAGGACACTGGATCAGGCCCATCACAGCTCTCAGAGTCCCTCCAGAACAATTTGGTTATTCTGAATTTTGTGCAATGATCTATTTTCAAATAGCACTGTCTGCTGTGGGGGTGGGCCAGCAGTTATATGCCAGAGCTGCTTATTTTGTTCCTCCCCTATGCTGTGCTGGAACTTACCACTTTGCTCTTCTGCAATAGGGAGGTTTCTGAGGGTCCATGAAAAGGCACCTGGCTCTTGCTCCAGGGTATATTAATGCAATGAAAATAGATTTAATGGCATGTAACATAAAATTTAGAACAATCTTTTCAGAAATTCACCATTTTTATACCCTATGCTCCTCATTGGGATTCAGTAGCTGTGACTGTATTTATTGATATTTTTCTTCTATTTTCCATGTCATGCATTGGATGGGTAGAAAAGGTAAGTTCTTTGTCGAAAAATTCAACACCTCCATATGATAAAATGCCATATGCCCCTGGCATGGGCCAAACCCTTCTACTTTTCTGTAAACACTCAAAAAAAATTGTGCCTGAGTGTTGTACAGTGAGCTTTCCATCACTTGCAGACAGCTGCAAGTTTCGTTTTAAGAGAAACAGTAACATGGGCCAGGGTTATCCAGTAGTATCTCACAGACAAGCCTACTAGCTCTGATTAACCATATGGTCTTTGCTGCTTTCAGTGTTTTCCAGTAGTACTTTCAGCTCTGATCAGATGCACATAGCCAGCTTAGGTCTGTGACTGCAGGGGGAGAGGGAGACCTGCCCTGAATGGGCAAGAAGCACGTGGGAGCAGTGTGCAGGCAGTGAGACAGTTCTGCAGCATTGGCCCTACATTCCCCTGGCTCTGGAGTACCTCGTCAGCTCACAGCACTGTGCCCCAGTTAACAAGCTGGTCTTATGAAAGGTAAATTTGGGTCAAGGATCAGTTTTGTTCTCTCTTGTCCAGAGTTTCCAGTCTCACAGGAATCTCAGGACAATTGAAGCTGACTGGTACCTCTCTGCCAGCCTTCAGCCTGCTGTAGAGCAGACCCCAGCAGCCACTAGCACCAAGAAACCCAGAAGGAGAAAAATAATTAACATCAGTTGCACTTCTGTTAACAGAACAAGTAATGTAAATTTTGTGCATAAGACCCAGGGCCTTGTTTCATAAAGTCTCACCTCTCTGCATAGTTGATTCATGAAGCTCAATGTCTGCCTAAAGGAGCTGAAGGGCTGAGTCAACAGTGCTGAGATCTAAGCCAGTGGTTCCAGACAGTCTAGATATTTCAAATGTGGTGCTTACACAACTAAACTACTTCTTCAGTTTTATTTAGCTGTGGCTACTGCTATCAAAATAAACCACATGTTGCAAATCTATTCATTGGGAGTTTGTGGTGGGTTGACTGTGGCTGGAAGTCAGGTGCCCACCAAAAGCCACTTTATCACTCCCCTCTTCAATTGAATAGGGAAGAGAAAATAGAACAAAAAGCTCATGGGTTGAAATAATGGCAGGGAGAGATCACTGACCAGTTACCATCATGGGCAAAAAAGGCTTGACTTGGGAAAATTAGTTTAATTAATTACCAATCAAATCAGAGTAGGGTAATGAGAAATAAAAAACAAACCTTAAAACACGTTGCCCCCACCCCTTCTTCCCAGAACTGACTTCACTCCCTCATTCACTTCCCTTCTCCCCAGTGGCTCAGGTGGATGAGGAATGGGGACTGTGGTCAGTTCGTCACATGCTGTCTCTGTCGCCCCTTCCTGCTCAGGTGCAGAACTTCTCACACTCTGCACCTGCTCCAGTATGGGATCCCTCCCATGGGAGACAATCCTCCATGAACTTCTCCAATGCAAGTCCTTCCCACAGACTGCAGTTCTTCATGAACTGCTTCAGGATGGATCCTTCAGGAGCAGACTGCTCTAGCATAGATCCCTTGCAGAATCACAAGTGCTGCCATCAAACATGTTCCACGGGCTTCCTGTGGGGTCACAGCCACAGACATCCACCTGCTCCACAGGCTGCAGATATTCATCTGCTCCACTGTGGATCTCCACGGGTGGCAGAGGGATAGCCTGCCTCACCATAGTCTGCACTATGAGTTGCAGGGGAATCTCTGCTCTGGTGGCTGGAGACCACTTTCCCCTCCTTGATGAAGAGTTGTTCCTCTCACATATTCTCACTCCTCTCAAGCTGCTGCTGTCATTGTGCAGCAATTTTTTTCCCTTCCTAAATCTTTTATCCCTGCGACACTACCACCGCGGCTGATGGGGTCAGTCTTGTCTTGTGGCACTTTCATCTCAGAGCTGGTTGGCATCAGCTATGTTGAACACAGGGGAAGTTCTAGAAGCTTCTCACAAAAGCCACCTCTGTATCAAAATCTGTCTCTGCAAACCTAATGCGGGGTTTATGCTTCATTTGATGGGAAAGTCTTTTTTAAAGAAAGACAAAGCCTTCTGCTAGTCAAACTGCTTTAATTTTTTTGCTACACAGTTTAAAAACACCAACTTTTTTCCATAGTACAAATTAAAATGCAGCTGATGTTTATTTGGAATTCACTGCTGTAATGGAAGTCTGCTTATCATTTATTAAGTGGAAACATTAGTAAGGTAAAAGGATAACATAGATGTAATTCTAACGAATACATAAATCAAAGGTGTGCACAAGCAGTAAGTGTCTTCCGTCTGACAGGAGTCCTTGGATAGCAATACGATGGCATTTTCCAGAATTAAATTGCATTATTATAAGAGCTTTAAATTAAGCTCCTACCTGTGACCTTTAAACATGGTGATTGCCATTATGCCTGCTGAGGAGGTTGTGGAGGGTTTGGAAACCCTGTGCTAGATTGATGGGTTATAATACATAATCAAGTATAGCTTAATTCAGCACAGTTGAACAGAAGGCCAAACACCAGGTTTCACACGAAGTGCCCTCTCTTCCAGGCAAATCAGTGTTAGCAGTGGGAGACAGGGTTGTTAGTGATACAGAAACAACACCATGTCTTCCTGACGGGGCTGGAAGAGTATGTGGAGTTTAACAGTCACTTGTTTCCTGTAGAGAGTGACCAGGAATAAAATTTTCCCCCCACAGTCATGCAGAACCACATGTTGACAAAGAAAGCATCTGATGTATAGCTTTGGTCTCAAAGTAGTTCTTTGGGGCACAATCCAAAAGAAAAACTATCTAAAAGACAGTTAAAGCCAAAAATGTTGTGGAAGTGTATTCACTTAGGCCAGGTGAAACCTCACACAATGTATACTTATAACAAAAATATATGCTAAAAAAAATCAGTAAAATCCTTAAACAAGTGCATAGTGGCAAGAAAAAATGTTTTCTTGCTCTCCAGATCATTTTGTTCTCAAATTACCTACTGATATTATTAACCTATCTTATACCTTATATCTTATATATATTTTCATATCCATTTTATGTGTTACAGAATTATCTTCAAGTGTGAAAAAAGGAAATGCTTTGGGGAAATAAACAAGGTCCTGTTGCACTATATGGTTATGATGACTCCATTCTGCCAATGGACCAATACAACCTATCCCAAAGCCTGTTAATTCCCATCATAGAAACCAAAGCTTTGGGTGAGTACAGGGAACAGGCTGGAGCGGGATTGACTTGCCTCATGCAAGTCCCAACTTTTCCAGAGGGCCAGATAGAAGAAACAGTGTCCTGACTTGTTTGACACTCCAAAGCAAAGTTAGAGTAATTCAAGACCAAAATAATCTATTTTGTACTATCTACACTGAAAACAAACAGCATGGACTGTAGGACCTCTTTCTGGCATGCAGACAGCTGACATTTTTCAGGAGAATCTGACTGTC
>JAOXXN010000265.1:28621353-28640412 GCA_026770055.1 Myrmophylax atrothorax | reverse complement strand
ACTGTCCATGGATGCTGCCACTTGAGCTCTGATGCAGGAATCATAGCTGTGGGCTCAGCCCACGGCCTCATGCCTGAAGACTTCCCCCTGCCCAATTCTGCCAGTGCCCCTGACCAGTCTTAGTCTTGGAGCAACTCAGTCCCTGCTGTCAGGTTTTCTCATGAAACACAAGAGTAGCCTGAGCTCACAGGTTATTAATACACCAAAACGCCTACTTATACCTCACACAAACACATGTTGTGTTAAGGGCTGCAATTTGAGCAGACAGTATGTGATGTGGCAGCTGTTTTTGGTGTACATGTGACAGGTTTTCAAGTGGCATAACCAGGACAAATACACTCTGCTAATAATATTGTGCAGTATTTTGTCAATAATATATATTGTACATTTTTTCATTAGCTCAATTTCTAACCAGTCAATCAAGTAAAAGTAGGTAAAGCCAGAAGGATGACTTTCATATTTTAAAACTATATTAGGTCAAAAATTCCAAGATGTTCACTGAGTCTTTGGGCTAAAAAAATATGGGCTCCAAATTCAGATGGCCTACCATCCCATTTAAGCTCTCCTTTCTACTTATCCAAGCATCTTTGCAGACTTAAAACCAGCCTGTAAAAAAAATGTGGAATTTAGACTGTGAATCTGGTCTTATGTGAAGAATACAGAAATAGGAAATAAAAATATTAATAGGTTAAGTTATATTTGTCAAGGGTCACTTTATCATAAAAAGATATCAAGTTGGTTGAGCAGGACCTGTCTTTCCTAAACCCTTGGTGACTGGGCCTGATTCCCTGGTTGCCCTGTACATGCTGCAGGAGGGTACTAAAGATGATTTTCTCTATGACCTTCCCTGTCACTGAGGTCAGGCTGACAGGCTTGTAGTTCTCTGGATCCTCCTTCTGACCCTTCTTATATATGGGCACCACATTTTCCAACTTCCAGTAACCTGAGACCTCTCTAGTTGATCAGAACTGCTGGTGAATGACTGAAAGTGGCCTGGAGAGCTTTCCTGTGAGCTCCCTCAGTACCCTTGGGTGAATCCAAACCAATCCTATGGACTTGTAAGGGTCTAAGTCACAGAGCAGATATCTGACCATACTTTGTTGGTTTATGGGAGCTTCATTCTACTCTTTGTCTCAGTCCTCCAGCTCAGGGGGCTGAGTAACTTGAGGACAACTGGACTTGTTATTAAATACTGAGGCAAGACATTAAGTATCTCAGTCTTTCCCTCATCCTTTGCCACTATGCTTCCCCTCGCATACAACAAAAGATGGAGATTGTCCTTGGCCCTCCTTTTCTTGCTGATGTGAAGTGTTGTCTTTTACAGCAGTGACCAGAATGAGTTCTAGCCAGGCTTTGGCCCTGCTAATTTTCTCCGTGCATGACTTCACAGTATCCTTATAGTCCTTCTGAGCTGCCTGCCCCTTTTTCCAGAGATGATTAACTCTCTTCTTCTCCCTGAGTACCAGCCAAAGCTCTCTCTTGAGCCACATGGGCCTTCTCCCCGACTGGCTCATTCATCATGTTTGACATATTTGGCATATTTTGCTTTATGGTGTCTCACAATTGTGGGAAAAAGTATGTTTTTTTCTTTATGAATTCACTATAGTATTGATTACGACATATATAATAGCCCTGTGCAAGTCTTGACTGCTGTCATTCTTTTCCTCTATCAGTCTTGATTGGACAGAGCTCTTCAGGTTTTCTATCTCTGACCACATGAGATAACTTTTAGGGAACTTGAATATACTCCTTTCTACCTATTTCACTGACCTCTTTTGGCCATGGAAGAATGAATTTGCATTTGTAATGGTGTTCTGCTGGAAGAGTTCTGTGCAGATTCTTCACTTCTCATTCTCCCATCACCAATATCTTTTCACAGTATTTTTCTCCAGGTGTTTGCTCTTTTTACTATATTTCAGTAGTGATGCAAAATGAACACTGAAGTTGTTTAGCTGCATATTTAAGGCAAGCTCAAAGAGCACTGCAATCTTCTCCCTCCTCCTTTCTGCATTTCATAACAGCTGTCTTGATGTGCAGCCAAGTGTTACTTGTCTCTTGGGCTTTATAGGTGAAGGTGGAATACATTCCCCTTCAGTCACTGGACTCTGTTGAAAATTTCTCCAATGAACCAAACTTATCCTAGCACTCGATTTAACACTAATACAGAGTTGCTTCTGTTCTCAGCGTGGGATGCAAATTTTTTTCTCTTGATACTGCATCTACTACGCAGTTTGCTTTCTTGATCTGATGAGGTATATCTTTCCTTTACATTTGGAGGTGGCATAAAGTGTCTAAAAATATTCATCAGTTTTCCAAATCCTACAACTTCAATTTGTCCAGCTTAGGTCAGAAGGAAAAAATATTTAGTGGTGTTAGTCACCTTTCCAGGGCAAGAAAGCATGCTTATTTAGCAGAAGACACTGTTATTAGTCACAATACAAAGCAGCTTTGTAGATGTTCATATCCAAGTCACCTTCCAAAGTCCTTCTTGTACACATCTCATTAAACTGAATGGTTATGCCTATCTGCTACAGAAATCTTCACTGTATTCTCATTGTCTGCTTTCCTCACACTCTTCTGATAGTGCCTTTTTCTGCACTTGCCATCGCAATAGCGTACTTACAATAAATGTATGTCCAGTCTTGTCTGAGTATCCTGTCTGTCCTTATTTAGTTATCTATGAGCTAATATCAAGTAATCAACAGGAAGCTGTCTGGGGAGAAAAGATATCCTCCAGATGAGATTTTCAGCTTGAAGTCATAAAGTTGAAAGATCCTAAGTGTCTATAAAACTTGCAGTGTTCCACGGAGAGTTATCTGAAATTCAGTTTACGACTCTGCTGAAGGTAACCCATAGTCTGGGGATCCAGCTGCTGCTTTTGCTTCAGAGTCAACAACCGGCTTTATGAGCCAGTATACATATGAAGCCTAACAGTTGTGTAACTTCTGCTATCCTTTGATGAAGCCACCAGTCTCTGAAACACATCCATGTGGGTGGTGGAAGTGAGATTGGAGGGTTCTGGGTCACTTTGTAGATTCTTGGGCCTCATGCACCTAGTTTAGCACCTTACAGGGTGGTCTCTCCAGGTCCTCTGCTTTTTCCATGAGAATAAGCTGGACTTCTAGGTAAAGTGTGCAGAAGTGTTTCTATCTCACTGGAGACCTTAAGAAACCATGTGAAGTCCCAGAACTTAATGAATCCTGCAACATTTGCTGGTGGCAGTGAAATGTAGGAGTTGCCAGCTCTCTGGGGTCTGTAAGAAGGGATCCAACGACCTACTGCTCCACCTGCCAATGTCACATGCATCATCAGTATGCCCAGATCTACTTTGCCACATCTCACTTAAATTCAGAACCATTAGGAGTTAGTAACCTCTTTTTTCAACTGAAAAAATTGTCAAGAGACATCTCCAGTTCAAGAAAGTTGTTTTAGGAAAAAAATTGGGGTTTTGTCTCAAATATAATGTTGAGATTTGAAATGCTTTATCCCTTTCCTCTTTGTTATATCCTTACATTATTTTCACAAGACAGAAATCATCCTTCTCCCATTAACAGTGAAATTTCAAAGTAGAGGGTGTAAGACTGCATAGTCTGGATTTTGGGTGCTTGAAGGTATATAGCTGCAAAAAGTGATGAAACACTTTCATGGAAGTAAAAAATATCAAGAACTGTTAGTAAAAAACTACCATATCTTCCTAGGAAAGTACCACCTAGCTGACTGCTGGAAGATGGCAATATACTAGGAAAAAATATCACTATGGACTAATGGGTTTGTCTACCTTTTCTTTAAGCATCTGCTCTTGGAAAGTGTAACAGACACTGTTATGGATGAACCTTTGGGCTATCTGTTTAAAACTGATCTTAAATCCCTGTGACTCCTGTACTCTGATGTCATGCTGTGGTACCACCACTCTACCGCTATTAATTCAGTGCATTTACGGTATCATAAAGCTGACCTAGTGAAGTGCAGAATTAAGCCTGACAATGGCTGAACAGTAACTTTCTGAGCTGAATTTGTAGAGTGACTGAGCATGCTTTCATATGGCAAATTTACAGGCCATACCTGTGTGCTACCCCTGTTTTAGGGCCATACAACCTCTTCTTTGTAACTCCAGGAGCTCTTTAAGAATTTCCTTACAAAACAGAACTGGTTTCTTGGTCCATGAGTTGCAGATTATTTATTACTTACTTAAGAATAATTACCCCTGAAGACAGTTAAATGTTTCAAGACTAAAAAGCAAAATAAATGTAGATTGAAAGCCATTATGTACAGATACAAAAGGCTTTTTGTCAGTAAACTTTTCATGCAGTCATCCAAAATAAATTGAATGGGTCCAATGCAGAGACTTCAGCCTGTTAAAAATCCTTATTAGTCTATTGCACTCTCAGCATTTTGCTAAGGAACAGTTGTGGGCAGATGTATATTAAGGCAATATTTTGATCTAAAGACACAGGCATGAAATTGTCTCCCCTCTTCCTGTCTCATGTGAAAGCACTACCTGGAGAAAAGCAACACCTCTGATTTTGAATAACGCAGCTTGGAGGGATGCCAGGCCTTGACCTGCTCCTTGTAGGGCCTCAGTGCAGTGAGGGCTTCCAAAGGCTGCTCTGCCTCCAGAAGTGCTAAAATGGATCAGTAGACTGGCTCCAGCCAGAAATGCACTCAAAGTAGCTGTTGTTTCCTCTCCCCCAGGAGTACTTTCAGAGGAATGCCTCAGAGGCAAGGGCTGAGGTTCCCAAGAACAGCCAAGCTCATGTCAGGAAGGACTGGAGCATATCTATTTGCTAAATGTTCTATAAACAGCAGTATTCTTTAGCCACTTTTTGGATAAATTCCACTCCACTTCTGAGAGAATATTTACAGACAACATCTCCTGACCATCCTGCAAGTGACTGACACAGATACACATGGATTTTGTTTATTCTTGCCTGCCTTGGTTTTAAATTTTATACATGTCCTCTAGGCATTACTTTGATGCTGATTCTTCTAGGGAAAAAAACTGGAATACATAAACAAAGAAGCTATACATACATGAAGTAGTAAAGCATAAATCAAAGTCAGCCCCTCTTGGTTTTGTTTTTTGTTTTTTGGGGTTTTTTTTGTATGCCAAATTCTTCAAGAAGGAAGATTCTGTTTCAATGGCTGTCTTGCCTTAGTCATTGTCTACTTCAATTTAAGGGGCATTTAGTTCGGAATCATGCCCTCAGGAATTTAGTTACATTGTGAAATTTTATAACTGTAAAGACAGAAAACTAAGAGCTGTGAAACAGCTTCACAGCACCAATATTTTGTCTTTTTCCCATGTGTGTATTAAAGTGAGAGGTCAGGTCTCTATCCAACGTGATGGTCTGGTCTCAGAGAGGTTTACTGTATCACCTGCTAGCGTAACAAATCTCTCTCACATCTCTTTTCCAAGACAAGCTCACACAGAAGATTCTGGGTGAGAAGCCACTCACAGATGTCTTTTTAATGGCTGTACATTACACTTTTCCTCCCTTGCTGATCTCTGTGTACTAAGTGGGTGGCATTGGCTATAGAGGGTTCTTGCCAAGGAGCATCCAAAAGCACTTTTACTGTGAGTGTCAGATCCCATTCTTCAGATCTCTGAGGAGCTGCCAAGGGTAGTGGTACCTCTACAGATCTCCTGGGTAAGTGTTGCCTACATCAGGGAGGTCTGCCTGGACACAATGTTAGTTATACATCCAATTTTCCCAAGAATCTAGAACAGGTTACATAATTCTTGTGTTTCATCAGTTCTTGTCCCTATCCTTTCCCTTAACTTCTCCACAACCATAACATGGCTCTGGATGGCTCCTGAATGTAATTGACTTTTCTTTGAAAGAAAAGTGCCAGATTTCTTTGAAATAGTTGAGAACTATGAAGATGAACTACAGAGCGGCAAAATTCATCCCAAAAGCCCTACTTTGTCACTTATTTTTGGCCTCACCTTTGAATCCCAAGCAAATATAACTGCTAGACTTGACTGTGTTCAAACCATCAAATCAGTTCAGAAGCTGGCTGTAGTCTGGGATCACATCTAGGTATTATAAATAATTAAAATCACAGCATTATTTTCTGGTTTTAAGGGTTCAGAATTTCTTCAATTGATTATTTCCTGTATTTTATTTCATGTGCTCAGTAGCTAAGATGAGACCACTGACTGGGGAAACATCCCACTGCAAAGCTTCAATTGAAAAAGCTCCCTACCCACACAACTTTCTGCAGCACTTTAAAATATGCATTTCCTGAACATACTATAATTACCTCTTTCATTCTCCTTGCCGTTGCTATCAAAATGTTCATTATCTACTACAAAACTCTTGCATTGTGGTATTTTTATAACCCTCTTGTTCCTTCAGGAGGCAAATAGAGACATTTTAGTGGATTTAGTCCTAACAAGGGAAATTCCAGGATTGCTTCACTATGACAATGGGGCACAACCATCAACGTAGCAACAACTTCACTGTGGATCACAGCAACTGCTAAATGATTTGGGGCTGGCTTGTAGCCACAGACAATATCCACAAGATTACTTGCACCTCACCAAGCTGCACAGGCAGATGCTAAATTTGAGTCTAATTCAAAAGAAGTTGGAAGGATTAATAGTCCTTGGCACCTCATGCATGGAACAAGAAATAAGGAAGTAGGGATGCAAGAAAAGCTTCTTTGGTGACTGGTAGTTTGCTGTCTAGGTAAAAATTCCTCCCAAAACATGTCTCCTACAAAACAAGAAGAGTTTGGCTTCTGTTTCAAGATTATGCCTTACTCTCAAAGAGGACATCTTATAAACTCAAAAGGTCCAGAGTTTAACCACATCCTGCTCCTCTGAGCTGTCACTTGTAGTTTCACGTTTGATGAAATAGAAGGAAAGATGCAATGTCACTGCTTGCTGCTGGCCATAAGCCAGCTGCTGGAGCTACCTTGAATACTTGAGCAGCGTGTTCCATCCACAGCTGCAAATGATCCAAAAGGTTTAAAAATGTTTTTGGAAATGTTATTTGACTCGAACAGCTTTTGAAGGTGAAAGGACTTCTCAGGGAGAATATAGCTTTCAGGAGAATTCTGAGGCACCCTGTTCCTGCTTACGTATTGCAGTAGTTTTGGCTTTAGTTTCAGTTTAGGCCTTATTTAGGCCTCAGTTTTAGCAGGCCTCAAAGGATGTGACATAGATGAGAGGGGACAAGCATCACCCGACTTAAGCAACCAAAGAGGTATTTCATGTCATCTGACTTCATCAAGAAGTGTCAAGGGGTATAAAAAGAGAGAGAGGAGGAGTTTCTGTCTTTTTTCAGTCTCTGCCTCAGCCCATGAGGACATGCTGCTCTGACTCCCCAGATTAGGCCCTACTGCCATCCACGCTGTTGTTTATTTAGGGAGGTGAACATCTTGTTAATTTCTCTTTTCTCTTGCTGGGAGGTTTCTCGGGAAGAGTTTCTGGGAGGTTTTCTGGGGTTTGGGTGGTTGAAATCTGTATTAATAACTCAGACGACTCGATGAAGGTGTTATTCTTTCTTTTCACATTTATATATATGTGTATTATATCATATTCTGGTTTTAATTTTTTCTTTACTTCTGTGCAAATATAAAAAGTTGCCCTTTCAAAGTTCCATTTCTAGGGTTTTTATTTCCTCACTCCCTTTCCCTGGGAGGGGGACCCTTTGACTCTGTATTGGGCAGTTGACATTTTGCCAAGCTAAACCATAACAGGTATATTTTCAAATTAAAATATGTCCCTTCACTGGTGCTATTCTGATCCAGGAAGTGCAAATTAGGCTGAGAGAAGACTGATATGAATGTGCTATGGAGAAACAGTATTTCAGTGCAGTACTGGATAATCTGATGAAATATATTCAGTAATGGATAATCTGATTAAATATATTATGTGCAAAGATATATAAAACTCAGGCATACATTATTACTAAATATTTGAAAAGATCCTGGCATGACCCAGACCTACAATAATGGGGCAGTTATAGCTTCAATTTCAAACTGAAAAAAAAAAGTCAAATATGTTACTATACAATCTTAAATTTAAATTTTTTTCATATAAAATGAACTTGCTTTGACTTTTCCCAGAGGACATGTGCAATGCAGTTTGAACTTTTTATTTATCTCCAAACAGGATCAAACATGCAAGGAATATTAACACGTTTAAAGTTAGACAGAAATGCACTTCCTATTTGAGCAAAAAGTTGAATAATAGTCTGTGGTTCAACAAAAAGTTGTCATTATATTGGAAGCAGGGTAACATGAGGAATGTACTTTCAGCTAACTTTGAAATACTTTAATCTCCAGAAAGAGTCAGGTGGTAACAGGCCCACAAATTGAGATACAATTTCAAAGATGCATATGTAGTGTGTCAAACCCTTAATTGCATGGTTGAATATGCATGTAGACAGTGCTTTTTTCAAATGATTATGCAGTTGTGTTCATTTTATACAAGTCAAGTTAGGCATAAGCTCCTGTAAACAGTGTTTTACTGCACATTATTGTTTAAAAAAATGTTGTTTATCTAAGGAGTACCACAGAGTGAACAGGATTCATTTTGAGGAAGCTATTAGTGATGTACAACACAGAATACTCTAGTTCATTACAAATTCTCTTTTCATTTTCTTTCAACTTTTTCAGCCCTGAAATTTCTCCTGAATTGATAGACACCTCTATCCTCATCATGCCTTGTTTCAAACTTAAACCAGATTTAACCAAGATTTAAACCATATGGGCTTATAGGATCACTAACCATAGTTTCTTGCATTCCATCCTTTCCTTCTGTGGTCCATTGACCATGGTTTGAGAAGAGCTGCCTTGTTTCCAACTTGAGTATAATAGTCCGTTGCTAAAAGCCTATCACTCTCCTTACTCTGAGAAGTGGCAGGCCCAGCTATGCTCTTAAAACAGACTTTGAAAATTGGAAATGTCTGTGGCTGTTGGTGTGAAATGGAGCTGGTTGGAAATCAAAGAGAAAAGAATAGGAAAAAAATTTAAAACATATAAATAAGAAGACAAGAGGCAACTTGAGATAACACAAACATCTCCCGGAGATGGGATTCCATCCTCAGGAAAGACCTCAAGAGTCAAACTCCAACTGTCTGTGAGCTGTAAATTACTAACACATTTGTCTCAGAAGCTTAACCATGCACTGTTATGACAAATCTGTGCCATGGCCTGTTCCTGGCATTCAATGCTTACTAGTTTCTGCATTAACTGTCTAGTGTGAATATATATGAGCAACATCAATCATATAAAATTCTAAAGCAATATCTTCCTGTTGTAAAAGATGGGGATTTTTTTATTTTGTTCACAAGACAATATGCAAGCATGTCTAACTAAATGTTCTCCACTTTTTCTCTCAGAGAATCTGAAGAGGTTTTTATTCGTGGGGGATATTCATTTCTACTGAAAACTGAATGACTTGAAACTTTGCCCAATACACATAAAATACTAAAACAGACCTTTTTAATTACTAGCACAAAGTCTGCTAGATATGTTTTGTAGTGAGGAATGTGGTTAAACAGCAAGATGGTCACATTTGCATTTGCAACAGAGTGCTAAAATTTTGACCTATCCTTATACCACAGTTCTATTTTCTCTTTAAAAATGTATGGAGTTTGTTGCTAAGTCAGGTAAATACAAATGGACAAATCCTGGCCTGCCAAAGCAATGCTGAAGCCAATAGACCTCTGCCTACTCATCTCTGCTCAGGATATTTCACAAACACATTTAAATACCATTAAGATAACAACACATATCAACAAAGCAAAACAAAAGAATTATTATACTAATATTCTCTCAAACATAATGAGAAAGAAAAAGATGCATTTAAGAAGAGTTTTTTCTGTTCCCTAGTTGCACATCAAAAATTTGCATATAATACTATGTTTTCCTTGCAGTGGCAGTGTTTAACAACAGCAGTATAAAACAAAGGGCAAACAAGTTATTTGAAAAGTTTCTTAAAAACCTGTTTAAGGTTAGATACTTATAATAATGCTGATTCAAATTCATGACACCAAGTGTCCATCTTATAAGAAAGCTTTGTGGCACTTTATTTAAGTACTAACATAGTTTTAAGGCAGAGACAGAAAAGGAAGGCAGAGAGGACCTACACCAGCCCCTGCTGCATATCATTGAAGGAATACTGTGATCCATCAGTCCTTGCTGGACAGAAATGGCCACATGAATAAAATGTATCTCTAATCTCACTCCAAAATATGCACTGAGGTCCTGTGCATTTCTCTGCAAAGGTTTCTTCTTCCCTCTGCTAACTATAAGAGGAGTGAAGAGGCATTAACTTTGATTTACAAATCTAATTTTTAGACATCCTAATTTGAGTTAGATGAGCTCCTGCCTATGAAGCGTGGCACAGACAGCAGTCATTGAAAAGTGCTGTTGGCTCTGTTAAAGCCCATCTGGCAGAGGTCACCAAGAAAGGTGATATTGAAAATGTTTAACTCCTCTAAGTGGAACATAAATTGATGTGAGCTCACTTTTGCCTTATATAATCCAGAAAAAACATGACAATATGTAACAGAAGTTTTATGTTCTCAGGATTTGATGTATCTCAGATGTAGATCACTAGCTAAGCTTGCTACATGGGTTTAAGCGGAACTTTACCAAGCTGGGGTTTTTTTCCACTTCTATTTCTTTTTCTTTCTTTCCTTTTTTTTTTTTTTTTGTCTGAGAAGGAAAGACCATATAGTGAAAATGAGAAGGATTACCTTTTGAGTTAAAATTTTGAAAGTAATAAAAATACAGAAGTTGGATAAAAATACAGGAACTTCAGTTTTATTTTGCCTACTTCTTACTTTACAGTATGTTTCAAAGAGCTGATGGCTGAGGAAAAGAGATCTGAACACCATTGCAACATTCAGAGACCATTAAGTGATGGAAAAAACCCTGAAACACTGAAGAGAAGAATTCAACATAACTCAGTTCTTCAAAGCAAGTCTCAAATGTAACACCCTTTCTACATATATAATCTGGCACCTACAAAGTGAAAATGGAACAAGGCAAAAGTCATTGTGAAAATCTTGTTGATTTCAGTAAAATCAACATTTTTTTCTCAAAGTTATAAACACTGAAGGAGGTACCAAATTGAAAACAGAGCTATTGTCAGACAACAGTGCTTCCTGCTCTATGAGAGACATGGGTGCAGATGTCTGGGAGCAACAGATTCAAAACTCAAGAAACCTGAGAGCTTCACAAATCAGACTGTTTTGTTAATGTTCTGTAGCTTTTCATCTTTCTTAGGTAGGCTAATTTTGCACTCAGTGAATTGAACTAGCTCTCTACAAGTCCCAGCACTCATGAGACATCAGCTAATTTTTTTTACTCATATATATTTGATATATAAACCTGTATTTCGTGCCTAATAAATCCATACCATGATACATCCTTTTTGTTTGCATGTGAGAATAAATCTTGCACGCATGTATACATACACAATGTGTGTGTGTGTATGTATATCCATACACACATTTGCACACCCATCTATGGTATGCACAAACACCTTTGGATTAACACAACAATAAGTGGATATTTCTCCTCAGGAAGGGAAATGGGCTAGAGCTGCCTATATACCACACTACCATTGGTTTTACAATGGGTGCACAAGTCGGGCAACTGTATAGTAGTGTAAAATGTAAAAGGAAAAGGCAGACCATTTATATGAAGCAGTAGCAAAAAATTTCTGAAGTTGGTGTTGGTAGCAGATGGTGACCCATGGGGATCACACTACAGCAGGAGGGGAGAGCAGCACTTCTTGATTCCATCATTTCCTCCATTGCCAGAGCTCCCAGGAGGCTGCAGCAGTCTCGGTGCTGGTATAGGCTGTCTGGCTTCTCACCAGGGTTCTGGTCCCACCACCACCAGGCAGTCCCCTTTGAAACAAGAGTGAGAGCAGGCCCCCTTGCTGGTCATAAATCTGCCTGCATGTAAACCCCCAGAGCTGGTCTCCAGAGCACCTTGCCATGAAGCTGCTGGGCTTTTGGCTCTGGGAGAATCCAATCTACCTGCCTTGCAAAACACTACTGCTGTGTCTGTGCACAGCAACACAGAATTCATAGTAGGGCAGGGTACTGGACTTCCAGACTGAGGAAGGAAAACTGTTTCTCTCCCTTTTGTCAGGGGGAGTGAGAATCAGGTGAGGAGCTGGTGAGAATGAGTAGCTAAGATAAAAGCCACAAAGCCACTGTGTGTCTGCCCCCTTCACCCCCACCAAGGAAACCTAAAGCTCTTAACAGGGAACACAGTCAGATCTACTGCAAAACATGAAGGTAGGTGTTTTGTTAGGAATAGTAAGTGAACAGATTTTCACTGGTGACCTCAGATGCCAAAACAAATCACAGGTCAAGAGCCCTGAGCTATGAACTTTGTGGAGGGCCTGGGGCTTCCCTTCAACACCCATTCCACGGCAGCTGTTCATCAAAACAAGCTGTTGCCTCTCCTCTCTAGAAGGACTAGTCTCAGTTTCTTTAACCTAAAGCAGTAGTATTTGCCAGGTTGGGTGAAGATGGCCTCACACCAGTTCTGTGGCTCCTTTATGATACTCCTGCTGGAGAGTCTGACAGTAGCAAGGTTGTGGTCCTTGCAGAGGTTGACCAAGGCCCCCATATACTTGAAACCTCCTGGCACTGCCTTCTGTCTCCCCATGATGGCTATTTGGCAGCTCATGTGAGTCAGAGGATTCCCATGAGCTGCCCTGTTCTCCAGAAACCTCTTCTCATAGTGCGTGGTTGTGGCTGGGCATGTGGTATGAGTTCGTGGGTCTCCTCACATTCATGTCTGACACTGTTTGAGTATGTCAGTCTTGTAGTGCTCATGATCCATTCTCTATTGACTTTCAGTGCACAACCAGAGGGACTAGGACAGCAGCAAAAGACCATGACCATTCTCCCAAGACAGTGTACATACAGCATCTGGAAACTGGAAGGTGTTCACGTATGGTTAGAGACCTCAGAAATATAAGGAAGAAATTCATAGAAAATCAGGACAGACTTTCAGACTGTGAAGTAAAATGTTTGAGCCAATGTAAGAAGCCTGTCTGGGGATACATGTGTCTTGGCTTTTCCTCCCTGATATGCTGGCAGCTGCCTAATGTGCGCTCTTCCCACCCAGGACTACTTTGCTAAAGAGAAAATAATTGCTCTGTAGTATTTGATGGTCTTTTTTATTATTTTCCACTAGGAACAATGCCCTGTGCCTCATCTGGGGTCAGACTAGGGACTGTAGACTGTAGACTGTAGGCTGTAGGCTGTAGATGTGTGTGGCCTAAGCAGTCACAGGGAGTTTAGGTACAGGAGGCAGAAGGGGTAACTGCACTGCCTGAGGCACCAGCACCAGCAGGAGGGCACAGCAGAGCAGGCTAGTGCATTGGTAGAAAATACCAAGTGGAACTAAGTAGAGAGGAAATCACACTGGTTCACCTGAGGGTTTGGAAAAGATAGTTTTTAATAAGGGTAGTTAATCATGGTTGGGGAACCCATCAAGCTTTCATCTAATCCTGATTATACAGATCTTGTCTCCTGCTTTCCATATCCTATGCACTACAATCTGAACTTTCTGTATCAGGTAACACATTCTTTAGAAAATGAAATAACACAGTAATTGTTTTGCTCTTAGTTGGTGGTTTTCATGTTAACACTCTGACTACCATAACAAACAACCATAAAATGCTCACACTCTCACTTCACATATAGCATGCCTTTGCTTGCCACAGCGACAGTAGCCCAAGGGTTAATTTTTTGACATTTTAAACATATGCATGCAATGAAATGTATCATAGGGCTATGATTCATTTGTTGAGTTCACATGGATAGAAAATCTCTTGAATTCTAGCAGTTAAGCCATTTTTGTGGACTTCCATATTCAGCTGGTGAACCTTTGTGTTAAACTGCATTTTATTGTGTTTTTTTTCTGAATAAAGAAGGGTATCCTTTAAAGAAATATATGGACCAGACACTTTATTTTTGAAATAATTTGTCTTGTCTTACACTTTGTATCTGGGTAAAACTTCTTGACATACAAGAGGGGTGAATTTCCAAATGCAGTTTGCACCATTAAGGTCATTCTAACAATTGAATGAATATATTTATTGAGGGCCAGACCCTTATATCCTTTCTTTGAGTACTTTCTCACCACAATCAATGGAATAAGAATTGTTTTTCTGAGAGTAACCGTCAGCTGACACTAATGTTAATTAATTCTGGTTTCTGAAATAATCGCAGCTTGTGGGTGATGAAGTTTAGGGTTTTGGGACCCCCAAATGTGGCCACAGTGAAAAACATGGTCTCTCACCAGTCCTTCAGGGTCCCACACCTGCATTTCACCTGAAACACAGCTCCCTGCCTCCCAGCCTGCTGTGATGCATGCTGCAGGGGAGGAGCCGCTGAGGCCACCTGTCAGGTCAGTCTCCCTTCTGCCAAAATTCTCCCTGGTTGCCAAAGACAGAAGGTCACACTGTTCTCAAGCAGTTGTGGATGTGAAAAAAAGTTTGCTTCAACTTCAGCAGCAGCTTTTAGAACTGGTATAACTTCAGTAGATTCAAAGCAAGACTGGAGAAAAAGTTTGTGTCTTACAGTGCCAGAAGGTGTCTGGAAATTTGCTTTGAGTCCTGGTAGATTTTCTTTAAATCACTGGACCTGGCAAGAGCTACATTTTCCTAATGGCCTGTCAGTGAAATTTAGCATCTCCAAATAATTCCTCCCCCTCGGAAAAAATCCAGCCCAACTCTGGACCACCTACCCTTGATCATGGGACGAAAATGATCCAGTTCCCAGCAACTCTCTGTCCTGTTGCCTCTGTAAATCCTGACTACATCATGACAATTTTGGGGGCTTTGGTGCAATGAGGAAAAGAAGAACAAAGAGTGGGTTACAGACTCAAGGCTGTTTCAGGAGCTAATCCTGGTATAGAGCAGAGAGGAGGGTGTACACAGGCCAGTCCAATTTGTCCAGGAGTACTCCTGCATGATTGATAGGATGTTATGACACACATGTAGTTCCTGGGGCTCCAGGAGACCAGGAAAGAGAAATAACTGCCTTAAGTATCTGGCAGTAAAGGACATATAAATCTGCCCAGCTGCGTTAAATTGTTGTTCTCAGGTCCAGTCAAGCCAGCATGAAAAACAAAGCAATGGGAGCTGTGTAGCTCCCTTTGGGTTGGGACATCCTCTGTGTCAGTTTGCTGCAGGCCAAGGATTCTAGGCTTGCTGGCCTCCAGGAGATAGGACCTTCACAGGACTGTTGTCCTCCATGGGCTGCTGTGTAGCTATCCCAGTCACCAAGACGTGCCCCAAGAAACGTGCCTCTGAGTGCTCACAAGTGTCCCAGGACCCAGTGTTCAAGGATCACCATATCCAGAGAAACAGAGTTGTTGGCTGGGTAACTGACCATTGTCTTGAGTCAAGTCAGCAGGAGACAAAAATGAGGAACAACCTGCATAGCCAACACCCATAACAGACAGGATAACTGTAAAGATGGAGAAGAAAAATCGCATGACACTGATGATCCAAGAGCAAACCTCTGGTCTCTCCCTCCTGGTACTCAACTGAGGTACAATGGGCTCCCACAAAACCCAGGAATCTTAATAAAACCTGCCAGAATAGAAGCGAGTGTTTAACATAAGAGCGAAAGCTTCCCATGTCTCTGCTCACAGACATTATAACCTGTCAGGGAACTACAGCATATTTCTGCATGGAATTATTGTTGAAAAGTAATCCTGCAACCAAATACAGCTAAATGAAATCAAAGAGTTTATAAAATCCTCTCTGGTGTTGAAACACTCATCTGCAGGCTTTAATTTGCATGTTTTTAATTAAAGACATTTTGCTGTAGATTTCTAACACAGAACCAAATATTCATCTTTTGACATAAAGACCACCATCTAGAAGCTATTTTCTGTGGGTCTGGGAAAAGTAACTTGTTCAAGAACACAGAGCACATGAATCCCATCAACTTTTATTGAACTTGATGAACATTAGAGTTGTTTTTCAGAATAGATTCAACAGTGCTACAATGTTTGAAAGGCTTACGCAGAAACTCTACTCCTAGTTTCCCTCTCATTATTTGGAATTGCTCAGCACAAATTTGTTTTGAGGTCCTGTTTGTAACATGGCCTTCTCTAGAAATACATATTTTTACAGACAAATACTTTAAATGCCTGTAAGGGGATTGCGCTTCCTTGAGATCCATCCATCTATCCATGAGGAAGGTTACTTGCAAAATCAGGACACTGGCTATTCACAAGCTGTTGACAGTTTATAGACAGTGAGTAATTTGGGGGAAAGAATTCAATTTGCACCTATGGTAATTTTCAACTTTTAAATAAAGTTTCTAGAGTTGTTTTTCCAGACAGGAAATGAATTTTCTGAATCAATGGCCTTCAGTGTTATTCTATTTCACACAAAGTGGTAATTCATCAAAAACATCTAAAAATTATGCCAAATTTTATTCCAATTTACATATTAAAGTAAAATTGTGAAAGGGAAGGGATATGGTTATTACTTTTGAGAGGAGATCTAGGGTTAGAAAATTAATTTTTCTGCTGCTTTTTCTCAAGAATTTCCTGTAAGTCAGATCTAGACTATTCCTGGAAGACAGAACCAAGCAACAAATCACAAGTACCTTAACCAATCTAGTTGTGCCTTGAATGGCAGCTCCTATTTTGAGAGTTTCCATTCTGAGAAGGAAGAAGTTCTGAGAAGAGAGGTAAGCCCATCAGTAACTAATAAAAATGAACCAACACCTGGAAGCAATGATGTATTGATGGAGATTATCCATCATGCTCTTTTTGCTGCCCAGTGAAAACACTCCCAAATACCACTTCAGTGGCTGAATTCCATGATGGAAAGGTACATTATATATTAAAAGATTTAGCTAGAAGCACTGAGATAGGACACCTCTGTGTTATTTCCAAAAATCAAGTAAAACCTATGAAGATTCTCAATCAGAATCTGGTTTTAAGTTTGCCTTCTCAGCCACCTCAATCTTCTTTTCATATCTGAAAACTCCTTTGTATGGCTGGAAATTCAAAGAAATGCTGAAGATTTTGTTGCTGATATTGGAGAGATATCACTCTCTTCATGTGAAGGTCTATGAATTTCAGAAATGCCTTTAGATCTTAAAAAACAAGTGGAGGAGAGAGTAATGTAAAATGAGAATGAACCATGATATCATTTTGCTATGCCTACAGGGTTAGATTTTTAGAAAAGAATTTGTACTTTAATTGGCCTGATTTAAAATAAATCAGTAAGAGAAAAAAATCAACTATCTCTTCCAGCAAAATGGAATGGTTTATCATATGTGTACCAGGCAGTGCAGTATGTTCTCACCTTCACTAACCACAGAGACTTTCTTTGGAAAGTACCTATATATGTGGTTTTGCTTTGGTGTTTTGTTGTTTGTTTCTCTTTTTTTTTTTTAATTGGTATGAGCACAAGAAGTATACACTTTTTTTAAAAGACTCTTTGTGTTATTTGACTATCTCTACAATTTCTTTTACTATATCAACTATTTCTTTCTAATTCTTGACTAAAGAAATATGTTGGTGGCTCTTTTGGCATCCAGATTATGTATTCAGCTGCATTATAGTTGAATGTAGTTAGATCTAAAAGCCACCCCTCTCTCTGTATCAGATGCATTAGCTGTTGCAGTAAGATCTTGCCCTGAAAATGTTTCTAATCTGCACTAAGAAAACAGAGGGATGAATAACAAAAACACAGAAGAGAGAAAGGGCTCCAGCCACGGTGTGTGAGAGAACTAGGGCCACTTGCCACCTTGCCCCTTCCCAAAGCCTAGATGCCAGGCAGAATGCCTTGATACTCATGGATTTGCAACACGTTACTAACCCTGAAGAATGAGAAATACTCCCTAGAGACATACAGAGTGAGGGATCTTCTCCATTGAAATCCCTAAATGAATTCCCACTGCCTTCAAAGGAAATGAGCCCTCCACCCAAAGAATATGAGATTTTATAAGAACCCACAGCTTCCAACCTCCTTCTGCTTGTGCATCTCCAAGGGACACACTAGCTTACTTATAAATGTGCATCACTGCTATATACAGACCTTGCAAAACTGTTTACATCCTCTCCTTTTGTGGATGCCTGGAGAAAAATCATGTTTCTGGGGAATCTACTGGCAACTCGTGGGAAACCACCTTTCCCATGGTACAAAGTATCAATTGGCATAGCTAAGCTAGAAACCTCAAGATCACACACCCCATCCAGCAATGTAGTATCAATAAGTCCCTGCTCCAGACACGCCTGCTGTCAGCGGCTGGTTTTGTCAGGTGGTTTTCATCGTCAGAAACGTGGTGGTGAAGGTCTCTCAGTGCCAGCTGCTGGCAAGGCTCACACCTTCATCGTGTGGCTCAGAGAGGCCTTGCATCACTGGTAAGCCACATGAAAGTAGTAGGGTCTGATCACCAAAAAAAGCAACTTACAGTGTTAGATATTAGCCATAAAGCCATGAAATTATACCCATCTGTTATCCATTTGTAATGGATTGTCAAAACATGTGGCCGTTTAAAAACAACATAAGAGCTAATTACAGGCAGTGATAGCATTCTGTGAAAGGGAGGAGGCTATTTCCCACCTGAAACTTGGGACCTGGTAGTAAGGTGAGGTGTTGTTTGTTTGCTCTTTGGAGTTGGAGAGAAATGAAAGGAAGGACTGTTTCACAACCTAGAAATGTCATTTGCTAGGTAGTGACAGACAGCAAGGGAGAGGTTAAGGGAAGAAAGGGGATTCTTTCTCTTTCTTCATCTGTAGTGATTTTGGTGTCATTTGTGACCTTTTTCTTTGTCTGTGACTGTCAAGAGAAAATGGGACAAATAAATCAGCAGAACTCTGTGAATTGTCTCTCCTGTTCTGGATGTTCTTGACACCTCAGCTGGAGACATATTTTGCTGCTCCATGTCACAAATATTCCTCATGTGCATAGTGCCACTAAGCCACAAAACTGCTAAAGGATTTCTTCAAAATATCAATTACAAGAAGAGACATCAAACAAAGTTTGGAGTTCATTTCCAAAAGTACAGTCTTAATTAAATCCTTCTGCAGACA
>JAOXXN010000265.1:28604664-28621064 GCA_026770055.1 Myrmophylax atrothorax | reverse complement strand
TCATGATATTTATTAACTGCTATTTTTCAGCCTAGTTTGGAGAGTAACTGTGTGAATAGCCTGCCACATGCCCCATTTTTTTGCAAAGGTGATGTACATTGCAAGCCCTAAGCATTCCTGAAGACCAATGCAGAAAGCAAATCCAGCAATCAGAGCACTGCCCTCAGTTTAACCAGACTTACAGAAACAAGCCAGGGTTGAAAAGGCCAGAAATGCCTTCAGAGGCTCCAAGAGGGAGTGTGGGGAGTGTCGGCAGCATGGCATTTCCCTGCAGCCCCTGGAGCCCGTGGTCAGAGAGCTGTGCCAGCTTGGTGGGAGTGAACAAAAGGGAAGTGGGATCCAGGGAGCAGACAATCTCCACCACATGTTCCCTGCCTAAACTTGTGGTGATAATTGTGCCAGAAAATAAAAATAATAAAAAGGCATCTTTGATTTCTGTTGTTCTGGAGTTTATTCCTGCAATGGAGCCAATGGGAGGAAAGTAGCTAATGAACACACAGTTTCAATAGTGATTTACTTCTTTTTGTGAAGGACTCAAAAATTGTTGTTGTGAAAGCCCTGTGGATTCCCAGTCCTTAGAGATGTGGACCAGATGTTAGAGCATCTTCCTGGGAAAACTAGTCCTTGCTGCAAAGAACCAGTGGGGATGGCAGGGAGCAGGGACTTTGCTGGGCCCTGCCTGCTACAGCTAGCATGGCAGAGTGAACATTTTTCCATTTTAAAACACTTTCCTAACCCAAAAGAGTTCTACAGAGAAATGAAGTTTCTGTAACTTCTGTATGTTATTCTAAATGTCAGAAATATGATCCAAATGTTGTGGTGCTAATTGCCTGTAACCCATAAGGAAAATGAGCTTTCTCATTTAGATGTGCTTTCTCTGGGGCTAACAACATGGGCTTTCCAGCGACAGAAAAATAAGGACCCCCTCACAGGAGTCTGACACCTCAAATGATAATCAGTCATCTCCCTGCCACAGCACCCATGAGGGAAGTGACTACCCAGGAGTGGATTTGGATGACTTTAGGGGTTTTGAGATGTTTTTTTAGGATTTCACATTCACAATATTTATTTCAACTGGGAAGAAAAAGCAGTCTCTGTATTATATCAGATTAAAGTCCCAAGTGTGTTTATTTGCCTGAGTTATTAACCCCTGGTAATGAAGGTTTGAAATTAAGATATTAACTGCTGGGGGGCAAATGAAGTTGCTTTAATAAGGCTAATTAGTCTGCACCTGCAGCGAGGCTGGATGTGATTGCAAGTTGCCGGCAGCCAGGCTTGGAGGCCAAGTCCCCAGCTCCTGGAAGCTTATCAGTGTCAGGCAGCAGCTTCTGCAGCAGGGCTCACTCCAGGACCACAGCCAGGATCTGAAAGAGGTGTTTATCCAAAGGCAAAGCCATCACAGAGAGAAGAAACACAAGCACAGCCATGCATCTTCAGCCCTGTTGAGGCTTTAGTCTCCCAGCTTTGAGGGGAGGATGCTGAAGACCAGCATAGCAGTGGCATGGCAGTGTTAGGTCTTAGACAGACATTAACAACCTGATTTACATATTAATTGTAGGACCGTGTTTAGTCCTTTTTATCCTCTCTTCCTTTTCTTTTTCTCCCCTAGAGATCAGAAATACTTCAATCCTTGAATTGTCAGTTTCAAGATACAGGGAAAGAAATAGAAAGGAAAAAAAGAGGCTAAGGCTTTTCATTTCAATTTTTGAATTAACTGACATGTTAAGAAGATTGAGAGTTTCTCTAACAAAAGCATCTGCGTAAGACTCAGACCCTTCCTTTTATCCTCTTGTGCTGTTTTGCATTTTACCAACTGACAGGTTAATCCAAGCATAAACAATTGTATTATCATCCTAAAAAATATTTTCCATATAGTCAATATTCTTCTTTAAAGAGTTTCATAAAAAGTGAATCCATAATAAGTCTTTGAATAATGAAAACAGTTTAATTGACTTAGAGGTACTGAGCCAGCTCCAGAAAATAGACTCAAATGGCCTAATTACTAATACACCATATGGAGGAAAAGCAGAGGTGTGGTGAGGTCTGTTGATGGATCAATTAGCACGCAAGGCAGAGGATTGTGTCATCATTGCTGTTACCATCAAAACAAAACCCGATTTTGCTTGTGTCTCTAATATCACACAAATGATCTTGTTTTTTTCCATTTGTGTAGCACTTCCTTTAAAACTAATATTTCAAAACACTTTGAAAATACTGAATGAAAACATCTCTGCCTCTGCTTTATTCTCCACAGGTTAAGAAGGTGTAAATTACAATCTGGTGCATCTGCTGTATAAAAGTAAATAATTTCTAGAATGGCAAGTTCCTTCATACTCCACTGGTAATTCCCAGCACTTTTACAAAGTAATGGAAAAAGCTGCTGAGAGTGAAGAAGCTGCCTCTGTAGGTACAAACTAGCAAAGAGCTTTTGCCTCCACAGTGTAAGAAGGGGACCTCCCCCCCCCACCTCCCGGTGTCTACTTATCTTCAGGACTTTAGGAAGGCACTGGGAAATAGTAGTGCAGTGCGAATCTCTCCACAGACTTTATCAGTATAATACACATTGCATTTTGGGGCAGGGTGAAAGGTTAGAAGTGTGAATTCTTTCATTCCTGAATATAATTTATTGAATTACAGAAAGCAGTTCATGCTGTTGCAATTAAGAAAAGTAGCTTCTTGGAGCCTCTTATTTTAGGCATGGATTAAGCACCTGTGAAGTTTCTGAGGGGGCTCCTAGGAAAAAGCATACTGCTAAAATCTAAAATTGATTGGTTGTAGTTTAAATAAGAGAGGCAAAATGTCACATTTTGGGAATGAATATGACAAAAATAGTTTGTTTTTAAATATTGAAATTGCACCACTTACCAGTCTTTTATATGGTAAAGCATAGAGCATGAAAGAGCACAGGAGACCTCTCAACAAGGCTGCAGCTTTTGCTCTCAACAGCCAACCCTAACTGACTAGTTTGATAACTGTAGGACTGCTGCATCATTCACATAAACCTCTTCTGTCAAAATTGTAGGTTTATGGGATTTCTGGGGCAACCTAACACACCAACACTGGAGGAGTCTATCCTAGAGTTACATTGTGATGGGGCCATTCTGTGGAGCTGCCACCTTTCCTTCCACAGGTGCACCTGACCACTGCAGGAAAAGGCTTGGTTCCTGATACAGTGGCTATGAACTATTTTATCATACCCAAATGCACTATTTTCAAGGGGCTATACTTGTGTACAGGAGTCAATTTTTTAAAAGGTCACTGCTCCTGATTTTTCTCTTTGCCATCCTAATAGAACTGCTGCATTTAAGCAAATGCTCTGACATCTCTTTTGTTCTCTAATTCATGTTTTCACTCATTTTCTTCTGCTATGTAACACTGGAAAATGTGTCTTGTACCCAATTATTGTTTTGCTCCTTCAGGTTTCATCTGACATGCATTTTAGCTGAGAAACCTCCTGCTTTCCAGCTTTCCTACTTAGAGAACAATCTAAACCTCTCTTTGCAACATCACTGTCAGACAAGTTATCCATTTATGAAAATTTAAATAGATACAGAAACCAAAACTATAAGGACACTACTCCTGGAAGCATTTTAGACCACTGTCATTCAGCTGTTTCCACTACTGTCTCTTCATAATAATCTTTTGTTCCTTTGAAGTTAAATCTCAGACAAAACAGCTATTTACTGAGTCCAAGACATTTAAATGTGAGAAAGAAGTCTGGGCAACTTTGTCTGTGGGGCTCCTCTCCTTGTTTGCAAGCAATACAGATTGGAAAGGCAGACTCTTTGCAGACATCTCAAAAGGAGTAAAAATCGGGCAAAACTTGAAACACTCAAAATCATATATTTCTTCTGTAAAGACTTAGGCAGGAATCAGCATGTTTCAACTTGTCAGTATAAACACGACATCAGGTTTCACCGGCCATACAAGCAAGACTTCCAGAAAGTAGCCTGGTGTCAGAACTGTGGGCAGAAGCACCTTTGCTTCCTGAGGGGACAGTCCAACACATTTGTGTAGTAAAGGAAGGCTGCTTCTCTGGGTGATTTTGGAGGTGCAATAAATTGTTGCAAAGGAGTTTGGTTGCTAATTCCCATTGCAGTTATTGTATTAAATTTTAAGAGCAACCTAAAGAGGACTTATGCATTCCACTGTACCCACAGAAAGTGAGTTGTCTGAGTCTTGAAGGGTGCCTGCTACCAATTATAATCTTCCAGTGGCAAATTGTCTATTGTTGGACTGTCTCATTCGATATGGTGGGCACAGTGTGGTAAAAGACACCTCACTCCTGTTGGACTGGCCCCCGGCCCAGCCTCCTCCTCCTACCATCCACGTGCCCAGTCACATCCCCTTACAGGAGCACTGCATAATGCTAAAACATTTAGGGGAACCATATGTATAAAAATTTAAGTGGGCTTGCAAAATGAGATGGTCTCTAGTCAGATTTTAGATTTATTTAGAAATGCCTGAAGCACAGTGATGCTTATATGAATTCTACTGAAGAACTGCTGGCCAAGATGGAAGCTGGACCTAAGGAAAGATGCTGTTAATGCTTCTTGACTGCATATCCAGTTAGGGGGTGACAGCTGAAGTTACATGACCCTGTCTAAATAGGCCTTGCAGCAATATGATAAAGTCCACACTTCACATCACATTTTAGTCCTGTGCTGTGATAGTTGGCCCAAGTACTATTTCTCCTCTTGTCTTTTCTCATGTTGCAGTCAGATCATTGATTTAACACATTGATTTCTTTCTGCATAAATTTTTTGAAAACTCAAATATATTTATTTTCTGTGAAAGGAAAAACATTGCTCATCCTATCTGTATTCCCAAGAGACATTCAGTAAGCCTATTTATTGACTTCCAGCACTGTGAGCAATAGCTGACCATTAACACAGTCATTTCTGATCAAGGCTCAATGAAGGTGTGTCAGGAAGACAGGACCCCCAAGCTCAATCACTTTTGGAATCTCAGTACTGTTCTGCAACACACATGACTGGGTACAACTCTATGCACAGAAACACTATCCTTCACAAAGAGGAAAGCAAATTATCACTAAATAATTTCTTCTCCATAGAAAAGCAGGTATAAAACTTAAACTGCAGTTCAGCAGAGAAGTACCTCTACACTTTGAAACTCCTACTTCTGCACCAGAAATGTTGCAACTGTAAGGCAAAACACATTATTCAGATATAATACCACCCACATAAACCCATTCAGAAATGCTAATGGATTGTCTATATCAAGTGCACCTCAGCTTAGAGCAGATATTGTTGCTCTACTCCACACTAACTTAAGCTGTACTGAAAGTCATTCATCCTCCCCCAGCTGGTGTAAAGCCAACAAAAACTCCAAATGGACAGTTCCGTATAGTGTGTTCTGGCAAATTTGACAGAAATGTGGTCATGTGCCCATTCTTGAGCCAGATCAAATTTGTACTTCTGGGAGATCAGTCAGCACATAGGCCTCTAACTAATAGCTATGGAGCCACAGTGTGAGCACACTGAACAGCACACATATTCCTATGACTGAGGCCACTGGGACTGGAACAGCATCCAACAAGCTTCCCAGGTCTCTCTCCAAGGCCCTTAAACCAGCTACTTTTGGTTTCCTTACATTTTATTTTTCTGCCACATTCAGATTCAATCAAACAGGAGCTCAATGCCATCCCATACTGTGTTGTTTTCCACCAAATATTCTTTTTTGTTGTGGAGAATTTGCAATGGCCTGTGACATTTGAACTGACACCCCCAGTTCTCTAAGTCATGGCACTTGTGTATAGCAGGACAGCATTCATCTTTAACAGGTTAATTAAAGGAGAAGGATAAACCCCAGACCATCATCCTCTGAACATGCCATTTTATGGTTTTCACCAGTACCTCCTCAGCTGTGTAGATGTGTTTAGCAAGGTTACAGCTATGAAACCCTGGTTTGGCCTAGAAAGGTATTCTAAATGAACAAAGCTGCCTTCACATGAAATTATAGTTTTATGTCCTGCTTTGTTGCAGTTGATATCAACTAACAAACAGTACAGTCTTCATTATTTCAGGAAAGTGGTGGTGTTTATCTCCTTGTGTCTGGTCTTGAAACTTCTTACAGATGCTGACTTCAAAAAGGTAGTCAGATATAATTAATTACATTGATATAATTTAGATATTTATACTTCATACTTTCTCATTGGACTGTTTTAAAATAAGTAGTTTTTGCTCAAAGACAGAACATTTGTAGAACACTCTCTTTTCTTTTTCTGAGTTTTCTTTTTGAGTTATACCTTCAGAGTAAAACACCATATGGCAGACACATACACATTTCTTAGCAAAGTCCTACAGAAATTACATACTTTTCCCCCCACTGTTCTGCCTGTACTTCACATAGACAGTTTTATACAGCTACGTCCCTGTAAGACAGCTTACAAATTTTACTTTAAGAGATGAATTCCTCTGACATGGATACTGGAGTAAACCTAGAGCAATTTTCATGAAGGCATCAAAGATACTTAAGATTTATGCTGGCATAACAAGGCTCTGAACATGATCTATATATTGTTAGTTGGTGCTTGTAATATGTGACCTGAAAAATGTGGTTACCAAAATGTCACTTAACGTGAGTTTATTACCCACATTTACTCCATCAGCACTCACAACATCAGCAAATAACAACAGCATTAAAGGACAACTATGTTAGACATAATTTCTCTAAGTCTAAAGTCATTGTGTGGCTGAGGTGCTGGGAACAAATTCTGAGATCTTCAGCCATTATTGGATCTTTGCAAATGCCCCTACTAAGGTAAATACAGGTTTTCATATAACAAAGCATGAAGCAAGAATTTAAAAACTTGTTTAGAAATATAATTTCTAAAATGATCATAAATCATTCTACCCTTGGCAATCTTTTGTAATGTTACTTTATTTTTCAAAGAACAAACAAAATTACCATTTTGTTTTTCTGCGTAGAGGATGGTCTTTTAATTTTATATGCAGGGGATGTAAGACATGAATTCAAGCTAAGTTTCAACCATAATAGACTCTGCATGTTGCCACTTCAATGACCTTTTAATCCTTTGGAGTTTAACCATTTCCTAATGTCTCTTAACAGCCATTTTCTTGTTGGGAAAGCCCTTTCTAACTGATAACATCTAAACAAGCTCATACCTTAATTAGAAAAATTTTTCCATAAATATTTATGTTGCTGTGATTAGGCCATTTACTGAATCCAGCTACCCATTATGAGTTAAAATAGAGAGCCTTGTTTTGAGAAGCCTGGGGCATGACATAGTTTATACTAGGGGACTTTAGGTTGTAATTCATCTAATCAACTGCCTGACCCCTTGCCTCCAAAGTAGCCAGTAGTCAGACCATAAAAATAACCTTCTCCCAAGCATAGCATCCTTTCGTCTGCATTTTTGTATGTTCAAAATAAATTGGATACATATCTAAGCAATCACTTAACTATACAAAAGCCTCATGCAGTCCTCCTTTTTGCTTCAACATCCAACATTTGACAAATCTAAGAAAGAAAGAAGGCAATCTCTCTTTTCCAGATGGAAATACAAAAAGATACAGGAACATCAAAGGAGGACTGCAACCCAAAGCATGTTGCCTCTGACTAATGAGACTCCCATGCCTCATTGGAGCTGGGGAACACCATGGTGACTGTAGGTTGCTGCCAAGCAGCCAGCCATGCGGTAACCAGTGTGGTATCTCCTGTTAAGAAAGTGATGAGAGATTTAAGCAGCCTGTTTGCAAGGGCTGCTCTGCGGCTCCTGAGATGTAGGAAGCACCAAAATGGGTCAGCGCTTACAGTGTATGTTTGCCTAATTTCACAGTGTCTCAGAATATTCTGAGTTGGAAGAGTTCCACAAGGATCCTTGAGTCCAACTCCTAAGTGAATGGCCTGTACAGGGATCAGCCCCGTGACCTGGGTGTTATTAGCACAGTGTTCTAACCAACTGAGCTAATCTCAAGGTCAATTTAGATGAATATGGAGCCAGAAGACATACTGCCCTGGCAATGGGAATTCCTTTAGTTGTCTCAAGCCATGGGGTGCTTGGACTGGGCTTCTGAATGAGGCTTTGGGCAACCTCCATATGTCTGTACAAGAAAATATAACTGTGCCTGGGATCTGGAGCCCAACTATCCCACTGCTGAACAACTAATTCCCCTGCACAGCACATTTTTGGCTGGGTCACTTTGTCATGCATTTCTCAGACAGTCTTGGCCACAAAATTTTCTAAGGCTAGTTCCTGGGAGGAAGGCTGTGCATGGTCTTCCCAGTTTGGTGGCTGAGGAGACTCCTAGAGCAGACATGGTAGCTCCTGGCCAGCTGGCTCACATGAGCAAGAGCACTGCTGGGCATGTTTCATTTATTAGCACTGATGTAATTTCTGACATCTAATGTGCTAATTCCATGTCCAAGCAAAGATCTAAGAGTTCTTCCAGAATTCCAACCCTTTCAACATCAAATGGAAGAAAATGTTGCTTTTTTTAAGAGATATTCAAGTAAGGTTTCACTTTATTAATCCAAAATGTTGTTCCTTTCTGGAAGAGTTGTCTTCATTGATTCCCAGACATCTGAACTTAGCTTGGAGTTCCATGTTTAAAACTACACTACTCTTTTTTTCTGCTTCCCATCACTTATGCTATCCTCATTTGTACAGATCCAGTTCTAGAGTTAGTTCATCCATACTTCAAACTCAAAATCATTTTCCTAGCTCATCCAGCTGTATATTTCTGTCCTTTCATCTCCTTCACTGGGATTCAATTAATGCATATGTAAAGTAAGAAAAGTCTCCTTCCTCTACATGTTAACCTTTATAGCCACAGTTACCAAAATCAATTCCCATTATTTTTGTATCTACCTTTTTAAAATTGTTTTAAAATCACATCTAGTTTTGATTGATCTGGGCAGTTTACCACAGTGAATTTACTCTGAATCAGTTAACAAATAAGGAAATCTGAAAATGCAACAGATTATAAGCAAATGCTCTCAATCTATTGTTACTTTCTGCTAACCTATTGTTATTTATCTGCTTCTTGATTACTCTATTTCCTATTTCCTCTCTTTACACACACACAAAATAAAAAGTGCAAGCAATGGGATTTTCTGTGGCTTCACTGTTTATTTCTTTATTGTAAATAGAGCCAAATTTAAATAATCTTGAAAGACAAAAGGTACTTATATACTGGTAGTATCATTTATTGGCTTGTTTTGGACAACAATTTTTGATGTTAATGCAGCTAAGTGTTTTTGTTAGTGTCAGTTGTAGATTTCCTAATTTTTTTTCATGATAACTATATCATGATACTGACCTTGAAATAATAAGATTAGAAAAACCATCACTTAAAGTCTTTTTATGTCTAGTCTGGTTTCTGAAACATGAGGGGTCACATTTTTGAGATTTTTCTTTCCAACCACACCAGGAATTTTCTTCAACAAAGGATGAAAACAAATCTGAGACATTCTGCTGACTGAAAAGAAGTACCACGAACTGTTTCTTGAAGAGCAATAAAAAACAATTGTAAGAGCCACATTTAAAATCACTGAGGTTGGCTGCATTGATTTTCTCAAGTTGTGAACCTTACTGCAGCCTTGCAAATCATAAACATGTACCAACATAAGTTTTCTTGGTATGCAGAGATACTGAACATCAAAAGCTCTCCTTGACAACAGTTATCCAGAGCATCTAAAAATAAAGCCACTTTACGTAAATAAGGTGGGCACCATAACCCTTGTATGAAGGCCTGCTATGACAGTAGGAATATTATAAATAATCTATCTTTTAAGGCAGGACTGAAAATTAGGTGAATACCAGTTATGTGAATTCATTCTCTGATACAGTTTTTGTTCACAATGTACTTGGTATGGATCATTAGCACCTAAACCAGCTTAAAAATATCTTTTAATTTCAAATAATGCTTCCTGTTTTCCTGTTCCTAATACTATTTTACAATATTTTTTTTCCCTCAAAAAAATTCTGAGTTCTGATGTGGATAAATAAAATCTGTGCTTGAATTTACATCTTGGACTATTTCATTATTTATAATATTCTCCTGAACACTGTCTCTGTCTACTTAGCTCAACTCATCTGTCACACCACTGTTGACTACATGAAATGCTTGAAATTGTGCGTTACCAAGAGGATTTTAATGCCTTTTACCCCTATAACATTTCAAACATCCTTGACCAAAATTATTTTTTCTCTATTTCTCTCAAGATGCTTATCATTCAGCCAACAGTTTTCTCCTCATACTTTGCAGAAGGACCATCTGTATCACCCCCGAAACAAACAAGTTCTATTGCCCCAGCTTACTCTGGGAAATGACCTCTTGCCCATCAGCAGCAGATCCCTATGACTCCCTTTTTCATCCTTCAATTAACAATGAAAATGAGAAAACTGATGTTAACAAAAAAAAAAGCATTTACAGTCTTATTCAAGGAGACATTTTTTGTAAGAGTATTGAGCACAACAAGGGATTGAATAAGACAGAACATTTACATGTGTACATTATTTCTGATATCAGCTGAGGTAACAAGAAGAAACTTCCAATAGAAATTTTCAGCAACAGGACAATTCTCTGAAATTACCAGAAACTGTTTCTCTGGCTGAAAAAATGAGAGAAACTCAGTATACGTAAGATAAGGTGCGTGTATAATGGCGTCAAAGAGCAGAGCCAGATGAAGAGAAAATACACAAAAATATCAGTTTTGGTAGGAAATTGTAGGAATGCAAGCAGTCAGTTTGGCAAAGGAGATACAAGTGTGGAGGCTTGCGGGAACCTAATCTTCATTGTGACAATCTCTGGGGCTAGTTGAAATCAACTACAAAATCTTAGAGAAACTGGTCCTTCAAAATTCAAGCACTTCAGCCCTTCTAGTCAGGCCAGAAAAACACTGTCAAGATTACCAAACTTCCATGGAATATTTTAGCTCTTCTATATATATCAAAATGTTTAAGTACAGAGGACCACAAAAAATATCTTGCATGCTGCTTAAAGTCTTTCAAGGCTGTTTTTCAGTTGAAGAATCTTTTGGTTCAGACTCATAACCTGTGATTCAGGGTATAATCAGAGCATCACCTAGCAATGAAATTATTTTCTGATGTTTTATTATGGACGACCTCCCTGCTTGAGGGATAAATGTTAATTTCTGAATGAAACACCAGTGTCACCCCCCTTGGAAAACCCTGATTATGAGCTCATGGGTCTCAGCAAGGTCCCAGGCAGGGCCCTGTAGCCACAACTGACCAGTTGGGCAGTAAGCATTGTAGCCTAATTCAGATTCTATGTAACCCCAGCAGGAGATTGATCTACTAGGACTTGGTCTCTTCTGAATTGAGCATTCACACACCTGGAAAGCAGTCATAAAGGACACAAATCTTATCTTTGAAAATGCAGTGTCTTTGTCCTTTATGGTAAAGACTCTTTAACAGGCCATGGTCAAAGCAGGTGTTTCATTCTGTAAACCTCAGTACTGTTTCCACACCAACCAAGAGGCAGGACCTTTGGTACTAGAAGAGTTCCCAAAATCTTCTAGTACCAAAGCACTGCAACAGATCACATCTGTTAATCAGCAGGGACTCCGACATTTTTAAAAGAAAATTATTCATCCTGTTCATATGTAACTTAACTAACCTTGATGGGAATATCTCAGCTGACATTTGAGATTCCGATGTATACAGTTACTCTCAGGTTTGTATGATGATGCTTAGCAATGAGGACTCATTTTCACCTTTTATTTTTCTTTTATTTTTTGATGATAACTGTGAATTATCCCCGCAAAGGGACTGGCTCCTCTTCAGTGCTGCAACTATAAAAGGAATGAAACAGGTGCAGAGGACCATGCTCCAGATTTGGGAGTGACAGCCATGAAGGCTAACAGCAGGAAATGAAAGGCAATATTCCTGCTGTATATTTTTCGGTTGCCAAGGCTGGCATGAGAGCGTCATTACATGGAAAAAGAGCTGAGATTTGACACTTTTAAGGTCCTAGTCCCATTTTATTTTATTTGTGACACACAGAGAAAAGACCAGAGTACTTTTCCTTGCAATTTCTATTACAGCCATCTAAGGACCAATGTCTCAGTTCAGCCTACTTTTTGTCAACAAGGGACATTTTTTTCTTACTTCTATTGTGCTGAAGGCCTCTGTGGTTCATCATGAATGCTTTACTGCTGACATTTATGGCTCATCTGCCTCAACTTTCCATAGTTCTTGCCTAGCAAAAGCCATGGAAATAGTCCAGCAGGCAAATTGTGTAGATATCAAGAATTCCTTGCTCCTCTTTTGCCATTTAGGGTTGTTTATCCTGCTGGCCTTCTGCAGGTGAGGAATGCTCACTGTCTCAGCCATGGCCTGAACCTCCTCTGTTGTCACCTGAACTTTCATTGGAGAGCAGAGGATCAGGCATTCAGCCATTTTGAGGAGACCCTGGACTGACATGCTACAGTCTGACTGCCACATCGGGACCTTCTTGTCCAGTACTTGTCCTGCATAGCACTTCCAGCTGTAAGGGGTAACAGATGGAGGGAGAACAGGAAATGGAGCCTCACTGAAGCTGCTACTGCCACCATTCTCTATGTGGCTCTCTCACTTCCCTGTGAGTCTTGGAAGAAGCAAACCTGGACAGACAACTGGCAGAGTTTTCCCCACTGGTCATAGCCAGTACAGGTTCATGAGGAAAAAGTCCAGTGTGACAAACTTAGTTTCATTTTATGGCAAATTTACCCACCTAGATGATTAAGGGAAGCTAATTGATGTAATCCTTTTGGACTTCAGTAAAGTTTTTGATGCTGTCTCTCATGGTATTTTTCTGGACAAACCCTGCAGCATTGGTAGTCACTAGTGGGATTATGCAGGGCTTCCTTTAGGGGCAGTTTTATTCATCTTCCTAAACAACTTGGATGTTTAGGTATACCAAATAAGTTTGCCAATTACACTAAACTGTAAGGAGTTGTGGACTCCCTCAAGGGCAGACTTTATACCAACCATGTAAAGTTTAATAAGGGTCAGTGCCAGATTCTGTACTTGGGAAGGTGCAACCCTGAATGTATGCACAGAGTGGGAAAAAACCCACTGGAGTGCAGCACCACAGAAAGGGACCTGGGGCTCCTGGTTGATGGCAAACTGAACATGAGTCAGCAGTGCCCTGGCAGCCAGGAGGGCCAACCTTGTCCTGGGGGGCATCAGGCACAGCATCGCCATCCGGTCTAGGGAGGGGATTGTCCCGCTCTGCTCTGCACTGGAGTGGCCTCAGCTTGAATACTGTGAGCAGTTTGGGGTGCCACAATATAAGAAAGATATTAAACTATTAGAGAGTGTCCAAAGGAGCGCAAGGAAGATAGTGAAGGGCCTTGAGGGGAAGACACATGAGGAGCAGCTGAGGGCACTTGGCTTTTTCAGTTTGGATGAGACTGAGGGGAGACCTCATTTCAGTCTACAACTTCCTCATAAGGGGAAGAGGAGGGGCAGGCACTGATCTTTCTGGTGATCCATGAGAGGACCCAAGGGAAGAGCCTGATGTTGTGTCAGGGGAGGTTTAGGTTAGGTATTAGGAAAAGGTTCTTCACCCAGCTGAGCACTGGAACAGACTCCCCAGGGAAGTGGTCATAGCACCAAGTCTGATGGAGTTCAAGAAGCATTTGGACAATGCACTCAGGAACATGGTATTCTTGGGACTGTCCTGTGCAGGATTAGGAGTTACACTTCAGTGATCCTTGTGGGTCCCTTCCAACACAGGGATATTTTATAACTCTATGATTCAAGAACTCTGCTTTTGACTTGCTGTGTAGTGAAATTGAAACTTTCCATGAAATTAACAAATGGCCACTGTAACCTCTCTTGGCTTCAGTCTCTCTTTCTGCAACTGTCTGCTGACAGCCAAGGTCCACAGTCCTCAACAGCTCTTCCTGAAGACCAATATTTCCTTTATTCCCCTTCTGTACCTTGAGGGCTCCTTTACTCAGCAGCCACGGGCATCCTAGGCTTAAAGGAGTTATTGTAGTGTTTCCCTCAGAAACATTGGTGGAAACGTAACCTGGTAAGTGAGGGAAACCTGCAAGGGGATTAAAAAGATATATAAAATAAAAGCACTGAGAATTCATTTTCGTGCTGGAAACAAATGTGTATAGCTATTTACAGAGATGGGAATGCTGTGAGGCTTCTGGTCTCAGCAGGTCTGTGCTTGGCAATAAAGTCTTCCTTTTTTCCTGCTGTCCAATTGCCAGGAGGCTGGCTGGAGGGCATCTGGCTGGCACATGGAAAATGGATGAGATATGTCTATGTAGCTGTAGCATATAGTCCAAAGGGGCTGTAAATAGCCACTGGCTGCTCACAGCAGCCTGTACGAACTCTCACAGTGTTCAGTTCTCATGCCTCCTGGCATGGCCACAGAGCAGGCTTGGCTTCAGGGACCAAGCGGCGCTCAGCTGCATGCCACATTGGCTACCTCACTCCTCCTACTACTTCTGAACACTGGCAGTTTGCAGCACCTCTTTGAAAGCTGCCACCCTCCTTTCCCTCTTCGCTGTTTATACTGGATCACATTCACCATCCTCTTGGCTCTGGTGTGCAGTCATGTCACGGACAGTCTGGATTCACCCACAGGTGCTGTGACTCTGAGCACAGGGAAATGAAAGCAGTCTCTGTTTCCTTCATTTGCACAGGAACAGGAGCTTCTCTTCCTGACGTTTAAACCCTCTCTTTCAGCATGACTCCACCTTCCTGCTTAAAGTGCAGGGATCTCTCTGACTCAGGAGTGGAAAAACAACCTTGGTTTTAATTGACATCCAAGGGAAGGACACATGATGAGGAAGGAGAAGGTTGTGTGTTCCTGGTGGTAGAAGCTGTGTCTGTATGACCTGAGGCATTTATGAAGGATGAGGATAACACAGGAGCAAATCTAAATTAAGGCATTTTGTATCGGGGAAAACCCCAGCTAAGGCTGGGACCAGTGCTGTGCAAGAGTAGTGGCTGATTGCCCTGTTAAGGATCACACTGACTTTCTCATGCTGGATGAGGTGATCTTATTCCAGCTCAGCAAAGGTGTTCCTTCACCTAAGCAATGAGAAATTCAGCTAAGTGGTCCTGGATGATGGAAAAGCCAGAGCCAGTGAGGCACTACAGGCCAGGAATAAGAGCAAGCCAGGGCCAACATGTGGGACCTCCACCAGGAATTGCTGGCAATTTGGTGGAGTCACCTCAGAGCTCCTGGCCCACAATAGGTTATTGTATTTCAAATGTAAGATTTCAGGACAGAGTGATTTGGTTCATCAGGAAAAGGTCTGAGCCCCATGACCCTTCAGGTGAAAGAGAAAGGGCATGTCTAGAGATGACTCACAGAATAAGAGGGCAACATCTGAAGATGACTGAGACACTGGGAGCCTGAGGGGTCTGGTGGAAAGACCTGAAAAAAGGCCAAGGCAGGCGCAGTAGAAGAATCATACAGATAGCCAGACAGGAAATGTGTTTATTCAGTGAGGGTATTTTTAAACCCATCACTCAGTTCTGTAAAGCCAAACCTCTCACCACGTTTCTGGTGGGGAGGGGGCACAGCGACAGCAACAGAAAGCAGGTAAGGGCTCAGCCAAGGTCTCAGGCATCTTCGTCCTGATGTTACAGACCTGGGAGTGGACACACTTCCGTTGACATGCCTGTTATCTATAGCAAAGATCAAGCCTGATCTCAGCCATGCTTTCTGCAGAAGCTGAGAGAGAGGTGCAGGGAAATCTTCTTTGGCCTCCCCTCTGGAGTGGACCATGGATGGAAGTCTCCTGAGCTGTTTCACTGCTTTGCTTCCCACCACGTTTCTCCACCACTCTCTGGGGGTATGTTTAGAAGATAACGCTTTCCTTTGTGGCACTGCTTATACTTGCTCATTCAGTGTAAATAACTGTATTAACTTTATAGGCAACCCTGGTTTGAACTGACAGGAGTTCATGTAGCAAACTGGAACGACGCCAGGCCCACCCGAGCAGCATCCTGTTAGTGCAAGGTGGAGCCTGAACAGCTCTCAGGTTGGGAGGTCTCTCAAATGAATGTGATCCCTCCTTGTTCTTAAGCATTAATTTTAACACTGACACAATGGCTGCCAAATGCTGAATCTGCCAGAAATGTTAACAAAAAGCACTTTGATCTCACTCACTTGTTCTTGTTAAGTATGTATTGTATTATTTAGCGTCCTTTGCGGTCAGAAGAAAAATGTTTTGCCCTTGCATATCACTCATGTTCAATAATCTGTATGCTGTGTTACACAGGGCTTCTGCATTTCACTGCTCCATGCTTTTGAGCTGCTTGCTTTAGCAGTTGTTGCATGCTATCCATTTGTTTAAATACTTTAGATCTTAATTTTAGAGTAAAGTATAAAATTTAAAAGAACCATTTAATTTATGGAGGTCAACTCTATTTCACT
>JAOXXN010000265.1:28578960-28597541 GCA_026770055.1 Myrmophylax atrothorax | reverse complement strand
GAAGTTCTTTCTATCAGATCCTCCCATGTACTGAGGCAGGAGATTTAATTTACCGTTTTCATGTCACAAGTTTTTAACCACTTTCATTAAAAAAACTCTCTCTTTTTTGGTAGTTGTGTTTTTTGTTGATTGGAAAGGGTGCAGGGGTTGTTTTGGGTTGGGTTGGGTTTTTTGATTTTGTTTGGTTTGAGTTTTTTAATTGTTGTTGGGGGGATGAAGTTTTTTAGGGGGACTAGGTTTTGTGGTTTTTTGTTTGGTTGGTTTGTTTTGGGGCATTTCTTTGCTAAATATTGTCTTTCTGCTACCAAAAGTGAGGGTTTGGGCCAATACTGTTCAGTCAGTGGGCCAAATCCAACAATTTCCCTAGAATCCATTAAACCATGAGGAAGCTCAGGGGTATTTACATTTCTTCAGGGATACCAGGCTCCCAAGATTTCCCAAGTTAATTATTCACCATATACACTTTTCCAGGGTGCCATAAAATAAACAAAAAACAGCAGAACAAGAAATGTGGTTTCATAAAGCCTCAACAGCACATACAAGGACAAAACTCTTTGTTCCGTTTTTATTAATTTGATGTATTTTTCCATGGCATTGGACCAAGTTATGCAACAATAGGAAGATTGTCAACATCTTAATATTTTGACTACTGCATTGCCTTGATTCTTTGGCATTAATGAGTAAACCTTCATGATTTTCATACAAGCAGAAAACATCCTGCTTGTAGGTGGTCAAACACCTGCTACCCAAGCTAGAAAGGCAGCAGTTGTTGTCCTTAGCGTGCCTGATTTGAGGAAAGTAGGATGTTGTCTACATATTTTCACAATGTCATTTACAAGGCATGTTTGTGGCTTGCTGCCATATGAATTAGTTTTGACAGAAGAAATAAAATTTTAATACAGGGCTTTGTCAGAAATACTCAAAAGGAATTTTTTGAAGCACAGGTTGAAGAAGTCAACTGCTTTGAAAAACTGAATGAATTCTGTTCCCAGAAGTGCTTTGCAGCCCTCCAGAACAGAAACTCCAGAAACTTGTAAGAAAATCCGGCTTCTTACATCCTGAGAAAATCGTTCTTCCCTGCTTTGAGCACTCTGTATTCTGTTGAAAAACCAACTGTACTTGGTCTAGTTGGTATGCAGAAGGCCACATCAGCATATTCAGATGTCAGGATGTTTGGATTGTGTAAGGAGGCTCATCTGGAAGCAATGTATAGGTTTCAGTTCTTCATAGAAAATGTTTAATTCTAATTTTTCACGAAAGCCCTTTCTCTTAGAACAAGTCATCTGCTTAAAATTAGGCATGTACTTGTTTGTCTTGCTGACTTGAGGCCATACAATATACAGATGTCTGATGCTGAGTAATTTATGTGCCTGCATAAATCAGTGGACAGCCAACAGAGGACAGACTGGATTCAGCAGTTTCACACATGCATTCTTTCTTTATGGCCAAAAGATCCTGGGAATAATCTCATACATCATGCCCTTAAAAGTTCCTTCCTTCTTCTGTCATGTCTGGAAAATGCAGTGGGTTATGATTATTTACAAGATTTTTGGTGAATTACTTACAACCATCAGCATAGAAAAAATGTGGACTTTGCTATCTTCTCCAGTATTTGGAGTGAAGGTTACAGAGGTACCACAGTCTGCAACAGTTCCTTCTTTTCTTTCACATTTTTGAAAGACTTAAATGTGTGAAGGCTGCATAAAGCCTGAAGTCCTAGTCCTGTAGGAGTGACAGACTAACAAGAAAGCCATGTGTCCTGCCCCAACTAGCAGAAATGATTCTGTAAAAGGACATTGTCAGGTCCGTATCTGCACATTTCCAGCTCCCTCTGAGAAACAAAATGAGTGTGCTGAGATGAAATCCTCTTGGTCTTCTTGAGTTATGGATGAGCCTTCACATTGGAAGCAGCTGAGCTATGATATCCTTTAGGCATAACAAAAGATTTTTTCATATCTGTATGGATAGAGTAAGCATACATCCTTTCCAGACTGCTGATTTTAAAATCCTGTTAAGCCTTGCTATTTTCCACCTCATATTCACTAATGGTAGACACCATTCATGTGCATTTAAAATGCTTCCTGTAAAATGCATATTAAACATTTAATTCTTGAATTACATCTTGAAGCCAAAGGAGTAAAAAACAGGCAGCATCTCTCAACCCTTTCCAACTTAGTCATGGGGATCAGAATTGTTGTTAAACCCAGATATAACTAAAAACATCACAAAATTTATGAAAATGATATAATTTTTCTTATACCAATCAGAATCAGAATGACCAAATTTCATTGGATTTTGCCATATGAATTGACAGTCAACCATGTGAATTGAAGAAAAGCAACTAGTGAACAATCTTTTCTTCCCCTCTGAGCTTCTTCCACATACAGTGCAGGCTTTGTTTGACACCGATACGTTAATGCCTTGTATGTGTCTCTGGTCATGAACAAAGCTTCTAACACAGCAGACAGGAGAATGTCTGAACTAGGCTGACATCACACCAGACCACATTATTTGAGTTTTAAGAGTATGCACAAAACAGACAATCCCCTCTACCCTTGCTTTAATAGTTTCCTTCAAGTCTGGGAAACCACAGAGAAAGTAAACAACAAGGTAATTAAAACATGTATTGCTTAATTCATTGTTATGGGTGGCTGAGAGTTTTTTTGGACAAAGTATTATCCCTTTAGGAAGTATCAGTGCTTTGAAAAGTAAAACATTGTTTCAAATAGTATTTTTCCTCAAATTACACCAAAGTCTACTGAAAACCAATTATCAAGAAGACCAATTTCAATAATTTTAGTAGGAAAATTCATCTTTGGCTCAAATAATCTTTCAGAACTTAAAGGTACCTATAGTAAAAAGTGTAAGTGAGAGTCAGAATATAAATGAAAAGTCTATAAATATTGACATGAGATGCTTTAATTTACTCAAATCAACGTGTCTTATTTAATAGATTGCTGGAATGAATATGTGTAAGAGCTTGTTTTTTTCATCCTGATTCAAACTAGAAGCTTTTGTTCCAATTTCAACTGTCCCAATAAAGAAAAACAATTTCCTCATTGGCAATATTCCTCAGGAACCTTAATTTAACAAGTGCATGATACACTGATTTCTGTCAGCAGATCACAGTGAGAATATACTGTGGTAGAAACTGACTCCATCTTCCATTCTGAACTATCTTAAGCAGTTCTGTTAATATAATAGGCTTGTGGGCATATATTATACAGTGACATGAGGCCTAACCTTTCTCTTTCAAGCAGTTTCTCATTTCCTGACTTCAACAAACATAAGAGAATATCACATGGCGAAACAATGCTGTGAAAAGTATATTGAATCATCTGGCACTATTTAAACCATGAGATGACATTTTATTTTGCTTATGCTACATGGAAATTCCTAACATCAGCTCTTGCTCAAATACATCAGTCAAGGCTCTGCTACTTCTTCTCAAACATTCTTTATTCTCCTCTTCTTTTTATATATTGCTATATCTGTTTGTCTTTTAACTTGAATATGGATTTCTGTAGATGTCTAAAAGGAGATAAACAGCCCAGAGCTTGAGCTTTTAATTTTTCTTTCTGGAAAAATGTGTATACAGAATTATTTAGCAAGACCTTTTTTTCCTCTCTCTTCTGTTTTCTCCAGACTCCTTCAGAGTAATAGCTATTCAACAGGGTGTTAATAACAAGTGCTCAACAGCTGACCTAATACTCCAGGGATGCTCTAAGGGAACCTTCAATATCTAAGGATCAAAATAATGACATTATATATGTTTAAATCAATTGATTTATGGAAAAGTGGCTACTATGTGCTGGGGGCTCCCTTTAAAACCACAGTACTTCTCAGTCAGATTACTCATACACCAAAAGCTGACCATTCTCTGAAGAGCTTTCTTGGAGAAGGTCCAGACTCTCAACACCTTGAACAGCTGAGGCTCAAACCCAGAGTTACTTCCCAGAAGAAGCAGTAGTTAGTAAAGCTATTAAAAGTAACAATTCACAAAAAAAAGTATATGACAGTATGAAAAGGAAAGAAAATTAACAAAGCACAATAAGACATCACTTGCATACCTCTAGAGACAAGTAAACAAAACATTACAGCCAGCAAGATGCAACTGATTGCTGCCACTTGAACCAAAGCAAAAAGGCTGTGTTGATAACAGGGAGAATCTTATGACACAACATATGTTTTCATGGATTTGAAACCCAGTAAGGACTATTAGATCTAGTTATACTTCCTTCATAGTTCAGGCCATAAAAATCCATGCTTCTCCTTCCGTTCAGTAATGACTCGTGCACTGGCAAAAGTCGTCTGCTACCCAGGGGCACCCCCAGCCTTAACTTGAAAACTTCAACAAGGGAAGAAGTGGGTCTCTTGGCCCTGATAGTCTTGTTACAGCCCATCTATTCCAGCAAAGATTTAATAGCCCATGCGCACTCCAATACCAATATTACATTATCCAGTGACATATAATTATACATGACAGGCCATGATTCATTGCTTACTTCAAGTGTTCCCAATGAATCTTGGTTACTTGCCATCGCTGGCAATGGCAGAGCTCTCAGCTGGACAGAACATTCCAGCAATGTGCTACTTCACTGCAGTTTGGGAAGACCTGGTGTGTCTAGAAAGATAGAGGCATTTGAATGTCACAGAAAGTTTCTCTTTATCTCAAAATTGATTTAGAATTCTTCATGGTCACAAGGGAAATTACTTCCCACTTCAGCTGACTCCATGGAGGACATGAACCTTAGGGCCAGGCTTACTCAAGGAAAGGGGGATATGAGATGGTAGAATTAGATATGGTATTAGAAAGGCTGGAGCACTGTGACCTTATTGTGTTCTTTTGTGTAGTTCCCAGCAAATTTGGGGATTGCTTCAATGCATATGAAAGAATAGCTTTTCTTGAGTGTAAGTTATAACAGACAATTCCACCAAAAACAGAAAGAAAAAGTCACAGGGAAGAGGATATAACCATATTTATCCCATAATAAAACTTTGCTGTAATCATATATGCAAGTTTTCTGAAATTATTTTTTGTTTTGTCTTGGGTTTTTTTGGTTTTGGGGTTTTTGTGGGGTTTTGTTTGGGAGGATGGGGTGTTTTGTTTCATTCTGGTTTGCTTTGCCTGTTTTAATAGTACAAAGAAAGTTGGAAACTTAGGTAACCCTGCCTGAGTTCCAGTTGTCCTAGTAACAGCCCAACAACAACCATGCAGTGTCTGTGAAACATCCAGGAGATGCCAGACAAACTACCTTTGAGGTTTTTCCAAAACAAAAGAGACTCTTTAAAGACATTTTATTATCCATAAACAGTTCCGAGACAGATAGCAATTTAAGGAAGACAAGCAGCTTCAGAAAGGGTGGAAATTCTGAATTTGTGCCTAAAATTAAAATAACTTTATAATAGCTTTTCCCTTACAGAGGAATTAATTAGTGCTCTTTCACATCTTTACTTAAAGCCAGACTCTGGCAGATGTGAGATAGATTATTACATGCAACATAAACAATATTTGGTCTTTTATCCTGGCAGCCAAGAGTGTACATTTCTGTACTTGAACAAAAGACCCTTTCTAGCTCAGCAGAGGATATAAACAACCCCAGTCATCAGCTGCACTCCAGGAACCTGCAGGAATACCCGGGCAATGTTTCTACCAAACCCTGAAAGCCAAGCTAAGGGGCAGGTGGAGTGGAACATGGGAGCAAGGATTAGACCTGAACACCAGGATTCATCAGCAGTGTTTGCTTTTGTGCAGGCTGAGGACTGCCAGCTGAGCTCTTCAAGGTGTAGCTAGGAGTCTGCCTCCAACACACTAAAAATATATCCTCGGCACCAGTCAGTGACAGATGGTTTGCAAGTGCAGGGGGAGACCCTGGATGCTGCTGGATGCTGGCTTTGGGAAAGCAGGGAGAGTCCAGGCCCCCAGAATAAATGCACACTGGCACACAAAGTATCCCACCTCGGCAGGGCTGCCAAGGTTGGTCCCCCTCCTGCCTCATGCACCACTGCCCCCACAGAGGCCAAGTTGCCTCCAGTGGACTGGTGGTGCTGTGATGAGAGGCCATGTCTCCTCCTGGCCTCCAGTCAGGTGCGGCAGAGGAGACCATGGTCACATACACACACATGTCAGGAGGAGGAATATGAAGCAGGACCTAAGGCCTCTTTCTCATGGGGAGAGCAGAGGGCCACAAAGATCATCGGAGGGATAGAACACCTCTCCTGTTACGACAGGCAGGGAGAGTTGGGATTGTTCAGCCTTGAGAAGAGATGGCTCTGGGGTGAACTTAGAGCAGACTTTCAGTACTAAAAAGGAGCCTATAAAAAGGATGGGAATAAAATTTTAAGTAGGTCATGTTCCAAAAAGATATTGGTTAGTGGTTTAAAACTTTTAAAAGAAATTAGATCCAGACTAGATATAAGGAAGAATTTTTTTTAAGATAAGTGTGGTAAAATGCTGGCTCAGATTTCCCAGAGAGATTGTGGTTGCCCTCTCCTTGGAAACTTTGGAGGTCAGGATGGATAGGGCTCTGAGCAACTTGATCTTGCTCAAAATGTCCCTGTTTGTTGCAGGAGGATTGTACTACATGACATTTAAAGGTCCCTTCCAACCCAAACCATTGTATGAGTCTGTGAAAATTCACTTGGTGCCAACCAACATTTCCATAGAGCACCAGTTTTGCCCCTCATAAAGTCAGTCCCCAGCTTTCTTTTCTGAACTCTGGGTCATTTGGGTTGAGCACCAGGAGACCATAGGGGACAGCCATTCCTGCTGTCACCACTGACAGCAGTTTGCAGGCAGTACAGGGCCTCTGTCCTTCCATCAGTAGGCTGGAAACAGTGCCCTAGGAAGCCCTGAGGCAGTCATATGTCCCATTTCCAGACAGTTAAATATGTAAATGGTTAAAGCTGAATTCCTGTCTCTAAATGAACTTGAGCAATGCAATACAGTGCTGGGAGTTGGACTGTGTGTGGTCAGAAGTGTGAAGACTGCTTGCTCTGGGTCACCAGCCAGTGAGATGTGCCTTGTTCACACTGAAAACACAACTTGGGTGAGAACAGTGCTAAAATGTTTTCCAGAAGAGAGAGGTCTTTTAATAACAATATTCCCCTCTTATTGCTGCCATGCACATTGTGCCAAACAATGTAAAACCCACGGTAAACACTTATGATATTCTGCACAGAGATTTCACTGTCTCCAGTTTCTGCAGATGTGTGTGGCTAATCCTAAATTCCCATGCACATACCAAGAACACACCTTTGCAACACAGGAATACTTGGTTTTGGGAACTGCGTTTTCAGGGTACAGCAGAAGCCTTGGGCAGGGAAGCTACGAGGAGCTCCGCAGGTCAGAACCACAAAGGTTCCTTTGATGAACTGGATCTCTTGCATTTGTACATTTATGACTAAACTTGGTTAGAAAAAACATCATTTTCTTTAACTAGAAAAATCTATATCTCCTGTGTGACACTAGTATCCATGGAGATACAACACAAAAACCTATTCCAGTGTTGATTTAGGACATTTGTTCAAAATAGCAGAGAAGCATAAGCACTAACACCAGTTTAGTTGCTTTGAAGTGAATAGACTTATGTACCATAGCTCTCTGTGCACATGCATGCATACAGTCACAAATTCGCCTTCCCCTTCTTCTGCCTCTGTCCTCAAGGTTTTGTTTTATGCTCAATTCTCATTTGTATTAGTATCAATAATTTTAACATATTACCTTACAGTAATCAATGGAAGTTTAACTTCAATCTTTTTCAGCATTTCAGCTATTGTTACACCCTGTCGTGACTCTGGTAGCATTTGGGTGGGATCTGGGTTTGCAAGAGCACAAAAACAGGTTTGCAAAGAAAGCACAATGGAACACCAGCTAATTGTTTAAAATATCACAGATTGCATAGGTCTGTTTGAGACACAACACTGAAACAAGGGAGAGGCTTACTTAGTGTTGTCTTTCTTTTGTATTTCCTCTAATATCCTGATTCCATGAAGCTGTTAATCAGCAGAGCTTTATTAAAGTTACCAAAGATATAATGAAGGAAAAATAAATAGAGGGACCTGAAACAGCAGGAGCTGGCAGAAGTTTGAAAAGCCTGCCTGTTGTTTTCCCTTTGAAATCTTGGCAGGCATTCGGAGAGCTCAAACCTGGTCCTGCAGCTTAGTTGTTGTTCTCCATCCAGCAGTGGCTACCTTTTGATATTCCAGGTATGGTCCAGACATTTTTATGAGTTTCATAATATGTCTTCACAACCTGGAGACAAAACTTATAAAGAATACATTAGCTCTTGTAGACAGTTTAGCAGACAGCAGCTTCCTGAGACAGCCACATGACTGTTTACAGTAAATGGTATCACCTGTTAATCAGGTATCCACCTGTATCAAGGCTGGAGGTGGCATCCTGAGGGTCCTTGGCAGTACAGAACCTTTTGCCTGCACCAGCTTTGTGGCTGGCTTCTCCCTATCGATAACAACGTGGTTTATTATTTTCAAGTGTACTGAAAGACTCTAGCTACCTCAGGCAAAGCTGTATTTGAAAACACCTTCACTTTTCTCAAAGACTGGACATGTCCTTGATTCTTCATACCAAATCATCCTTAAAATGATAGTGGAAAATGTTTCTTTAATTCTTTGTATTTGGGGTTAACTGAGAAGGAGTCTAGAAAGGACATTTTAACTGTATCTATAAATCTAACTAGTTGGCATTTTCAGCCAGATTTGCCAGGGTGACAACAATAGCTCCTTCTGCCTATACTGTCAGTGGCAGATTCAGTAGTCCTACTTGTGCGGTCAGGCTGACCAAGTTCTGCACCCATTAGAGAAACTGGTTGTCAGCTCCTTGTTTGTACAGCTGCTCAAAGTTTGTTCTCCAGATGCTTTTTGCTGATGGGCTGTGAGTGCTAGCACCCTGTCTTCATTGGGCAGTGTGGAAGGATGCCAGCTGCACACTCCAGCAGATGCACTTGCACAATGGGCAGCACACAGCTGTCTGCTACACCACCATTGCCATTGGTATGGCTATAGGAATGTCAGGAGACCTGAAGGATCACCTAGGGCTCTTGCACAAGTCTAACCGAGGAACAAAGATGTAGAACAGCAGTTCCTTCAATTACTTATAGCAGCACCCTCTTGCATTCTTTTGTACATTTCTTATTTTACATGAAAGTGTATTTTAATGCATAATGTTTAATAATATTCTTGGAGTAAGACACACTAATTAATGCAAAATATAATTTTTGTATGTTGTTGACTCTTCCACTTTCTTACTCTTAAATTATGCATAGATATATATGTCTCTCACAGTCATTTCTCTACTTTTTAGTTTGAGTTCTTCCCATGCTGATGTCACTCCTGTGTTCTGTTTCTCTTTCAATGGTGTTCTCTGCTATCCAGCTGCAACACGAATTTTTCTCCTCTCAAATACTTTCACAGCACTTCATATTATGTGTATGGTTGGAGGTTTTGTGTTTTTTCTTTATGTGGTAATTAGGACTCCTGAGTACTTTCTGAGATTCCTTGGAAATGATTATGAAAATTTCTGAAGCTGGCTGCAGTGGACCCATCCCAAGATGTAGAAGAACTGCCTTTCCTCTCGCTCTGAGATGGAAAAACAAATACGGCCTTGCAAAGGTAGTGACCCTTTCTGCAGTTGTATGTCCATAAGTCATAACTGCTTAAAGAAGCAAAAGCAAGGGCAGATTCAATGCAACTCCTCAACAGCCTGGGCAATGCATTCTCAGTGAGTGCAGGGTTTGCACACCCTTGGTAAATCAGGCTAATGTCTCCTGTGCAAACACTGCCCTTGTAAAGTTAAATACAAAATCACTTTTGCTTTGACATACAGCACTTATATTTTCAGTATAATTCCTGAAGCACATAGTCATCCATACCTCAGAGTAAGACTAAGGAGTCTTTGCAGGACAAACCTTTTGAGAAAATCTTTATTATAAATAAAGTGAACAGGATATCTTCCACACACAAAGAAAACAAAACAAAACAAACAAACAAACAATGCAACAAAACCCAATGAACAAAACAAAAATTAAAAGGAGCAATCAAAAAGCCCCAAACAGACCCCAGAGAAAAGATAAACTAAAAAAATCAAATTCTTGGGATGGGCAAACGTCCAGATCATGCTCTTATTTACCCATATTAGATAACATAATTATACAACAGCTGCAACCATGTCACCAGCCACATTCAGGACATCAAATAAATACCTTGCAGTGCTGGTCCCCACAGAACAAACCACATTTCTCCTGGCAAGAGAGGTTCCACACCTATGACCTGGAGATGTGACAGAAAGAGGATTATATTACACACCGTGACATCCACAGTGAAGTGGTGCTGGCCATGACTGATTAGGAAAGGAACTGTGCCATTCCTTATCTTGAATAACTTCTCTTATCTCTTGTATATTTTGTTTTATCCCTGAAAGAAAACAGTGGAGTTTGGCAGATGAGCTGGAGCACAGTTGGCTATCCAAATTCAAGCAGCTGCAATTTCTTGTGGTCTAATTTTAGCTGAATCACAGTATGCATTTGTAATTTAAACCAGTCATTTTATTTTTAGGATATCCTACCATGTCAAGACTGAACATCTGCTTTTATGATCTTCAAAATTTTCTTCAAGTCTATATAAAATCACATTTTCCTATGTCTGTATTTCTTTTTTTATCATGTCTTCCCAGCAAAAACCACTGGTTTTCAATCTACAGTCTTACTCAAAAATATCTCAAACAATATATCGGGGTTTAATTCATATGGTTCTTTTCCATGCCAGACATTTTCATTACAAATCCACAGCATTTCAGTCAAGGAATACGACTAATTCAACACATTATCTCCAATATCTGACATGAAAAATTAATTGATGAACTCACCCATATTTTTTGTGGTTTTCTGCCACACAAGCTAAGTTTCAGCTCTCAAACTAGGCAGAGATGTGCCAAACATCATTCAAGTCTGTTCAGTGGTATTTAGACAAAAATTTCCACATCTGTATGTTTTAATTATTCCCCACCCTCCCCACACACCCTCCTCCACACCCTGATTCTATTCACAATGTTAAGTGATTGACTTAAAATCCCAGTTCATTGAGGCTCAGTTTCTCACTTGCTGCTTATGAGGAGGCTCCCTTTGGCTCCTGAGTTCCTGACTTGGATCAAAGATTGCAGATGGCTCTGTTGATGTTTATAAAACACCGGTGTATGATATGGATGTTCTGAGAAGTAGCATGACCCAAGTCATCACCAGCTTTTGCCTACACAACAAAAATTTCAAAATGAAGCATTCTTCATTTACTTTTAATAGCAAAATCTGCAAAATCCAGAAAACCAAAACCTAAAATGCACAAGTTGAAACTTGAAAGCTTAACTGGTTAGTGTGCACCTTCTCTTGTCAACATGCAATATAGGACAAAGCAAGTATCTTTGCACGCTTACTCCATGACAGCTTATATCTTCAAAATTAGTCTCACCATTTTGGATTTATAGTTTATTTTTCAGGTACAGAACTTCTGGAAAGGGCTACAAAAAAGTCCTAGAAAAGTAGCAAAAATAATAAACAACTACTATTGGGTAATTTGAATTCTGTTGCATTCATGTTAGTTAATTAAAGTTAATTTAAAAAATTGGCAAAGACTATTGTATGTTGTTGTAGACTATTTCTGGACAGAACTGTTTTCAAATAAAACTAATGGTATTTAAATTAGGAACTTGTAGAAGCAGCAGGGACTTCAAGAAAAAACAGCACATTGAATCATATTTTCCATTTGCACTTTTAATCACAGATTTCAACAAACAGAGTCCATGTAGTGACAGTGATGTAACTCTGAGAAATTCTTACTAGAATTTAGAAACCAGCAGTGCTTCAGTCAAAACACTTCAGTCAAAACCAAAACTGAAAAGGTTTACTTTGTTCACCAAAGCAAGAAAGGGTTAGAAAAGCCTCAAGGAAAATGCATGTTTATTCATAAATCCAAATTATATGAACTGAAACAAGTAAATGGCAGTTTAGAAGCACTAACTTCAAGCCAAAGTGCTGCAATAGTGTTGCACTGCAGATTCATTAGTTGGCACTAAGCTTTGAATAATTGTCTTCAGGGGCTTGCCTTCATCAATTAAAAATGACATATGCCCCTTTGTCTGAATGACTGCTTATTTCAGGCACAATCCATACATCCAGAGGGAATCTTACCCATCTAGCTTTTGACAAGAATCTGTAAACTGGTTGGTTAGCATCAGATGGAAATGTTCAATAATTAAATAAGAGTTAAATTTGTATTGATTAATATAACTTTGACTGCATTTGTTGCCTTCTGCTGTGCTATGGTTGGAGGAGGGAAAGCTTTCTTACTCATTTGGGTATCTTTCACTCTAACATCCCCTGGTACCTACTGCTTGCTTGATAATTAAGGTGGGCAAAGCTACAATTTATTCTGAGTTTTTCAGCAGATGTTGGAAAGTTGGGATTAAAATGTCTATCCAAATGTTACTATCTTTCCACATGTTTATTTGAAGGAAAGGGCAGACGGACTTGCAGGTCTGAGTGTCACAGAACAAGCAGTGACACAAAAATGAATGAAGCATGAAATTAAATTTTAGAATTTGTGCAGTGATAGTCAGGTCGTGAAACTCCCTGGGTTCAAGGTATCAAATGAATTCTAAACCCCCACATACTTAATCCTGGAACTCAGCCAGGTAATGATTAAACCTGCCAAAAGAATATCCAGGAGAACATACTTAGATTCGACAAAGAAGTCGGGAGTTTGAAGAATTTTCAGGCCTTGAAATAGGCTGGAAATGTCTTGTCCCAAAGCAAAGAAGCTTCTTTCTTTACCAAAGAGATAGAAAGACTATTTGCTGATCAGAGAAAACATCTGTTGAACACCATCACTGGAGGAGCCCAGGCAGGGGGTTTGGGTAAAAGGAAAGGGTTCTCATCTCAAAGTTTACACAATAATTTTGAAACTCTGATTTGCACAGGTGAGGCTGAATGAGGATTTTTTTTTTGTCATTAAAAAAAAAGCCCACTTCTATGGACTTTTACTCAGCTCTCATTGTTACACACTTTTCATTTCTCAGATGGTAAGGATAGTTGCAGTCCAGAAGCAGAATGATTTTAGGGTTTAAGTAGTCCTGGATAGAAGACTCAATAAAGCTGGACCTTTTCTGCTTTACTCAGTTTCAGGTTAGGTAGTCTTTTGCAGGAAAACTTCTACTCACTTAGACACCTTTCAATAGACACACAGCTTTCAAACTCTCTTAAACTTCTGATTTATTTTATTTACTTTTTCTAATGATAAACAGAACCTTTTAATGCAATTTTATTAAATAAATTTGGAGACAAATGTGCTAAAAGTAAAAGCAAGGAAACGTATCAGAGTTGATACAGGATAGAGCACAGGTTTCTTGAAACAGCTATCGCGTTCATATAAAAGTCTCGGGCTTTACTTAGTTTCTTTTGGACCATGAACACCTGAAATGGTACCCCACCAGATAACAAATCAGCACATTTCTTTTAACTCTCTTTCCTGAATAAACATCTTCTTAGTCTGATGTTTATTCCTTCAACTGTGTGATTATATACACTCAGTGTGATTAAATACACTCACTGCCTAAAATCGCCAAAACTGAAATTACATCTTTGTTTGTCATTACTGGAAAATGCACTGATTAGTAGTAGACTTTCAGTTAGTGGCTTTTTCTCTTGCAGTTTGCAAAGCATGCCCAGCAAGTTTGGGGTGATGTAAAGCAAAGCACAAATAACATCTGATCTGGATTCCCTCATATGCCATGCTTACTGTCACCAAGGGATTATGTGTCAAAAAAAATCCCAGTGAAATTTGTAGCATTTCAACAGCACATAGCATGCATGTCAGTGAAATGAAATGCCAGTGCATCCAGTGGTGATATGCCACAGCTGACAATGCCTTCTGCGGCATGGGTTTCATTCCTCTGAAAGCCATGCTAAATATTATAAAACGCTGAAGCTCTTTAAACAAATTTACCACGACATCCCAGTTCAGTGGTGTTTTTGACATGGGACACTATGAAAAAGCTAAACAAAATGCAAAGTTTTCCACCATACACAAGTGGCTAATTGTTGCCACTTGAGTTTCTTTTGTATCTTTCCTGACTTGTTTGGTATACTAAGTACGTTGCTGCTGCCCTGGATCTCTGAGGAAATATATTTCAGACATTGATTTGAAAAACTAAAACTGGACAAGAAAGGTCTTAAAACTGCAAAATGCTCTATGGTAGAGCTTGCATTTAGTTGAAATAAGGATTCAACATCTCCTTGTTAATACTAATCTGAGGAAGTGAGAGAAGCATTTGAATGGTGTACAGTGCTCCCTTAATTCACTGACTTGTTTTACTCATACAGGCACATGTTCATATGTGCATTGCTGGCAGATCTTTGCTCAATGTGCTCAGAAGGGAATGTCCATAAATGAAACATGGACTCTAGAGTCTGTGCACTTCAGAGGAAGAACCATGACTCCCTGAGGGTTTGCAGAGTGGTATCTTTGAGCAAGAGCCTGAAAGGATAGGGCTGCAGCAATAAATTTTTTAAAAGCAATAAAAGAAAATTTACAGTGGTGACGTGATTTAGGAGTTCATTGGGAAAGGCATAGCTCTGCATGCTAGAAAGGCAGGTCCACATGGCACAGAACAGCCGGGCTTTGCAGTGAGGATACGCTCAGAGAAAGGAAGGGCGGTATCTCCCAGAGGTATTTTAAAGTAAGATCCTCGTAGCTGCAGATTTCTTACGGGAAGAAGGTGGTTTGGATTGTATCACATCCAAGTCTGTTATTGGTTTAATCCCTCACTGTCAGGACCCCAGCTCCATTCATCCCTTCCTGGAGGAGGTGGTGCTTCTTGCCACTGCCACACCACTCACGGAACAAGGGGGATTCAGCCTCACACTGTAAATCACATCCCCAGGCAACTCCCTTCACAGGCATGCCTTGGGAGATAACAGGGCCCAGTGGCTGCTCTGGATTCCAGGAGCTTGCCAGCTGACTCCCTGGCCCTGCTGCCATCAAAAGAGTTGCCTTTGCAGCCATGAGCAGTGGAGGGGGCGGCATGGCTGGAAATGCCTGGGTCAAAGCCAATGGCTGCCCTCGTTTCAGCCCTTGCTGAAGGCTGAGACAGCCATGACCATGGCAGAGAGACCACTCAGGTAAAGCAGAGGATATTTTGGTTCTTAGCAATCGCAGTAGCCCATGTCCTCAGGGCTGGCTCTTTCTTCCACTCTCCTTCAAGTATTTGTTTACTTAAGGGAAATATTTCCCGTTGTGGCGTTGCTTCAGACAGGAGTTCCCTCATTCTACCTTATCTGTCTCCAAGCTTTAGGAAGGTGACAGAAAAGGTCAGTCTGAAATTTTTCATGAGAACTCATGAGAGTCCTTGTTTTGATGACCTGTTCGTGTTCTCTGCAGATCTTTTGACACAAGGACAATCATCTGCACCATGTAGGGAAGGAACATGAACCCTCTGTGGAGACTGGCAGGCTTCACAATCACTTCCGAATTAAGCCTCCAGACACCCTTGCTTAGCACTGTTATCATACTTCTCAGGAGAAACATTAAACCAGGAAGAGATTAATAACTTCTTCAAGGTTGCATATCAAGTATGTGACAAAGCTGAGAAAAAAACAAAAATTACTGCAAGTCACCATCCTTTGTGTCCATTGACTTCCACGTTTTGTTGTTATTACTATTAATAAACACAGACAGTTTACAGGAGGCACAGATTCCAATGAGAAGCAGACACAATTTCCCAAAGCATTGTGAAAATACAGGAGAAAGGATGGTCTTTGCCTTGAAGAGGTTGAAACCCAAAGGTAAGCCTTTCAGTGACTCGAGTTGCTGGGATGTTCCTGTGCAACCTTGAAATTTTCACTGGACAGTCACTCAACATTTTACAGATGCAGCTCCCTGTAAGAGAAAAAACATGCAACCCTCTTATGTAGGGGATGCATGGTTCCAGGAACCTGAGGGGCACTGAATTTCAGCTTACCCTTTTCTGTCTTCTTGAAAGCAGAAAAACACTCAAAGCAAACAGGATTTTTGCTTGTTTCCTGCAAATGGAGCTCCGAGGAAAAGTTACTGATAGCACTGGCTGACCTACAAGAAGCACACAGACAGCATGCTCAAATTCAATTCAATAGCATTCCCAAAACCAGCCAAGCCTGATCTAACACCAATATTACACCATGCGGTGCTGCCAGATACAGGCCTTTAGACTTTAGAGATTGGTCACAGGTTTCCCTTTAGTTATGAAACAGCTTCTAAACTTCAGATGTAAACACAATGTGCTGACTCACTGCCAGGTATGTCATGTACAGGAAAACAATGTCCAGAAAGTACAAGAATCTGGATTTATTTTTAAACTTCTTTTTTAGCACTTCTTAAATGCAATAGCTAGAAGTTTCTGCTTTTTCAATTCCTACTTTTTCCTGAGCTACAAACTAAGTGATCAGGCAATGAGTAACTCCAGGCATTGAATTTACAGGGAAATTGTTGCACTTTTCAGGTGGTTAAAGTCATTAACTCATACCTTATTATAGCAGCTGAGGCATGCAACAATCAGCCCCAAAAGTACTGCTCTTCAGGTCTTATGCTCAATTAATTTTCTGGAATCCACATCAAGAAACAAAGGAATGAAACCACAATAAGAACAGGGGAAGAGTTATTGTGCTTCCTTTATTCTTTCATTTCAGTCTTGTCTTATCAGAATTATAAACATTTCAAAAAAATCCCATGCTGGTCAAGCCTCACTGCCAGTCCAAATTATTCTATTACTTCTGTTGACTCAAATAGGATTAATTGCAGAAGGCAGCCAAGTAGGTCAGACCAAAAGTCTACTTACTCCAGCATGAGCCTCCAAAAGTGCCCAGTAGTGGATAGCCAGGAATGAGCACTCACACAGGGCAAGCAGAAAGTGGTGCTTTCTTTGTGATATTCCCAGTTTTCAGACTCTCTGTGAATCAGAGATGGTTTCTTTCTATCTAATATCCCTCATTAGACTTTTATCCCATGAATCTATCAACTCCATTTTTGCACTGGTCTATAATATTATCATCCACAGCATTCTGTGATGTGAAGACCTATGAAATAACTTTGCAGGATACCAAGAAATGAGTCCTTCATTTGTTCTGGACTTAGTGATTGCCATTTTAATTTGGCATGATGACTTTCTCTTCAGTTGTGTATTACTGGGACATTGCTGAGAAAAAATGATGCAGTAGTCATCCAGCTTCCCAAAATCAATTTTATTCTTTCTTGAAAGGTAACAAATGCTGTTTTCAGGGTAAGAATATTATCGACACTTAATTGCAAAGGAAAAAGGAGTAAGATAAAGGGCAAAATACATTCAAGCACTTTGCACAGGCCTATGGAATAGGTAACAGAGCCTTTACTGACAAGCTACACTTCAAAGCAGTGCAGGCAAGCAAGTTTTTGGACAGCCTCTTTTACTAGAACAGCTGTAGAGAAATGTTATCCATGCAAGCTCAGGGAACAAATATGCAGCTCTATATTCATGATTCAAGTGCAGTACTCGTGGATTTTCCTACTGCTTATAAGGCCAAAGAGTGATTCTCTTTCTCATTCTCTAGTCTGATCACATGGCTATGAATCTTAAAACAGTACTTCTGTCATCAAGTCCACATTTTCTTTTAGAGAGAAAAAATGCACATGCTAATTGAGAATTAAAAAACCACTCTCTCGAGTACCAAAAATCTGCAGTTGAGAGAGACAAAGATAATGTTCTGCATTGAGGGTTTCTTTTAAAATATTAATAACTTAGAAGAAAATGTAATAAAAATTTTGAAAATGAATGGAAAACCAAGAAAGTCAACAGCATCAAATATGATACAATGAGAAGTCAATAAGGCAGGAAACAGGACATGATAATATCCTTAGGGAAAAGATGATTAAGGACAAGTAAAATTTAAGCATAGATAAAATAAAAGAAATCTTAACAATAGTTTTAGTACAAGAGGGCAGAAGTACTTAAATATTTCTGGCCTTGTGGTTGGGAAAAAGACAGATTTATATGTCTGATAAAATATTTCACATACCGCTATAACCATTTCTAAAGAGGATGCTAAACAGCAAATTCCAAATGAAGATCTGCTAACAACAAAATCAGATAATTCACATGTAAGGGTTTTAAAAGGGTGAAACAAGGATCTCTTTAGTATTCATCATCATTTATGGTAAGTTTTGGAACACCCAGTAACAGCAGAGGATTAAAAGAAAGCTGAGTTTGTGACAAAACAATAGAAATGTAAGCAGACATTCTCATTTCCAACAGTCTGCTAGCAAAGGCAGTGGAATAGCTGCTGTTGGTTTCTACTAATAACAAATTTTAAATGCTAATAAAAGAAATGCCAATCAATGTGCCTTTTTGCAAAATACATTTTGCCAAGTTAATCTGGGAACATTTTCACAGGATTACATGTTTGGCTCATCTTTTTTACATTTATATATTGCTTAACATCAGCACTGGAGGCAGAGACAGAATGAGGGTATCTCCTGTGAGGGAGAACAGTGAGAACTGGGGGAAGACA
>JAOXXN010000265.1:28562294-28578860 GCA_026770055.1 Myrmophylax atrothorax | reverse complement strand
TATCTCCTGTGAGGGAGAACAGTGAGCACTGGGGGAAGACATCAGGGGAGTGGGGACCAGGGGCAGCACAGACAGAAAGACAAGGGGCTCCTCAAACCCTGTCCTTTCAGAATCAGGATGTGTAAATGGCCTAAAACGTTTTCTTTAAAAAACATTAATTAATTAATTTATTGTTTTAATTAAAAAAGGCCACCATCAGAGTTTGAGGCAGAAGAAAGGTCCATCTGACAGAAAACCAGGTCCTAGTGTGCCCATCCCAGGCTGGGGACTATCTTCAATACAACTTTGTGAAGAGTATTGAGGGAAATCAATATTAAGACTATATTTGCATGTATGGTATCAGTTGCTCTAAGGTTTATTTACTGCTTCTTTTAATTCAGCACATACAGCTTTACAGTTGATCTTTGCACATGATTCACAAATATTGCATAAACCTATAAACTCTGCCTTTGACCAGCTACAAGAAAATGTTACAGCTTCTGTATCTCAGAGCGAACAGTGAGGAAGACTATGAATGAGATCCAGTGCAAGCAGTTTCTGAAAAATTAATATACCAAATATAGTCCCAAATAAATGTTGATTTTCATCTATTTTATGCATTTTGTGTGTGCTTGAAATATGAACTGTGTTTATGTTGCAAAATTGAAAATTTACTTTTCATTTTCTACTCATTATCAGATGACAAGTTTTAGCAAATTAATCACTTAATATGTTCTAAAGCATTCCTTTGCTTTATTTATTCAACTCCTTGTTCATTGTTAGTTTTTTTATAAAGTACAGTCTTTCAAAGCTGGTTTTAAAGTAAACCTAATTTCTCTAAAATGTGAAAAGGATTTAAGATTTTTGGTGAAGTAGCTTTCACCATTTCCGTTTTTTTCAGAAAGATTCATAATATTTTTATATAATTATATATTACAGAAGGAAAAATTAACGTTCAGGAGGCCAGTGCTGGTTATAAACAGGTCTCATTTCAGGAGATACTTGAATCTTCTAGATGTCACTTAATGAAGCAAGTGTTCCTGGTCCTTCCCTCCCTGATATTTTTACATCCATATTATAGAGTAATGAGGATTTTTGCCTGTTAAAGATGTGTGGAAGGAATGTATGTGAGAGTCATCAGGCAGGAGGTTTAAGACGCACGGCGACTCAGCCTTGGCTCTTGATAACAGTGGAGGAAGTATTACCCTAAGAAAATGCAAGGCAACGAATTTATCAGCTGCTTCTGACACTCAGTTCCTCCCTCTGTTTCCTGCTCACTCCCGCTCTGCTGACCTCCAAATCCCCTTATTTCCTATCTTGCTGATTTCTTTTTCAGCATCCTCACAACTGTTGTCTTCAGGCATTCTGTTGTTGGCCCTCCTTTCTTATTTTCTGTGTGTTTTTTCTAGGAGTTCATTTCTCAGTGAGAGTCTAATAACCATTATGTAAAGTGGGAGGTAGCAAAGGGTAAATGACTATAAGATATTAATTTTAAATAAAAATCATAAAAACATAAATGTTGGACTGAGTCCTGCAAATCCCTGAGATGAGAATATCTTTACAACAACTTCAAATGAATTTTGTGGGAAGAGCATTTTAGTAAAGACTGAAGAAATAAAACTGTGCTTAAAAATTCAGATGACTGAATTAATTTCTGCAATTCTTTGAGTAGCTAAAACATCCCCTGTAAAAGTTCAGATTTTGGCAACTTCTGTAAAGTCAGATCTTATTCCATGGATGTTTTGAATGAGTCAAAATGGCAACAGCTAAAATACTTTACAACTTTTAAATATATTTTATATTTCAAAATTTTGTCATTTTAAAGGCAGAAATAAAGAAGAAAAATTAAATATCCAGGGAAATCTTCATCCAATCTAAAACAAAGCTTAAGCAAGATGCTAGTCAGCTAGAGAATAAAATACATCCAATGCATGCCTGGCACTGACTATAAACCCACTCTGTGTTGCTGAAATACAAAAAAGAATTCTGCAGATTTAAAAAGGACATAATTTGCCATAGTTTCCTCTACTACCATAGCAACTGGTACCTACAACTGGAAGATAACAGCTGAACTGTTTAGTCCTTTTTTTTTTTTAATAATCACCTTTCCCCCATTACAATGACTCGATTGGACTGGGATGTCTCCAATTATTCTGCTTCTTTTCTAAAGCAGCAGCACAGAGCTCCAAATGGGGTAAATGTGCTTACAAAGCCCAGAAATGTCCAGCAGGAGTGTGAAATGATGGCTGCTTTGCAGTATTCTGGTGCTGATATTGCAAGATAGAAATACTGCTTTGTTTACTTAAGTGCATTTTCAGACTGTTTAACAGAGAATTTTATCCCATCTTCTGGACAGTTCTCGTTGAACTCCAAAAAATAAAAATGCAACATGTGCAGCTCACTTCTATCCATCATTGGTGCCTATGTAGGGAAACCAGCCTGACCCAAAACCTGGGCTCCAAGTGCCGTCCTCCTGCATCCTCCTCCATCCTCCCAACACCAAAGCCTAAGGAAATACTTTGCAGCATGCCCAGGTAGCAAATGTGTGCTCTGGGGCACAGCATAGCCCAGACATGATGGACCAACAAGGAGAGCTTCCTTTTAGCAGCCCCTCCACCAGGGCATTCAGACAAACGTTCTGGCTGGGAAGCAGAAGAAAATCTGTCTCTTAGGCATGTGAAAAGGTTACTCAGACTTCTCTTGACCTTTCCTATAAATGGAAAGATAAAACCCTCCACAGCTCAAGCTGTGGCTACAGCAGTGTCATTTGTATGCATTTGTTCAGTCTTACAATATCTGTTATAAGTATGCAATCAAACTGATGCACCACTTTTATCTCTTTTTTTACCACATATTTGGTTTGGTTAAATTGCATAAATTTACTCTGAATTTTAGCAGACATCACCATGGGAAAATAAGACATGCCATCCTGTCACTGACTAGCAACACTGCTAATCTGGGATCCAGTCTCTTAAGAGGGAAAATATCAAAACAAATGCAGCAGAAAATGCAAGAACTTTGTCTATTTCACCAAGATGTTTTGTTCAGACTTTTTTTTGTCTGAAATACTTGTATTTTAAGTTTCTCTTCAAGTTTCGCCACTACTGAATGCTTCTAGTCTTATTTCTGTCCTTTTAGCACCTGAGTGCTGAGTGTGATGCAGCTGTGTCCACAGATTCATTTCATCTCATATGAAAAAGCATAGTCTCTTCTCAACTTTAAACACCTTGTTGCCTTCTCATGAAGTGTCCTAAATACCTTGCCTTGTGCAGTCAGTATTTCATACACAGCAGACACATTCCCTGTTGTCTCCTTCCTGCCAAATACAGAACAAGCCTTTTTGCAGCATAAGCAGCAGCTCCTTGGCTGACCACAGAGTCCAAGGAGGCCACTGGGCAATGTCTCTTCAATAGCTGTGCTACTGCAACTTCTCTTCGAGAAGAGGTGTGTCTTTGAAGTTTCCTCAAGATCCGTTTTCTCAACAAGATCCAGTCCTTTACATGCGTACAGTAGCCAAAACACAGTTAAGCACTCCAGCAGAAATAAGGAATTCATCTTCTCCCCCCAGAAGAGTGGTAAAGGCAGTGCTCTGCATTGTGTGGGACCCTGGGATAAGACTCTGAAATAGTAATTTCCAGGCTTTCAGAGTATTGACAGTGATTCTGGGTTCTCACAGAATATTCCCAGAAGAAGTATCCACTCACACTGAGAAAAGCATCTGACAAATAGGTATTTTCAAAAATAAAAACTTTTGATGAGAATTCACTACTCATCTCTAAATTGTACCAAATAATTTTAACCTGTTTGAATACTAGACCACATCATGTGTAATCAGAGGCTCTTGAATCAGGAATCGCTAGTTATGTGACTGAAAATCAAGAGTGAGTGGATTGCTTAAGGAATTTTTACAAATTTTTTACCTTACTTTGGAATCAATGGCATTGGCAACTTGATTTAAATCCAGGCCATTAAGATATATAACCTGAGGTTTTCAAAAAACTGAAGCAGACAAATTTTAAAGAGTTTGACCTGGCTTTCATTTTGGAAAACATTAACAGAAAAAGCTGGATTACTCTTTTCCCCTGGTCGACTGTCAATTGCTCTTTTTAAAAGTAAGATAATATCCAAAAAGAAAGTATTTTGCAATCCAGTGACAACAGCAAGGAAGTGAAACAAGTTCAGCTAGCAGGCAGTTGCTGACAGCTGTTTCGATGTATGCTGACTGGTCACTTGAGTATCAACTGTCAAAAGGTTTAAACTGTTTCTAGAAAAATCCTAGATTTTGAACTCCTCATCAAGTGTCCTACCGAAATCCAACTGTGTGAACTGAAACAGACGTAAAATAACCCTTGTGGAGAGAGATGGTAGGAAGACATATATGCTTTTGTTTTCTTATCTTAATCTGTGGTCTGTTTCTGTGCATGTGCTATAATGAGTCTAGAAGTACTTCAAATCAGGTTTGCACAAAAAGGAGAAGAATCTCAATAAAAATGAGAGAGTATGCTGAGTGGTCAAAAATTGAGGAAAAACAAAACTTACAAACAATATTAGTATAGATAGAAAGCAGTTCTTTAATCAAAGCTTTCAGGTGCACATAGTACATAGGCACACACCCACTATAGGGTTCTTACAAATGTGTAACACTACTTAATCATTATATCTAATGGCTATATGCAACCTGAAAACCAATTGCCCTGGTACCACCTTTAGAACATCCAGCTGGAGCCCCTCCAAGGATTCTGGGCCTTATATGTTGTTTTGGCTATAATATGTATTATTATTCTGTTCCAGGTGCATGTGTCCCAAACAAGACGTCCTTACTAAAAACTCTTGCTGTGGAATCTTCTGGGGTGGGCACAGTGACATCCCCACCCCTAATGGTGGAACTGTGGGTGGCGGCACCTGCAGTGTCCATCATTTCTCCCCTCGCAGCACTGCCCGCAACCACAGTGGCACCTGCAGCGACTGTGGCTCTGCTCCTGCTCGCAGCGGCTGCCTTGTCCACAATTACTGAGGGATTAAGGGCAGGGACAGCACCTGCATTGGCACCACTTGTAATGGTAGAATGATCAAGGGCATCAGCAGGGACAGTAGCACTGCTTGTAGCAGCTGTGAGGTACCCATGACAGCCATGGTAATGGCACTGGTGGTGTCCATTGGAGCCACAGTTGCAGTTCCACCCACAGCAGGCAAAGTGCCGGCTGCCCTGCCCCTCAAAATCAGGACATCCCCTGCACCTGTTGCCCCTGCAGTGGCAGCAGCAGTGGTGGGACTTCTCCCCACTCCTTGCATATTAGGAGAGGGTAACAGGTCTATATCCTCACTCGAGCTTTTGGCATAGACCTCACTGATAGGGTAACACTTTTTACAATGGTTTTTTTTTACATCCTTCGAACACCACGACCAAAAGTTCTACCTCTACTGGAGCCCTACTGGATTCCTGAGCCTTACTGGATTCCCAATCCTTTCTCCACTCAGGGATTTAAAAAGAGAATAAATAATTCTGCATATATAACCTCATTTTATCTCTCTTCCTTCTGTAGGAATGACAAAAGTGGTTTTGACCTGCAGAGATCCAAACTTTGGCCAGGTGTCTCAATCTAATCTGTGAAATGGTCAAAGGCATGTGCTTAATCAAATCAATTTCTGCCTTTTAAGAGATGCCCAAGGCCAAGTTAAACACAATACCATAATATCAATGCAAGAGGAGATCTCTTGGGGACCTCTTTCTCTTTTGACTGCCCACACCCCATATTGGAAATTGTTAGAAACTGTTAGCTACTACCCTAAGTGTTAGAAATTATATAGCTATTAAAATCTACAAATATATTAAAAATATTAAAATCTTAAGGCACCAAAGAGATCCACAAGGATCATTGTGTCCAGCTGTCAGCCCTGAACAAGACCATCCCCAAGCTACACCATGTGCCTGAGAGCACTATACAAATGCTTCTTCAGCTCTGCCAGGCTTAGTGCTGTGGCCACTTCTCTGAGGAGCCTGTTCCAGAATTTTTCTGTTTGGTCCACAACTTTAAGACCAGGTTGCCTCATGGGCTGAGAGCTCTTGGATGTTATTCTCAGTCACAAAGCCCTTTTAGAAATTGCCTCTCCTCACTATGGGAAGAACATGAGGGACCACTTTGCTAAGAATGCATTTTGTCTAACTTAATTCTTGTGGCTGTAATTTCATGAATGGAAACATGAAGAGGAGCCATAAGCATGTGACCAGCCCACTCTCCAGAAGCTATTGTCAAGTGCTCTGGGAACCGCAGCTTGGCAACCCCACAACTCCCACTAAATCCCAAATTCCCAGTTTTCCCATAGAGCCCCATTCAATAGTACAGCAAAGAGCTATGAGATGTTGCTTTTATCATTTATGTATTTATGTGTATTTCTAATTTTTTTTATTATTTATGTTTATACTGTCATGGAATACTATGGAACTGATGCTGTTTAGCTAGCAGTGGCTGTTGATAGTTCTTAGTTGCAGTGGTTAAGGTAGTCAGTCCCTAAAGTTCTTCAGTTAGAGCCCGTCTTCTTTTTCCCTGTCTTGCTTCACTTACCACCAATGTGTATTCGACTCTATTTTGCTCATAACTAAAGAGACAAGAACAAGCCTACCTGCAGTGTAGTCACAGCAGGTATGAGTCTGCCAGGTACCTTTGTTTGTCCTAGGACTGGCTGTGTACTTCATAAGGACTCAGGTCATCATATGGGGCTAGGGCATAACACAAATCAGCCAGAGATATGTTCATAGCTGGGACTCAGGTATGCAGCAGTGCCCATGAGATGAGCCTCCTGCCTGATCTCCACTGCCCTGAGAATGGCGTGGAAGCACAGCTCCTGTGATGCTAGTGGCCTTGAGCTGGCAACATGAGCACATGAAGTGTGGGCTATAAAAGTATTTCCCTTGGCTAAGATGTCTAGAAAGCTTTCTGGAGGGTGCAAGGTAAAAGGAAGCTTTAAACTGTTATCGAATCTCATTAGAATTGAGAGTTTCTGTTCATTAGCTGAAGACATTAAGCAAAAGCCTGGGGTCTTCCTAGCAAAAACTGCCAGAGTTCTGCATCCCAGGCACACGTGCTGACTAGCGGGAAGGAGCAATGATGTATCAGTTGAAAGCAGAAGACCCAAAGTCCCAAACCTGAAGGCTGCAGACACATAGGAGGATGTTCTGAGGAAGCAATACTACATACTTGCTCGCTTCCCAAGCATACACTTTCAGCTGAGATCAGAGGCAGAAAAGAAGGCTACATGGGCCTCTAACTGAACACAGTATGGCCACTCATGTCACCAGAAGGGGATGCCAGCAGTGGGAAGGTGTGCTGGGCAGCCCCTTACTGCTCCTTTTCTCTGATTTTCCCAGCCCATCACCCCACAGCTCCTCATGCTCCCTGTGTCCTTCCAGGACAGAGCCAGGACACAGAGGGGGACTCTCCAGAAACAGGTCTCTGAAGTACATCACAAAATAGCTGTAGTATAGACAGAGCCTGTGGAAACTGCACAACTGATGTCAATAAGAGGAAGATCAGATCCTGGTTCCTAAAATTAGTTGCTTTAAGTTAATGTTAAACATATTGCCAAAGCATCTTACACAATTTCAATTATGCTCTAAAAAAATCTGCATTGTGGAGTTAAAGTTTAATTATATTGTCATTTACTCCGAGGAATGCTTGCGGTTTAATCACTGTTTATGTTTATTATCTTTTGGTTTACATTTTTCCCAGATTAATAGATTATAAGATACCACCACATCAAGATTTCACATTAAGGCAAGACACTATTTTAACATTACATGGTAACCAAACAATTGTCAACCTCGTGCCATTGAAATAACTTTTCGTTCCACAGTCATGAGCCTGGAAGCACTGGAATGCTTCCAGGAAGTCCTCATGGCAAGGAGGCCTGCCAAATCACTAAACAAGGGCTGGGGTCAGCTCCCCTGGTGGTGCAACACTAATGACTCCATGGAGCTGTGCCAATGGGGATTTTGGCCCTCCATATAACTGCTCCCAGGATGTTCCTTGTTCCATCATATGGAACACGCACATGCTGTGGGCATGTAATGTCCTTTAAATAATCCACCACAGAAAAGAGATTTTAGAGGCTGGATATACACAGAAATAAGGAAACTAAACTGTATAAATGTGGTCCCAAGTGGCTACAGGACCCTTCAGTATAATCAGTCATTTCCATCACAAACCAGCCACATAACAGTCTAACTGCAGAACTAATGCTCATCTCACAGCATCTCAGTTGTGCTCTGGGTCCAGACCATGCCATGCCATGCAGGTGCCTTCCCAGACTATCCAAAGGTCAGCCCAGACGTATAAATGCTGGATTGCATAGGGAAGCTGCTTGCACAAGCTGGCATTCATGCATAGACAAGGGGTAGTCAGCAGGAACTGGATCACCAGGTAGAGAGTCCTGCATTACCAGAAGAAAACTTGGTTTATTCAAATTTATCAATAACATCAATAATATCATTATAGTAACTGCAGAAGAAGAACTGAAGGTATCATGTAAAAAAATATTAGTCACAACACTTCACGTCTTCCAAAAGGTGAACAAATATTGTACCCGAGAGGAAGAGAATGAAGACATTTCTTCCACTTTTTCTTACATGGGTTGCTTTGGGAAAGACATGTGTCCACATTTCATTTCAGATTATCCTGTAAGTAGGACAAAGTCTCCACAAGATGCATTCAGACTATGCAAACATCAGGTTTCTCTTCCAGCAAATGTGTGTAATTCAGTGAGGTCTCAAATAGAGCTGAAAAATGCTATGCAGTCAGGGAAGATAGATTATCATAAAATAATACACGTACTGTACTGTACTGGAATGTACTATACAATGTAATAAAAATAAATATGCATATATATTAATCAACATACATAGACACAAAAGTATGCATATGAGTCAGTTCTTACTCCATCCCATACCAATAATGACATGCATGAAGTTTCCTTGAGTTTTAATACATAGTGTGCATTTTTGAGAACAGCAGAATTTGGTTATATTAGAAGTAGTAATAATGTCAGTTTGTCCATGTTCCTTAGATAGGTTACATGCCCCAACAATGTACTGTCATCTGTACTAATCTCTTTCTAAAATACGTATGGCTTGATCAAATCTATATAGATATATATAATTCCTATTTCCTCTTTTTAATTAAATGACAGATGTTTCCAGTATAAACCATGAATGTGCAAGGAGACTTAAACCACTCATAAATACAGACATTCCTGCAGTCAGTGAATCACTTGCAAATAAATTCTGATTTCATTCTAATGCAGTCTGCATACTCAAGGATCCAGCAATTTTTTTCTGTGAAAAACTCTCAGCTGATGGGTGCTACTCAACATTCACTGAGCACAGCTAGTAACCTACTGTGTAGCCCCCACCTTGATTGGATGAGAAGGAAGACTTTGTCAACAAGAAAATAAGGAAGAATGATTAATTCGCTTCCCATCTGAAATTTGAGGCATTCAGTAATATTCATACTAAAATTCATGAGACTTTGGGGATTTATTCATACCAGGCAACTTCTTCCAACTCATTTGTACAGTGACTTAGTGAATCACAGAGCAGTGACCAGCTTAATTCTTTCATGTTTTTTTAATTCAACAATTTTTCATGGATTTTTTTTCTTTTTTATTTTCTGTATTTGATGAGATTTTATATATATAGATATGAAATGTATTACTATGTAAATAAACAGAAAATATCATGGTGGCCACCACGACCAGGAAAAACCATGCTGGAGGGTAAGAAATACCATCTCCTCATAAATCTGGAAGGGAGGGGATGCTGTTCAGGTACTCTATCCCCTGAGCTTTCCTAAATGGAAAGCTGAACTTACAGGAGAATTAATCAGACCAAAATTTAGCCATCCAAAAGTTAGGCTGGTCAGGTAGACTGTTCTTTGCATGCAGTGCAGAGATGGCCCTTCCACAACGCAAGTCAGCCCTGTAGTCCCAGAAGGGGTCAAATCACCATCTGGGTTGTTTATCTCCATTTGTGGGGAGATGGGACTGTGGGGACAACTTAGGAAAATAGCTTAATGAGAAACTTAACTTTTATGTAGTTCAGCATGAGTCAGATGTATCTCACCCTTTTGTCTGAACTTGGGAAAATAACCAAGTAAAATAAGGAAGCAATAAGAAATTCAATAGTTTTGGGGTTTTTTATTACACTCTACAAAGCTTCATATAAGTGCTGGCTAAGGCATTTCTGCATATAGAATAATAACATGAACTGACATTGCTGACTGCATTTTTTTCTCCTTTCATTCTGCAGAGGCTGAACATGGAAAACAAGTCACTAGAAGGGAGGGAAGCATGAAAAATGTGTCTCTGTCTGCAACTGCAACCTTTCACTTATTAATTCTCAAAGGACTTAAAGCAGAATCTCATGGAAGTTTAAAATCTGACAAAGCTTTAAAAAAAGAGAGAAGTTCTAAAACTTTCAAGGTAATAAATCATGGTGTCCAGATTGCCCATTTCTTAGAATGTCAGTTAAAATGAAAGAGCTTGAGAAGGAATAAAATACTTCATTTTTTTGATTATTCTTTTCCCAAATCATCATTCCTCTGTTTCTCTTTATTTTGCCTACAGAAAATCCATTTCTCTCTGCATAACATACAGTTAATTTTTAGGGGGTCAAACTTTTCTATGGCTTTTTAGAAGGAATAGAGAATAATCTCTGCAATGGACTGTAATGAAATAATATCCTAATACTGTAAAACTACCACAACTTTATCTCCAATTAAACAGGAGAAAGATGCATCAGATCACACATCTATTGCTCAAATCAGTCGAGCTGCAGAGTCGTTCTATTACATATGCCCCTGAAATTGTAGAAAAAGACCACTGAAGGTGTAAAGAATACAGATTCTATGAAGTCCCAAAATTAAGGATGCCACTGAGACTTCATTACACATCAGTACCAAAGAGCTATTTAATGTTCCTGTGCTGTGCATAGAAATATCTGGATGTGGCCAGCAGAAATGCCAGATACAGTGATGTTTCCTTTTCAGCTCATGCAATCAAGTCAAGACTCCATATAATATTTTTGTCCACTTCAGATCTAAAATTTGAAGTTTCCTCTAGACAGCAGGTATCCACCTCTGCACAGCACACGAGGAACTCTTGTCCCCATGGCTTATGATGGGAAAAAAGTGAATAGGTGAACCACTTGACCAGGAGGAAACATGAGCTTAATGAACTCTGAAAGAGGATTTGAAACTGACTGCTGACCAGGAGATTCAGTTCACCTCTGGGAGGGTCACTTGGGGGTGGAAGGGAAAAGTCATACCCTCTTCTTTGGAAAATCCCCTGCACTGCTGAGCACGGAAGTACCATGCCACAAAAAAAGACAAGAACTGAGTTCCCTGAGTCTTTGGGCAGGCCTGGAAGACCGGCATCTCCAGAGAGTTATGTAACATTTAGGGACCCTCTCCACTCACCCATTTGGGTCATGGAAACCAGACTGCATTCACAGAGAGACAGTTGGCTTGTCCAACCTGCTGTCCTGCCTCCAGCAGTAAGGCAGTAGCCATCAGCTGATGCCTCAGGAGGATTTGGGAAGAGGGAAAGCAGTACAGCCATGTAGGTACCTGCCCCACCTTGCAATGTAATTGCTGCTGTCTGTGTCTGATAGCCCTTGAGGGCTTTTCCTTCTGTGGACTCCCCCTCTAAAATCATGAATAAAGCCAATCTCCTGCAGGGACAGGGATATTTGTATCTCTGCAGTGATGTGCAGATCCAGAGTGAGGGACCAGCCGGCAGCAGTGGGGGACAGGCTTTCTGAACAACTCCCAGCAACCAGGTGCTTCAGCTCCACTCCAGCCTGCGAGAGGTGCCAAAAATAGCTAGACTCAGTCTGGCCTCAGGAGTTTAATGTTCCTTTTATTGCTGAAGTAATGGCATAAAACATCTGAACAACAGTTTCAGAATGTAATCTAACACATTGTTTTGTTTGCATCTTTTTAAAATAAAATTACTAGGGTATAAAGGCATTCTGTGAATTATGCTGCCTTTCATGTGCACTGAAATAGGATGTTTGAATAAGAAAATTCAGAATAAGAGTCTGCTGTGGCAGATACCATGTTCTCACAGTTAATATAGTGTCATATTATGATCTGAAAGACATTTCCAGAGTAGATAATATTTAGGTAGGGTTTTTTTGGGTTTTTTTTTATTAAGCTACTTAACTCTGAGCTATGGCATGGATGTTACAGGGATGTTCCTTTAGCATGCTTTAGACATTCTCTGGGAGTTCAGAAGAGCCTCTCCTGAGCAGCTACCTTCACAGGTCACCAGTGCCTGACTTGGACCCCCTCATCATCCCTCTAGGAGCAAAAAGCAGACAGTATGGCTGCCCCAGGGAAAGCTGGGTTTTTCAAAAGACTTAAGCTCCCATGAAAGCTGAGAGCATTTAAAGTTTCATCACCTCATTTAGCTGCCTACATGGGACCTGGTGGGTGCTCAACTCTTTGGAAACGCCTGTCCTGTGAAATGAGTCTCCAAGCATTTTACATCACAGCTGACGATGTCAGTGTCGACTTCTACTTGTTGAGTAAGTAAGGTCCTGACATAATACACTATAATGGCTCCCTGTGCAGCTGTTTAAGGCTTTTATGTAAAGACACACTTAGATGTCTTAATAGCTCAGAGTTGTTACTTTTACTACATGTAGCTGTCTTACACATGTGGGCTTATATATCGATTCATGTCAGTGTACCTTCTAGGTGAACACATTCACGTAAGCCTTGGAATTTTTCTTGGAATATGCACCAAAGCTTTTCCCCCTCCCTGTGAAATAAATTACATCCATTTGATGAGGTGATTTCTCTGGTATTCAAAGAGGCCATTGCTACAAGAGTTAATCAATTATCTGCCAAAAAATGAGTTGCAAAGATATGCCTCTCTGTGTACCCACTAAGGTAAGTGGTTTACAGTCTGGTAAACTAAAAACAAGTCTGCAGTTGAGTCTCAAGTTGTTTAATTAATCATTCTTTGTTTTCAGCTTTGGAGAATTTTCTATATCTAACCGCTGAATTCCTGAAAAAAAGAGTTTATGTCTGGAGCTGTATTGCAACAGGAGAAGCAAGCCTTTAAATTGCATATATACTTTAGACAACATATGTATTTTACAAACATAATCCATGTGGCTATGTTTAGCAATCTAAAGTATATCTCAATGAGCGAATGAACATTTAAAAGTAATCATGTAAAGGACAGGGGACATCTCTGGATAAACCACTACAACTTTTGGGTGGTCCAGAATACGCTTGTAAAATTTTATGTTGAGAAAATTCAATATTATGCAGAAAAATCATCTTTGCAGGATATTTCACCTCTCCATTTCTGTGTCTGCCTTTCTTCCTAGCAAAGCCAACATGGCCTCAGGCTCTAACAGGGATCCAGCTCCTTGGGGGCGGAACTTCTGCATAGACCCTTCATGGCTGTAGACTGACTCTTCAAACACATATTTGTCGGTAGATGATGGGCTTTTCCATTGATACTTGCCAGGCTGACAAGCCAGACCAGCTCCTCTTTCAAATATGTTCCTGATGCTGCTGAAACTTTGAGAAGGCCTGTATATTAATATGTTTGGCTTCATTTTTGGCCAAGCAAACTCTCTGAACTCAACTCAGAATGAACACGGTTTTTTCCCCCTTAGCCTCTAGCAATATGTAAATAGGTGAAATCATCTCTTCCATTTGGAAAATAATTAAAAAGGTAGAATACTATCTAGCTAAATCCACTTCTTCAGATCTGGCATTTATTTCTTTCTCTGTTTACAAAAACTAGGTCACAGTGTAGGTTCATTTCAAAGAAAAAAATTTAAGTACACCTTTCAAGCATAAATTAATGCTTCCCAATTATACCTTCCCATGGTGCTCAAAAAAGGTTTTTTAAAATAACAAATTTAACATAAAAGAAATGAATAAAATATGAAAAAATATCTTGTAAAAGAGAAAGGCTATCATAATCTACTGACTAAATGTGTAAAGTTATTGGTTCTAGTAAGGTTAACACCAGAGTGATAAAAGCAGTAACATCACTCAAAGGATAGATTTTTGGTTACAAACAGTACTATGTTTTTTGCTACAAACATGAAGCTATTTAAGTAATAATAAATAGAAAACTGTTCAGTGAACAAAGAATGAATGAGTGGGAAAAGAAAGCTTTTCTTTTGAAGGATATGTTAATTGTCCCAATTATAGATGTCTGTCTGAAAACTATTCAAGCAAGTGAATAATCCAAAACCAAAACTTGTTTACCACGGATATTAAGTCTTACAGGATCTACTTCAGCTGTAATGACAAGAGAGGAAAAAGGAAGAACCCAAGGTCTTTGGTTTTCTCTTTGGTGTGCTTCCCAGGTGTCGGAACTGCGTGTACAGTTCAGCACTCCAGCACTCCCACCAGCATACTCCACACTCACACCAGCACAATAGCAGTGGGGTGGCAGAAAACCTCCAAATAGAATCATAGAATAATAGAATGGTTTGGGTTGTTAGGGACCTTAAATATCATCTAGTTCCAAACCCCCTTCCATGAGCAGGAACAGCTTTCACTAGATGGGGCTGCTTGAAGCCCCACCAAACCTGGTCTTGAACATTTCCAGGGCTGGGGCATCCACAACTTCTCCAAGCAGCCTGTTTCAGTACCTCACTATCCTCTGAGTAAATATTTTTTTCCTAGAAGAATGTAATCTAAACCTATTCTTCTTCAGTTTAAAGCCATTTCCCCTTGCCCTATTACTACACAGTCTTGTAATGAGTCAGATCAGAGAAAAGCTCTTGGTAGAGATCAACAAGAACTTTGTTTCCCTTACAACACTTGATACAGCTGTGGTTTCCCCCAGCGCTCAAGGAATGGGACCTGTGCTGATAGCTGCCAGCAGTAGCTCTTGCTACCCTCAGGAAAATGCAAGCTTACTCCCTGTTCAGCTGAGCCCTCTTGGCAGGATGCAAACAACAGTGACAGAACAAAGCATACACATACCTCTGTTTGCTGCGATCTGTGGCTAGATATTCACCAGCTCTTGGTTAATATCTGAAGTAGGGAGTGACTGAAAAAAGACATCAGCTCTGCCATGCCTGCTGCTGCTGGTCCTGCCACAGTGAGTCTTCACGCAGATGTGGGTCCAAAGCATAACAGTCCTGTCAGAGTCAAGGCTGCAGGGAGACTAGAGGGAAAATTGGGCAAGAGATCAAGACAGAAATTTGCACTGTTGCTGCCCAGATTGACTTGATTGCATGGATAAAAAAGCTTGTCCTTACAAATACAATGCATTCAAGCTTTTCTCTCTGTCTTTAGGTTCAATCTCATTGTCTTTCATCTGTAGTGGTTTGACCTTAGATGGCAACAAAGTTTGACACATCTGCTTGCTCAGCCCTTTCTGTCTCCAGGTGGGATGGTGAGGAGAATCAGAGGGGGGAAAATAAACCCCATTAACTGAGATAGGAGCAGTTTAATATTTGAAACAAAGTAAAATATAATAATATTAATACCACTAATAACACTAATAACTACTACTGCTAATAATAGTAGTTGAAATAAAAGGGAGAGAAATAGGTAAAACCCATGAAAAACAAGTGATGCACAATCCAATTTCTCACCACCCAGCCTGTCACCAAGTAGTGACTGGCCCTTCCAGCCAGCTCTCTCCAGTTTATATACTGAATATGGCATTCTGTGGTGTGGAATATCCCTTTGGCCAGATCAGTTCAGCTGTTCTGCCCATGCTTCTGCCCAGCCTCTTGCACAAGCCCTCCCTGGTGGAGCATGGGAAACTGGGAAGTCCTTGATAGGGTAAGTACTACTTAGCAACAACCAAAACACATCACTGTTATATCAACATTATTCTCATACTGAATCCAAAACAAAGCACTGTATCAGCTACTAAGAAGAAGATTATTCTACTCCAGATGACAACAGGACATTATCACCAAAAAACTCAAAAATATTTCAACTCAATATAAAACCACTGTTCATTACTGTGGTTAAGGAAGGTACTAAAAGAGGATAGATGCTGAAAAGAACTTTGTTAATGGTAGCACAGAAGTCATCAGTGTGGTTTCCACACAGCAGTTCATTTTGAGAAAACTCTATAGCATTGTCTTTTCCAGCTCATATTCAACATGTAACAGGACTAGTGACTTATCCTCTAATCCACTGGCTGCATAGGATACCTCTCTATGTGTGTCCACAGGCAACCATGTATTAATGTAAGTACAAACAAAGCTGGTGTTCCTGGCCCCTATTGTTTAGAGCTGGCAGTACAAATAAAGCAATAAAACTGCTAATAAACATTTTGAAATATCAACTCAGTCTCAGCTAAAACAGATCTAAACTCAGTATTTTTTGGAAACAGGAAAGAAATAGACACTTCATTTCTGTGCCTCAGCTACATATGAGCAAAGCCCATGTTTGTAAACCTGGCAGCCTCAGGCATATGGACCTTACAGTTACAATAGCATTATGTGCAGAAAGCTGTTTCCATTCATCCTTAGCAATATGCAATTTTGTATCCCTAAAACATCGCCTAATTGAAAACTCAGTGGTTAGCCTT
>JAOXXN010000265.1:28550990-28562194 GCA_026770055.1 Myrmophylax atrothorax | reverse complement strand
AGAATGCTAACAAAAAAATGCCAAAATGTCTGGGATATTGGTGGAGAGGTGAGAACCCAGAAGACGTTTTCCCTCAGTCTGGAAGATTTTTTTCAGAAAGGTAAGTTCTCTGAGAAGTGACAGAATTTAGGACCTAATCCAGCTGTAATTGCAGATTAAAATGTTTCAGCAGACATGGGGTGAGCTGGATCAGCCTTCACTTAAGATTAGCTGTAGATATTTGTATGTACCTTTGCCTCTCTTGAGTAATGGAATCATCCCTAGTAATCACTCCCCAGAGGATCCAAGCCCCACTGATGAAGGGACTGTACACACAACAAAAAGGCCATCTAAAGTTTAGTCTGTCTAATGTACAGACAATCAGTGAATCAGCTGAATGCCAGCTGTATTTTCTTAGCTGGTTTTTTTCTATCTCAAATGTATACAATATGTGGAATTTCTTTAAAGATCAGTTGAATATTAGTTGAAAATATACAATAAATAAAATGGCTAAAATAAATGTAAAATACATTCATTCACTGATTTTGTCCACTGATTATTTAAAATAATAGCATATGATTAAAATTGTTTTGGCTAAACCAAAATATCGGTTGTCCCAACCACTAAAATGTCCTGGCTGTGCTCCTAGGTGATGACAGTACTATATTTAGTCACTGAGTACCACCAGCTGTCCTGCTAACAGAAGTCTGGCATTTTCCTTAATTGAGAGATGCAGTATGTGTGAAATGATACCACTCACACTCACTCATGATAATACTAGCATGACCTAGTTGAAAGCTTTTGATTTTTTTTTTTTTACTTCTTTGTTCAGAAGAATAACAGTTGGTTCAGTACAATGTTAAAAACTGAAACCTATCCAAGGGGTTTATAAAGAATTCTCTGCAGATTATGATCTAGAAACCTCATTTTTCTGAGTCCTCTGGCAGGAAGGGCAGGTGAGTGGGATAAAATGGAAAATACAGCCTTCAACATTTGACAATTACCTTCCCAGTCACCCATATCTAACAAGTTTGGGTGATGTTTTGTTAAATTTTTTTGCCTGACTGACCACTGAGCAAGAGATAGCTCATGGTGTTACATTCTGATGGACATTACTGCTTTCTGTCAGCCTTCTACTTTAAAAGCAATGGTATAACTGTACTTAGATAATGGCTTTTGTTGCTGAATAGTTAGTCTGTCTAAAAAATGTAGTTTGGGATATGAAAAAATTTTTTGCAAATTCTGATTTGCATTTCTAGACTAAATTTTAGAGAGGAGCCAATGGTCCCTTTCCGCACTCTGACTCCAAGGCTGTATTGCCCAGCAGGTAGGACAAACATCAGGTCAGAAACAAAACTAGGTGCACCACTTCCCAGGAGAGCTCCTTGGCAAGGGGATCTGGGCAGTGTGTAATGCACCTCATCTATTCTCTCTTGTTGACCTGATTCCACTCATAAATAAACATCCACTGAAACACCAACTAAAATTCTGACCTTCCTTTTGTCAAATGACCTAATCATCATCTTAGAGAGATGTCTATTATTTTTTTATCCAATAAGTATTTAAGTTTTCATTGTTAAGTCGTCCAGCCACAACAGAAGGGCCATGAGACCCTGACTCATCACACACTGCAGCTTAACACTTGCAGTATTTTCTGAGTGGGTCAGTCTGGGGTTAAAATTCCTGTTGTGGACCAGAAGAAAAGGTAATCAGACCCCAGATTTCTCACATATGATGTGAATGTCCAGCACTGAGATCTAGGACATGGGAGGGAGAAACATCTTTAATACCAGCTTCTCCAGATTACCTCATTCCTCCTGAGAATGTGGCCCTTGGGTTATTTGTACAGTGCCCCAAAGTGAAACCAAATGATTCAAGATGAATTAAATGTTGCAAGCAGTCCAGAACTGTATTTCTTTTGGTGTCTTTTTTTATTCAGTGAAAACATTGAAAAGCCTTGTCTAGGGTAGCAGTCAACCACAATGGTCAGAAAAAGTGGAAGAATGGTTATTGAGCAGGAAACATTCACTCTGCCTTCTTCCAAAGGGCCAGCTGGAGCTGGTGTGTGCAGCCAACCATCCTTACTGAGAATGTGATGGCTTGGGAATGGAAAAACATTTAATAGCATTTACAGTCACTGCAGGCAGATGAGGAGACTGAACCTGAGCCTGCAATTCAGAGGTGAATTCACTTCCCAGCTGGGCCACAGAATTTCTGTGCAACCTCAGGTGAGTTGGGTACTCCCTGGGTGTGCAAGTGCAAATTCTTGTAGCTCTGTGGAAGATTTCTCTGCTTCTGTGACTGGTTATACCAGCTGGAGATCTTGCCACTGGCACCTCATGCCCCTTTGTATGACAAGGTGGGTAGTGCTTCCCTAGATCTTGAGGACCTTGGGCTAATGATAAAGTCACTAACGCATCTCACGAGTGCCTATTGTGATGGGCTTATAAAGCCCTAAACAACCAGAATGAGAAAAACATATAACATGGCATCACATTAACCAGCAATTGATTGGATACTACGTGGCAATGTGCTGTATACTGTATCACAATGCTATTGTGGGCTTTTAAATCTTTAAACACAGCAGATTTTCCTGTTCTCACACAATCAATTCCTCCTCCGAATGGGGAACTTCTGGTGCGTATGACAGATCAGCCATTCACATATTCTTTGCTCTGGAAGACACATTTTTTCAGGAGTGAAGCTGTGACTTTTTGCTTCAGAGGTGATTACACGAAGACAGCTGAACCCATACTGCTTAGCAAAACAATGTATCTGGACAGAATTTCTGTCTATGTATTAACTGTGAAATGTAGTTGAAAGTTGAGATTTTAATTAAAAATCAGGGTTCTTACCTGACATCACTGGAGGGTCATGGAGCAACACAAGAATGCAAATGAGTTCTGGTCTGCTTCAGCAGTGGCTAACAAGCTAGAAGAGATGATAAGGTTTCATAGAAAGCCCAAAGAGCTGAATAGGAAACAGACAGCGTTTCCCTCCCTGCCAGTAAGATCATCAGACCTGTTTTTCTGCTTTTCTATTCCACGCTTGGATCTTCATGGGGAAAAATCTGGAAGGGATGAGCAGGCTCTCAGTCACTGTTTAAGTACCTTGCTTTTCATAAAATCATGAAACAGAAGTGTTTTGTTTGTCATTGCAGTTCACAGCTTCTGCACACTAAATGCCTTCAGATTCCTGCAGAGAGCTAAGCCTGGTGTGCAGGCTGCAGCAGGTAAACATGGTATATCTTAATGAACTGCCAAGTACCAAAATGAGGAAACTTTTTAACACAGCTTTACTTTCATTACTCATGCTAAACTAAACTCCATGAGTGCTCTTATAGCCTGTAAGCCCTGAAAAAAAGGTTTGTGCCTGTGATTCCTGATGTAACATGACTAGGAGGCACAAACCTGACCTTAATTTAGTGCAGCTGAGTCACATGCCTTTGCAAAAGACTGGGTTAATTATTTTTAGTAATTTTTTAAGGGAAAAGAGAAAATGGTTAAGATCTGCATTTAATTAGCAAAGATGTTTGGTTTCAAGAATATGCCCAGCAGGCTGGCGTTTAGCAACATCACAATCTCTTAAGGCAGTAGCTGGTCAGACTAGAGGGGTCCAGTTCTGTGTGCTGTTTAAGTATGATCTGAGAAATAGGTCCTTTCCAGAATATTTTACGATTTCAAAATAAAATGTGATAAGTTGGTGCAAGCAAACAAAGAGGGATTGAAAGGTAAAGAGGTCAAGGAAAAAGGAAGGTCATATTTGGCTTACTGCACGTGCTCTTTTAGCCAGAGAAACAAGAAATCCTAATAGTAACAGCAGGTATCTTTCATCAACTAGTACTTTGATATGGACATTGTTGTGGTGAGGGGTCTTGAAAACCAACCTAAAGGAAAAGACAGAATCCCACAATCATGGAAAGGTTGGGGCTGAAAGGTACCTCCTGAGGTCATCTGGTCCAATCCCATATGCATAGGCAGGGACACCTAGAACAGGTTGCTGGGAACATATCCAGATAGCTTTTGAATATTCCCAAGGATGGAGACTTCAAAACCTTCCTGGGCAATCTGTACCCATGCTCAGTCACTCTCACAGTGAAAAAGTGTTTTCTGATGTTCACAGGAAACCTCCTGTGTTTCAGTTTGTGCCCATTGCTTCTGGTCCTGTCACCAGGCAACCAGGAATAAGTAGAATGTTCTCTATGAAATGGTCTTCACTCACAGATTGCAAGACTCAAGATTTCTGTGCTCACAAAGCATGAGACAGATTACTTGATAAAATTCTTACCAAATTATTCACAAAGAACAGCATTTAAGAAAAACAGGTCTGCTGCAGACACTGTAACTTGAAGACCTGGCCTGAGAAACAAATATACAAAAATTGGACATTCTATATCCAGTATCTTACTTTGCTGTAAGCCAGGGGCTGCATGTTCCATTTGAAATTACTTTGCTTTTTAGGATTTTCATCAGGGTTGCTTGTAATGCCACACTATCACTTTACATTCTTCAAGATAATTGTTCTCCTTTCTAAATCACCACCTTATTCTTGCTCCAGGAATCTAAGCTTTTATTTTGAGCATATTAAAGTCATTAGCATAATTAACACTAAAGGAAAATTTCAGGGAGTTAATATAAGGTCTCCGAAGTTGCAAACACCATGAAAGCAACAACTTTGTTAAGTGACCTGCACTCATTCATCTCAATGCAATAGTAACAATGGAATATTAATTACTAGCATAATTCTACTTCTTACATCAACATTTTAATGTATTTCAGAGGTCATTATTGTAAAAACATCAGCAGCAGTAGCAGAATTTATGGAAATATGTAACTGGCAGCAAGCAGCTTGTTGTTGTCACTGGTGCTGTAGATCTCCAACATTCTTTGCCAAGTATAAATTATGTAGGAGAAGGAGAACATTCTCCAGGTTTTGCATTGAATGAATCTGCTGCCCCCTGTTCCCAAAAATCACAACCAGGTTACAGATCCCTGTGTCTCTCAACATTCTGGTTCTCCCAAGTCCATTTCTACTGTGCATCCACACTACAAAATTGGCCAGTGAACCAACAACTAATTTAGCACTTATATTGTTTCAAGTGATGGCACATAGCTCACTCCCATCTAGCTGCTTTCATCTGGTCCTGGATTATTTGCTGACTCACAATGATCTATTTTTTGACAGGCAATGTCAATGGTTATTAGCAATGCATCAGTCAAGAACAGCAGAACATCTGTATTATGCTCTCAACACTGGACTCAGGTGTCTAATAGAACATACTAATGTAGAAAAGTGGGACTGTGGTTTTCCTTCCCTTATATCAAGACCTAACTTAAAACAACAAACACCTGATGGAATTTGAACAGGAATCTTCTGGACCTGACAGGCCATCAGGAGTACTTCTTAGGCAATGCAAAGTCCACAGGATATGTCTACAGCATATGAACTTGCCTGAAAGGTTTTAAAGACCCCAAAACCTCTAAAGACCTGAATGTCAACAGTGGAAGGTAGATTTCTGAAGAGTATATGTTTTGAGATGGTTGTCATCCCATTCAAAGGGCTACAAACTGCAGAACAGGAATTTTTGATGTTCCCAAGCCTTTCGGAGCAGGGAAGAAAATGATCAGGGGACTGCAGGGTGAAGCAGCACCTTAATCAGCTTCTAGACACTAGGTGACTTCCATCTTCAGAAACCCAGCTGTGGAGAGTCTCTAAGCAGGAAATAGGGAAGAAGCAGGAAAACTGGAAGAAGAAAAATTACTGTTTGGCATGGTCCTCCATCACATCAGAAACTGGACAACTGAATGTAATGAACTATGCCAGAAATTGCTTTGAGACTGCATCTCTGAAAACATGGTGACTGTGCAAAGAGATCAGCCACATTTCTGTGAGGTGTGGACTTACAGGAACTCAGGTGACACATCCGAATGACCAAGACTGGCATCACTTGTAAGAAGACAGAGTTTGTCTAGCTTAGAGACTTTATGTTTATCTGAGGATGTTAAACCCTCTCTAATGAATTGCAGCTTTTACAAGCTGATTTCTCCCCTTTTCCATATTCTTCCATAAGGGGAAAAGAGGCTAGTTCCCAGCTAAGCATTTTTTCTGACTTTGCTCTTTCTTGACTAAGCTAAGCACAAATGAATAAGGAGAATATGTTAAATCATATGACAGATTACTCTCAATAACGGAAGTAGAAGTCACAAAAATAAATAAATCTGAAAATACTGAAGGATCCATCTAAAAAAGCATAAGTTCATTTGCATTATTCATTTTTCACTTCCACACATAAAGTGCACTGGGATATCTTCACTATTTCCCCATCTATTTATCTCATGATATTTTCATGGATCTAACCCCTTTTTTCCTCTCAGATATTCTAGCACTGTGGTTGGAAAGCACAGCTGGGATACAGCTGTGTGCTGTCCATCTTTGATGAGCTATAAATGTTTTCCTTTGTGCTAAGGTTGCCCACTGTTTTGGTTTCTTGAATTCTGGTGGTTAAAAGGCAGATCTGACATCCTCAAAACTACTCTTTTTAGCCAACTGTTGCTCTCATTTTGTATCAGCAGTTTCTAATTAAATAGCACCATACTAGAGGACCTAAAGATCATTAAAAGTATACTCAGGTTGTCTAAGAATAGAAACACAATACAGATGTTGTTTTCTCCATTCAAAACATACTGGTCAGTTTCCTCATTGATTAGCAATTCTGCTAAATGGCTTATAAAAGTCTGACCCCAACACTGTTAATACCTTTGGTCAGCCAAATAAATTCTTTCAAACTTTCACAGTGGAAAAAAAAGTTTATTTTATGATTTTATAACCCTGTCATTAGTAATCTCTGAAACAGCATTCCACCCCCAGGTTGCATTCTGTGGTTATGAACTTCATTTGATCACTGCCCCATCAATTTGACATTAACTGCTACAATTTACAACAGCTCCAGCTTTCTACCTATTATTGTCGTACCTCTGCAAGTGCAAAAAACTGCTGCCCAGGGGAAGCCTGAAAGAATGCAACGTCTTGTTAAAACCTGAAAGGGCAATGGGGGTGGGGGAAACAACCTCCTAGAAGAGGTTTGATAATGAATAATGCTTCATTCTCTACTGTGAACACGGGTGACCTGGCATGTAGACCACAGAAAAGTAGTGAATAATTCACTGAGAGAGTCATAGACCTCCTGGTAGACCACAGCATTGCTTTGTCTCACAAATATGTTCTCCCACAGAACAGGGCTCGACAGGATGTTTTAGTCTACAAATGTTTAAACAAAAGGAGGGTGTGATGGGGTATGCAAGGGGAACACCATGCATGGAGCAGGCCAGCCTGCACTGCTCTTTTTCCATTAGTGGCTGATTGATAATTCTATAGGCTCTGAACATAAGGGTCATGGAAAATAGAATGGCTTTCATGGAGATGAGTCACACAGCTCATGTCCGATTTCTAACCCAGACAAGAAACCAATTACACCCTCAGACAGGAACAGTATTAGTTGCCTGAGCTGAAGCAATGGCAGCGTGGACATTCTGAGCAGCAGCTGGAATCCAGGCTGATGTCCTGACCTTTGTGCTCACAAAAGGAAAAGCGTCCAGAGGCTGAAATATGGTCCCAGTTTCTATGTGAGTTGCTTTCTTTGCTTTTGAGGGTTTCTCTGTCTGAGAGACAAATCTGAAACCAAGTTGTTTCTGTTTAATTTGCAAATTTTCATGTCACTAAACACTATTCAGGCTCTACCTCCTTCTGCCTCTGAGCATGGGGCTATGAATATGGGCCTGGGTCCTGGGGACTGTGCTGGGTACAGAAGAGTGGTGCAAAACCCCCTAAACATTCTGAGGCTATTCTTATGGTATATCAGAAGTTTAAATTTTTTGATCTGATGAGGCTTCTGAGTGAGTCACTTCTATATCCATGTCCTCTCACACTACCTTAGTCATACTAAAAAGGATCTTTTTATTTAATTGTGGTCATTTCCTGCACATAAGATAGTTAGTGTCTAGCCTGTGCTTTCCTTCTCTTATCCAGACAAAAGCTACTCTCATGCTCTGTAATTTGCCACAGTATCAAGCAACTATTCCTCAGTTCTTCCTCCTGATTATCCTCCTATGTTGCACAACCTTCTATAGATCTTTTTTCTAACACGAAGCAGCACCTTATCCTCTCACATGATGAAGGATATGCCTGGTCTGTCAGCTTATGTGACAGGAGGAGGATATCCAGATGCTAAAATTTTAGTTTCGTACTATGTCCTTTGAGCATAGGGCAATGAGGCAGAGGACATGGACGCCCATGACCTGCTGACTGCTATGCCTGGCTCAGGAGGTCACCAGACAGAATAAATACTTCAGGTTGGCACCATGCTTCAGAAGTGAGCAGGATACAATCATTAGTTCATGGGAAGGGGCCACAGGAACCAAATGCAGGGCTCTTGTGCTGTGCATGGGGCCTCTAAAGGAAAGAAATCACGTCTTGAGTGAGATGATGTCTTTCGGTCCCCTTCCCTCTTGGCACTTTTTCCTCAGCTCCACTGCTACTATACTGCTTAGTATGACTCAGTTCCACTCAGCATCACACCAAAGAGGAAAAGAGACACTGCTGTTCTGATTCAATGTCCAAAAGGTTTTTGACTTTTCTGTTTACAGATCATGGACTGGTAAGAGTGCAACAACTCATTCTGAAAATGACCTTTCCAGTCCATGCTGTTCTGCACATGTTTGCAGAATCTCTTTGCTGGTACACTCACATTAACCCAATTTTAAAACTAACCAGAGAATTATTTCAACTATTTTTCAATTGTTGTTGATTTTCACTGTATACTGAAAAACTGTATAAAAAATTAATTTTTAAAAAAGAAGCTATTTTGGCATGAGTGCAGAAAGGTGGTTATTCCACCTTTTTTTTTAATGATGTTTTTAACTCTCAGATCACACTGGAGTTTCTCCTACTTAGCAAAGCCACAAATGCTTTGTAATAGCTGATATTTTTATTTCAGATTCTCAGAAAGAATTAGTCATCATTTGGACTGGTTCAAAGGTATTTGAGAAGTTACACCTAATATCTACAAGCTTCCATTATAATCTTTTCCAACCATCAAAGTCATATGGTCTCGAACAAATTGGTTCATGAAACACCAATCTCTTAGTGTCTTTTTCACTATTTCCATCTATTACATACTGCTCTCAAGCTCAGAAGAAACTTTAAAGGCACACAACTAAAGAATCTTTGTGTATTATTTGGAAAAGTTTGAATGGATTTCCTCTGGCCAGATTTTACTGACTATGACTGGAGAGCTAAATGTTCCTGTTGCTTCCAGTAAATAACCTTTAATATACAATTTTCTAACTTGTAGTGTATAAGAGTGGATAACTCTGCTATTTGTACAAAATAAACCCTCATATGTTCCCAATCAATGGATGCCTGGCAACTTCTATGAGAATTTTGTCTGAGAACAGACTTACTTATTGTTCAGCTTCCAACAGCAGGACTCACAGATGGGATCCTGCCACTCACTGTCTCCTGTTTTCCTGCTTTCTATAGGGGCCTATTTGGATGCCAGCAACCACTGGCATACAGGGGAGCCAGAAGCACTCTCAGCCTCTCAGAAGTCACTCAGGGCCACAAGGACAGCTTCGACAACATGCATGCAAAGAGGTAAGAGAGATTCAATTTCATTTTCAAAGAGGGATGCTCTAAAAGACACTGCACAACACCTCTTACACATTTTAATAGGTGTTCCACCTCCTTCAAGAAAGACCATTACCAACACAGTACAACTCCAATGGTTACTACACTACTATTTCAATCTACTTCTTTATCAAGGTGTTGCCCCTGCCATGTTGACATCACTCTCTATCACTGACTTGTTAATAAGACTTTATCTTCTGACAGTGCAGGCCACAGGCCCTGTTCCCATGATGCTGACCAAGAAGAGCTTTCCTTCTCTGGTTGCCCTTGGGAAACAGAACAGAGATAATCTAACTCTTTGCCCTATAAAATTTGCATGTTGTTTTGAAAGTCAAAATGCAAATAATTCATGAATTTTGTAACCCTTTCTAAGGGAAGAGAAAAATGGTAAGTAGAATTGGGTCTGCTATTTTTATCCATGTGTCTAGTTGATTACGTGTCATTCTTCTCACATAGAACTAAATATCTTAAATGCAAATAGCCAGAGGTTGTTGTACGTTTTCTGCCCTTTCCACAGCTGTTCATTATAGAGCTCAACAGCGGCTGACAGCAGGTGAATATGTGGATGATGGGCCATGGATATATTCTCTTAAATAGAATGAATAAACCATTAAATGATCTTGTTTCTTGATATGCCTGAATGCAAGCTGCATCTACAAGCAAAACAACATTACATTCTGTATAGCAAATCCTTCTTGTATTTTGCAGCACATCAGTCATGCAAATTTTATGCTATAATCTTTTAAGCAATTATAACCTCCATTTGTTTTTAATTATATAGAGTATCCTTTTGCTTTTAGTTCTATACAATTGAAATAAGGATGCACAAACCTGAAGTATTAGACTACTTATATCTGGTTCATTTTTTAAACTGTATTTGGTGTTTTATATAACTTGTTTGACCTGGGTAAGAATGAGTGACAGTGTATCTTCCCTTTTTGAGAATCAGTATCTTTGAAATGCACTAATATGCTAATTTAGCTCTATGTCTACATGCCATTTTTATCATAGGAATTGAAAATTATTTAGACAGTGTCATTTTAGGGTGAATGCATATTCCATGTATGTAACATATATGTATGTATACAATGCAGACATAAATTGCACATTTTAAGCAAAAGGAATTAAAAGATTAAAGAAAATATAAAATTAGTCCTGAAGCATCAGCTCCAAAAAGTAACCACAATATTTTAACGACTTTTGATTTAGAAATCTAACGCTGGATTTGGAAGTGTCTCTCTTTAATGACAGGTTTTTATTTTCTATAGAAATATTACTTCAGTTGTAGGTCTGCTCTTGATTTGCTCAAAAGGGGATTTATTTTTCTGTAGCTCTGGGAATGAAGGACCTTCAACTTTTTCCATGACACTCTGTCCAGGCATGACGCTCTGCTATTTGACCTGGTCCAGGAGAGCATGGGTTTTTTTGTAGGTCAAGCATATCAGAGCATTCCTTTGTGTAAGGCAGAATTAAGAGGGAAAAGCGTAGGACCAGGCTGGGTTGGTGACTCCATCTGAGGGATGGTATCCCTGCACAGTTAT
>JAOXXN010000265.1:28514870-28537757 GCA_026770055.1 Myrmophylax atrothorax | reverse complement strand
TAGTTACTATTTTTAAAATATTTTATTTCCATTCCTAGCAAATATTGAATCAACATAAATAAACATATCTAAGCAACAGATTTCATATATCCATACTTTCAGGGAGATTTATTTCTTTTGTGAGCACACCCATATAGATTTTCAGGTGAGCTTTAAAATTTCTTTACTGGAATTGAATACCAGAAAATGTTTGATAACAAAAGCCTAAAAAAGCTCCTACTATTTGAAGTAACAGTTAGACATGTTTCATCTCTGAAGGATTTAAACTAAGCAGGATTCTTAGTTTTAGAAGTATTAATACACAATTTTATTTCTTTAATAACCAAGACCATTTCATATTAAAAAGTATAAAAATAATCATAAACTTACATAACTTATTCCCTATATAACCCTCTTTGCTTTACTTACTTATTAGAGCTGCAGACAACAGACACTGTGAGACACATGTGGAGACCAAGCTTCTACTTACTTCTGCAATTCAGGTATTGAATTATACAAATCATATTGAAGCACTGTGAAGAAAAAAAATCTCAAATATATGTAATGCAATATAATTTTGGAAGAGGTTTCCAGCTATGTCAGATACAAACACCAGGATTAGTTTAATGAAGGAGGCAGCTCTGCCTTAGTCTATGAATAGCTGTATGTGTCAGAAGGTGGGATGCAAGACAAAACATCGGCCAATATCAAACAAAAGCAAATGTGTATCACACTCTTGTTTTTTACAACACTTCTTTTGAGTGGCTGCATAACATGAATACTTTTTATTTTTAATGTCAGTAATGTCCCTGGTAACATAAAAAGCCAGAACAATATGCTGATTGCTGGAATCTTAAAGCATTGAGGATGACTTTGAAAGCTCATTTACACTAGTTCAAATATCAGGTGCAGGTATCAGTCAGCAAACTTCTAAAAGATGTCCTCTAGCACACCGTAAATGGGTAAGATGCAGACCAGCTCAACACAAATCCTTCTTTTGTCTTTCTACAACTGAGACCACAGCTGAGTACCTGCAGAAAAGATTATGTACAGACGTCTTCAAAGATTCAAACAAAGAGTATTAAGGAAAACAAAGTATTGTGAATTCAGGAAACTATATTTGGATCACTACAGTTGCCAAAACACTGCACAAGTCAGACTGATTTGTCATCTAGAAAGCCACAAAAGCTGGATCTGTCAAATTAATGTGAAACTCCACCAGCGTCTATCCTGTTTCATGGCTAGAAATAGCCATGATTTATTTTATTAAGTAGCTGAGAACATAACATAATTAAAAAGTAACAAAGCAGCTTGCAGGATAGCGGTGTTCTATCCCAGAACTATGTAGACCTAGAAGTTATTTACACACATATGGATCATTCACTGCCATTTTTCTGGGGTATGACACAAGTTTTTAAACAGCCCACAGTGACATATATATTCACAAACATTCTCAGACAGACCAATTTTCTCACAAGCTTTGATTCAGAAAGAGCAAGTGGATCTCTAGAGTATGTTATACAACTTTGAGACTGGACCTAAACTCACTTTCAATATCAATGTTACCTTGTGCCCATTCTGCTCTAACATGGGTCTCTTGTGCCAGTAGCAAACCTTTTATCTCCAAACTTTGATACAATTACCTACTGACTCATTGAGAAGAAAGGTCAAATGCTATTATTCTGAAATATGTGGATTTAGTGGCAATACAACTAAAAGTATTTCATCTCAAATACAGTTCTCATGCAAAGTAGTTGAAAATATAGGACAAGCTTCTCTGGCTGACACAGAGATTAAATCATCAGGAACATACTGAAGTATGCTCCGTGGATCTTTAGAAATGCTGGCAAGATTTCCATGAAGTTAGTAGATTCTTACCTTCTCTATAACTAAAAAGGATGAACCAATGCAAGGAAAAGTGACCCAATTTCCAAAAAGGATGCTTCAGATATTCTTCTGTGACAATCTAACAACAAATTCCTGCTCTGCATCCAATTCCATCTTCATTAAATAATTTCCTTTACTGCAGAGCATGTTATGAGGCTGTCCACACTGAACAGTGTGAGTGACTCAGTAGTACAACAATGGAGTCATCCAATATCCTAAAACAAAAAACAAACAAAAAGATATAGCCAGTGAACTTGATTCTTCCTTGAGAAATTCTTCTGAGTATGTTATGCAACAGCCTTCCTTGGAACACATCAGCAAATCTGTCAAAGATGAGACCCATTATATGGACTCTGTTTTTACCGCTTCATGCTAATAACTTCAACAGGACCAGGCTGAAATGCCTGTACATGTTTGTATGTTATTGTTGAGCCATTAGCAAACTCCCTGTGAACTCTGTCAATTACAGTTCACACTCTTCTCACTAGGCAAGAGTTTGTAGGAAGGATTGGTCCTAATTGACAATGAGGGGGAAAACCTCCTATTTGGAGGGGGAAACACCACAGCTAGAGCTGTGATGCGATGTTTGCCCTCAGAGTGCCAAAAGCCACTCACTACTCTATGCCCTCAGGCCATGGTCCATACAATTCACCGGAATAGCCATAAATGACAACTCCAGATGAAACACCTTCCACAGCTGCTGAAAGACAAATTCAGCATTTTGGATGTTATTGTGTTGTTGTCAGTATGTGGAGAAGCACAGGGCATAATAGGGAAGTTTTTCCTACTATGCCCTATTCCCATAACCTTCTTCGCATTTTCTTTAAATCCCAGGCATGCATTTCTCTTCATTATGGAAAATGTATGCTTAATTTAAGGACCAAAACTGAAATGCTGCTTACAGTAATGTTTCCTTGAGTCTTATTAACTTATGAACTCTTGGTGGGTTGCCGAGCACTCAGAACAGCTTTTCTGGTTTTTTCCAAGCTACATCAAAGTGTTTGTCTCAAGGGCCTGAGATTTTTTAATAATGTCAGGGAGGGAAAGTCTCAAGAATGATTTTCTAATATTAGTTGTGTGTGCTACAACTGTATTTCTCCCTCTTAGCGATTCCTCTACACTTAACTCAGAAGGGAAGTATTACTCCAATGCTAGACAAGTGATGTGCAGGTTATCTGATATATTACTCCTTCTGGTAATCTTGGAGTCAGAAGAGGGCCTCAGCCATGCAGTGTGAATCTGTACCCAAAACTGCTTCTGTTTCAATGACTCAGGATATTACAGAAAGGTCACAGCAGACTCCAGGTGAACTACAAGGCACTGCAACAAGTACAACATAAGCTTTTGCTTACAGTAGACCCTATCATTTCCACATGCACTAGATCCACATCCATGAAAAGTATATATAGATTCAAATAATGGTCTCGAGCTAGCAGCATTCAGACCCGATGATGAATCATTGACTATGAATTATTCAGGTGCACACTTGGAACAGTGATGGACCTTCCCTTTTTTCCGATAAAGCCTATTTGTACAAACAGTCCTTTTCCCCCCTAAATTACATTAAGTCAGAGCTGCAAAGTAAACACATTGCTGATGGGATGCAGAAGGCTTAGAGCAGCGTATCTTAAAAACTACAACCTCTACTTCAGCATGTATTAGACAATATTTAGACAATTAGTATCCATGCATTTTGTGAACTGTGAGAGGCAAAATTCATTCAATAATAGTCCTGTGGAAAGACTTATAAGCTTGCCCTGATGCCTGAAGAAGCAGCTGCAGTGTCTCTCTGTCAGAGATGCAGAACCAGCAGGTAGCATGTATTTGCCACTATATTTTACCTCAGCAGTTTCTAGAAAATTTGAGAGCCAGTTATCAGATTTTAATTCTCTCTACTAGTTATCCTTTTGTTAGCCTTTTCAGATGCCTTGCATGGCTACTGATACAGTGAAAACTTCAAGCCGCAGCAGCACATAATGATGCCAACAGTTGTGAACATTAATTGCCTCAGCAGGAGAGTGCAAATTAAACATGGCAAACCAGCAGCTCTCCTTTCAGCAAGCAAATGTCCTGCCTTCACTTCCCAAGGGATCAGAGCATCTTGGCCTCTGGCCTCTGCTTCTTACGGAAGAAAACTACTTGCATCCATAAGCTCCAGAGATCTGTTTGACTAAAATTGGTCCTTAAAAGCAACCTGGAGTGGACCTAAGTACACAATGATATTGCTTTATGTTGCTATGCAAGATAAAGAAGTCACATTGACATTCTAATGCAATTCTAAGCTAAGGGCGAATAAACACTATGAACATTGATCTGCAAACACCAGCCAGGCTTGTTCTCTGATACATTCCACAAAATAGACACAGACATACAATTGAGAGGAGTCCAAAAAGAAAAATGGTATCACGTTTTTCTTGGTTTTTTTCCTGTGGAGTAGGGAGTGTGGGGATTAATCAATATGTCTGCAGTGTGGGTGATAAGACCTTGGCTCCTGTGGAACAGGGAGAGATCCAGCCAGAGTGTGCAAACCCATGCTGGGGCAACTACATGCCACTGCCCTGTGCTGCCTCAGAGACCTACAGAAGGAAATCCAGAGATGTCACCCCTCGGGCCTCCCTTTCGTACCGGGGGATTTGCTGATGGACGCGGGAGTTGAGGTTAGCTGTTGCTGACTTTTTCCCAGGCTGAGTCTCCTGCACAATGCTCCACAGCGACACAACACCAAATTAGTCCTTTCAGCTCTGACATTACCCAGACTGGGGAAGTTTTAAGTCTCGGGCTGAGCTTTGCAGCTTACAGTAAACTCTCTTAGGATGTGCTGAGTGACTTTATGCTGTGTGTAGTATATTGTAATTCTCTATCTATCTCCTTTCTCATTGCAGTTTCAAAGAAACATACTTCTTTTTTAAAAGTAATTCATTCATTTAGTGTTACAGGTAACCTTGAGTGACCCCAAAGACAGAGACAGATAACAAAGACAAGACCTAATCCTGAATCATGTTAATGCTGAGTTTTGTTGGGAATTTTGTCAGAGCTGGGATAAGAGGAACTGGCCACAAAAAATCTATGGAGGCACAACTCTCTCAGAAAATTTAACCTATTGACCTCTACCTAATTAGTAATCAGGTTCTTTTCACTCATCTGAATTACAAACATCAGCAAGAGAGGGAGGGAAAAATCCACACTGATGCTTTACATCAATTAATTCCAACAGAACGTCAGAGTTTATGTATTATTAAACCTGCTATATAATTACATCACTTGCAGTATTTTGTTAGATATCTTATCACTTTTTTTCCTATATCACTCATTCATTTCTTTCAAAATATTTTGTCATTAAATATTTCTCTTTTTTTAATCTCTCAATTCTTTGGTTCTGATTAGACATATTTTATTGCCAATGTTCATCGAACATCAGTAGTAATGCAGGACCAGACTATGGTCCTCTTACTCACAATAGCCAAAAATTGTGTGAACCTCTGTTGACTTAAGTGTAACCCCTTGTGTGAGTACCTGTACACCAGTGGGAGAGCTTCACAAATCTGGCATGTGGTGCTTTTTGGTCACTGACACACTTACACTTCAGGGGACTTGAAAAAGATAGTAGCTTATTGTTACTCTGCCAATAATTTAACCTTTGAAAGTCTTGTAAATAAGTAGACATTAAAGAAAAATATTCCTGTTTGCCCCAATTTATTGACGAGAAAAGATGGACAGAGTGATGATGTACCATGTCTGAGCCTTCATAAGTATTTCAGAAAAAAAGTGGAAAGTGACTGTGACACTCAGTACTGTGGCTCATGGGCCATAAGACAGATTGTCGGGAGACTACTGTCTGCAGCTCCTGGGTTCATGCCTTCTGAGCCCAGGATGAAATCCAGACCTAAGTTGTTCCTATCTATTATTTGTGTATTTATAGGGTGTCAGTCACTGAGGTACTGAAATGCCAGACTAGCCCAAGGCCACAGACTCAGCATCCAACTGGAGTTCAGATCTCAGAAATTCCTCTGTCCCATTCCCATGCTCTGTCATCTCCTCTACACCACATGAAAACAAAAATAAAGCTCCGTTCACCTTTATCTCTAGGACTTTTTCATGTCATATGACAGATACAAGCATGGCTGCTAGAAAGCTTTGACCCTTTTTGTCTACCTTCCTATAGGAATTCTATTATACAAAAGAGCAGTGTTGCAATCATAAATCAAGAAACTTATTTCAGGATTGCCATAGTAAGATAACTGCATTCCCTTTGCTTGGACTGGACATGAAGGAGTAAGAGAAACAGTGGTGATGGAAACTATATGTTAACATTCAGCTCAGAAAAGTGTTTGTTCATTGTTTTAACACACTTTCTATTTGTTCTGTCCAAGACGATAAAAATACAGCTTGGGAAAACAGTGAGGCAGTGCAAGAAGGGAACAGCTGGATTTTTTTTTTATTCCTCTCTTATCTTTTTCTAGCAATAAAAATCATGTTGTGAGCAGTGAAGGTGACTTTTTATATAGGTCTTGCAAACTGCAGGGACTTGGGAACCTCAAATCTAAATTTTCTGAGGAATCTAGAAAAGTTAACTCTTGCCTAAAGCACAGTTAAAACCAAAGAGAACAGGGCTAACCTAATTAAACACATCTGACTGTATCTGAGTTAGTTATCACTACTGCTAACAGAAAGAAATAGGCAAATCAGCTAAGCAAGGCCAGGTAAATATTACTCTGTTTCTTTCTCTTCAGTAGTTACGTAGGAAGTTTGTTGGCTACTTTAAACATGGCTATCTGTACTAAAGGCCAATGAGATGAATTCCAGTCTGAGTCACCACAGTTTAATCAGCTTTATCCTTATAGTTTCTGGATGATGAACAGTTTAACATAAAGCATGAAGTGTATAACTATTTATTTCATCTGCTTGAAATAAATATCACAGTTTATCATTTCCCTGTTCTCTCTGAATGGCTCAACCCTAGGGGCCCAACTTGGTAGGTATCATTCAACAAAAATTTCTCTTTAATGAGTTAGAAATGAAGGACAAAGACCTAAAGGGCTCACAGAGGCTTCTCTGCCCTCCTGTCTTCTAACTTCTCTCCATTTTCTTCTCTCTCACCTAAGCTCTCATCACCATCTACAGCTTTTAGCAGCTGGTGGCCGTGATAAAGCAGGTCAGCTGCTGGAATTCTTCAGATAACTTTTGACAGTTAATTTGGATCATCAGTGTACAGGAATAGTGCATTTCTGAAAGCCATACTCACTTTATACACCAGTGCAAATGGCTAATGTTCAAATATGTCAAACAGCTCAGGATTATGTACACTGGAAAGTACGAATTTAATTTCCTCCATTTAATAATTAAAAGAGAAACTTGTTTTTAAATTTCACAATTGCAGAGTAGACATTTCATTTGACTTCAGGGTTGTTTTCTGTGAAGTGAGGTGGTTCATACCACATATAGCATTAATTCAACAACACACTAAAGTACACAGAGTTTTAAGCAAGCAAGTAGCCCTAATGAAGTAAAGAAATTAATATTTCACTGTCTTTCAGTAGTCAAGATCTGAGAGTCTGAAAATTAATTTCTATTTTATCTTCACAGAAAAAGCAATAAAAAAACATTTATTTTTTAGAACCTATTCATGCAGTAACTAATGGCTTGACTTTGGACTGTGGTATTGTCCTGATAAACTTTCTTTCCAAGGTACTGCTTAGTTTCCTTCAGAGCAGGGAGAAAGCAACAAAGTGAGAAAGATTGACATGGGGTTGTGTTTGAGGCCAGATTACCCAGAGGTAGAAAGTGGTGGGCAGCCTTCCTTGGGACGCTGTTCCAGTGGCATAGTATGTCTTTTGATTATAGAAAAGCTGCTTTCAAAGGCATCCTAGCAAGTCCTGAAGGACGCTCTGACTTTCAAAATGGGACAGAGAGTTACTGTTTAACACTGAAATACTGTTTATTAAATAAACATTACATCTAAGTAGCAAGAAAACACATGAAACCATTGCAAAAGTAATGTATTTTCTTCGCTGCAGTGTTGTCCATGTTATTTTTCTTGAAGAAAATATTTAGTATTGGAGCAAATGTTCAAGAATCACTAGTAATATAAACTGAAATTTACTCGGTCAGAAATACTGTGTGTTTTCCATGCTGTTTCATCACTGGTTTCAATGTTTACTCCTGAATAATTACTTTCTTTTTCACAACTCAAAGATCTTCTCATTGGTGCAGGAAGAAAGTAAAAAATCCTCTGTGTGTGACATCAGCCTGCTGCCATAGCAATGCATGAAATCTTAACATGAAACCTTTCAGGTTAAATTCTGCTCTTAATTATGCTTGATTCATACTGTTGGCTTGCATATTTTTGCAGAAATTTAAGAGAGGGGATATATTGCAGGACTATTGTGAATACAGCTCTGCTCCCATGCTAATCTTACTTTGCTGGTTTCAACCAAGTTGCTTCTGATTTATGTTAGTTTAGCAGAGATCAGGTTCAAGCATGAAAATCATGAGGAAGTTATAGACCTTTATTCAAAATAAAAATATTTTTTCTCATTAATCAGGAAAGGCTATGGAAAAAGTAAATAAGTGACTTTACATTTGGCTGATATGTGGGAACATTTGCTCAAGTACTGAGTCCCCCTTTAAAGAAAAATAACATGTGCTAAAGCTATAAAAGGAGTCGAAACAGCGGATTAATTGAGGAGATTGATTTCAGTTCTCCCCACCCTAGTTTAATAGGCTTTTTCCCAACTGGGTTTTGGGAAGTTTGGTCTTTTAGACCGCTTATTCTTAACAGCAGTAAGGAAGAAATCTGGAAATTGATTTATTGTGAGGATTTTCCATTGTACTAATACTGCTTTTTTTCCCCCTACATTTTACCTAACGTGAATCTGTTAGAATCTATATTTTGCATCTACTAGTATCATATATCTTCTTTTGACATTGTGCACAGAAGACCTAGAGCCTGTATTAATTAAAAAAAGAGAACAATTCATAAGGGTATTTTAGTACAACATATAGCTCTTATTTTCAGATTGGTTGGGATTGTGAACTTGTTATCACTCTACTGTGCTTTAGAACTGCTGTGTGTTAGCTGAGAAGCATAGAGTTAGGTCAAGCCTGAGAACTAAAAATCTCCCATAACAAATATAGCATTTGACCAAAGACCAAATTCTGGTTTGGTTTTGGGTCATAAAGAAGTAAGCCCCTCATCAATCAAGTTCTTTTTTGAACTGTTCTAATTCCAGGACATTAACTCTTAAAAGCCCCAGGAGTCGAAACAGAAAGAAATAACTTCTTTTAACAGAGGATGCTCTTGCAACTGCAGCACCGAGACATACCAACAAAGACAGCTGTGTCCCACGCTGCAGGAGCCAGAGCTCAGGGCAGCTCTGCCAAGGGAGCTGCACCAACTTGTGGTCATATTAAAGGTGAGGACATGCAACTGAAGGCAGCTATTTCTCCACATTGCTCTAACCTCCTGCTGTTTAAACCTCTGGCACAGTGCAGCGTCCTCCGGCTTTACTGCAGCTCTGCTAGCGGATTTGGTCCTGCTCCACATATACTGGTGTAACTCAGAGCAGAGTCAGACACACCAGGTCAGACCCTTGGCTGCATTCACAGACCACACACCAGCAGGCTTAGCCTTACCTCAGCTAGTAACAGCACAAGCTGGTCAGAAACCAGCAGGGAAATGCTTCTGGATTTTTAACAGCATAATTTTTAATTGCAAAAATGTTCTTTCAGGTTTATTTAAGTCACAGGAGATCAGAACAGCAGGCAGGGGATCAGCTCACCAGAAGAATGTTCAAGGCCAGGTTGGGTGGGGCTTCAAGCAACCTGGTCTAGTGGAAGGTGTTTGTGGCCATAGCAGAGGGTATTGGAACTAGGTAATCTTTAAGGTCCTTTCCAACCCAAACCACTCTATGATTCTATGAAGAGTACCCCAGGCACAATCCTTTCTCTCTAGGAATGGGTATGCCCATACCATGGCTAGTAACTGCTGACTCTATGATGCAAAGCACGTGATCTGGCCCCTGTACTACATTTCCTGTCAAAGCTGTACCTCGAATTTATGAAACTTGGTGATCTTTTTTCCCCTGTTCTGTTTTAAATCAGGCTGAGAATTCATCTGAGCATTCAGAGATTTTTAATACCGTCTTTTTCTGGCTAAGCAGACGTAAAGTTTTATTATTTTCCCACACTACAGGCTTTCCAAAATGTACTGCATTTATAAGTATTAATGTAGGAAGAGGGAAAGAAAATTGGTAATTATATCTCCTGTCCTTTCTTATCAAACCTGTGTGTTGGAAGAGAGGGAGAAATTGAGCAAAATGAGAACAGAATTTATTGCAGACATTTCTCAGCTGAATGTCTTCCAACTAAGCTTCCTCTCCCAAACCTTGTGATTTCAAAGACTATGTAAAATACATCTTATATGCAAGGATTTAAGTGTGGCTGTTTTTGCAATGCAGGAAAATAATGTTTCCAGTCTAACTCAAATACCAAGGAAAAAAAAGTGTGTTCAGTGATATCTCCCAGAACTACAGCTCTATTGTGATCATACAGAGATTTTAAAATGCCTGGCCTGTCTATAGAAACCAGCTGTGGAAAAAAAAAGCCACCAACCAAAACCAAACCAAACAAACAAAAAAGAAAACCCAACCAAAACTATTGCTACAGAACCTGAAGGAAAGCACAATTAGTGAATGTTCTCACTTACTCTCCAAACACTATAGCATGTGCTTCTTTCCCCAGGATATCTATTAGTGATCTCAAAGGGTCATTTGCCTGTCATATTATACCCTGGAGCTTTGAATCAATATTTGCCTACTCCTGTCAACCTCAAGCACTTAAAAGTCATGAGTTCTACCCTAGGCCAGAGTGTGATGAGCTCCCCAATACTTAGATGCTTTTTTCTAACTCTCATTTTTCATTAGAAGGTTGAGATTATATTTTTAGATCATATCTTTTCTTCCCAGATATCCATACAGAATTTGTAGTACTGCCAGATCCAAAATATGGAGAATATTGAGAAGTCTTTGGGACCCACACCTGTGGTCAGCTCACTGTGGCTTTGTTTGGCATTATGCCTCACTCAGCTCCATGTGAACTCAGGAATGCTCACCTCCACATCTACAACTTAACTTTGCAAGAAGCTCAACCCAGAGACCAAAAGCAAGCGCACACTCTCCAGCTATTGATCAGTTCAGCCCCCAGACTCACATCTGTTTCTTGACCTAGCATCACTCCTGCTCCTTTCGCAGCACTGGCTGCTCCACATCTCATGGGATCAGTCTAGGGAGGGTTCAATCTTTTCCCATCTGCCTTGTCCTGAAGAGGGAGATGCCCTCTTCTGAGACAGCAAGATGTGAAGAGGAGATAGTGGGCAGTTCCTTCTGATCTGTATGGTCTTTTCACGACACCTTCTTCTTCTCCCCGTGGGGTTAATTTGGGGGTCTCCCTCTTCCACATTCCACAAGAAAATGTTGCCTGCTCAGGCACAAGGAAGGAGTCCTGTGAGCTGCCCCCAGTAGCCTTGCTGGCTTTCCTGTGGCTGCTGGGGACACAGCAGAGGCAGCTAGTGAGGACTGCAAAGCATACAAGTACTGCAACCTGTTACGCCACTGGGACCTCAGTGTTTGTTGCACATGGTCTTTGTAAACCAGGCCTAAAAGTGCGACAGCACTATTTCTTTGCACCTGTTCTGGGTAGCCTCACTCAGGCTGGTTGTCTTCAACCACAATTGCAAGACAGGCAAGATGTTGTGTCTACAGATGCCTTCCAGGGACTTCTTTTATTTCAACTAGAAATTCCCTGGCACTTCCTTTCATAAAATATCCAGTTTACGACTGTTTCTCATTACTTTTAGTGACCAAGCTGTACATAAACATGCAGCTATCAGTTACACTCAGTTCAACACTCAAGTAGGAAAATTGTCTGATCAATCATTCATACAAGAGGCAAGCTTTAAGTTTGGCCTCAGTTTCTGAGGCAGATTTTTGAAGTTCTTAGTTTAAAATGTCATTATATCATTCAGTTCTAACTAGCTATTGAAGTTACTGTAGCACCAGTGAGAAAACGAGGAAATCCTAATGAAAAACAATGTTTTTTCACCCCTGCATTTAGGCATAGAGCATGCATCAAATTCCTAGAATGAAAACTATACAGGATGACATGGGTGTTATGAGTTAAGACAAATCCAAGGGCTCACATGAAAGATTATGTACATCATGGAAATTCAGTATTGGGATGAATGTGGGCTTTGGGTTTGAAATTAATGTGGGTTAAATTTTTCACATGTTCCAATGCACCCTGCTCCTCTTTGTTTATTTTATAGTGATCTGCTGGCTTTCTGAAACTACAGCATTGCACAGGTAACAAAGAAGAACGGTTACCTGTTTAGGAGTATAAATTCTACCTAGTCAATGTGCTGAAGCACAGTGAATACTTCCACACAACAGTATCTTTAAAACTTAGGTCCAGGCTACAAAGTAAGCCTGAAGAGGAAATAGCTGGGGAAGTGTTGCTGCATCCCAAATCTCTATACTTTAGTATCTGGGAAGTTATGAAGAACATGTAGGCAGGGGAGGTTCCCATAAGATCCACAGCAAAGAATATGGAAATCATACATGAAATCAGGTTGAAACATTCAGCAGGGTTAGGAAACCTAACAATCTAGAAACAGCTGCCTGAAAAACGTCAGGGAGAAAAAATGGTGAAACAGGTTTTCTATGAAATATGAGTTATGGTTAAGAAGTTTGCTACTCATGAATTGAGTAGCAAGAGGACAAGATATGATGGTGATGAGAAACAATAGACTCTGGTTACTCCTTTTATGTTGGAGGTTATATTTTCTTCAATCACTTGTTCCTAGGGACTGGATTAGCAGCCTTACATTTCTCATTATTACTGTACTTGTCAAAGAAATTGTACTTAAGTTGTTTACATATTATCATCTCTGGAGCTCCTCTTAAAGGATCCCTCTTGGGGTAACTTGGATCTGGCACGTGGAACATGAAGATTTGCAAGCATCTCAGAGTTTCAGGGGAAGAGGCTCTCCACTACACTGATGTATAATGAGACATTAGTAAAAGGAATCAAGTGAAATGCAACACATCTAACAATATCCGCAATGGGACTGCTTTTGATGATTGCCAAGATTCATCTCTTTGTTTGACCTTTCCCTCCTTGAATGTATTTACTAGTACAATCTGACTCTCCACCACAACTTCTGCTGGCCTCCTGCATCAAAGAAGTATAATTTTGCACACTGATAGTAACTCATCCTCTCAAAGGCACAAGGTTAACCTTTTCCATTAGAACTGGGAGGGGAGGTAGGTAAGGAAAACCATGTAAGCAAATTTCTAGCAGTGAAAAGAGTAGCATAGTCTCACTAGATTCTGTTTTCCAGGCAAAATTCTGCTTTCAGAGTAACACAGACACTTCTCACTGACCTCAGCAGAAGTCATGGGTGAGTTTGTCTTCTTGATATCTTTGTGAATCAAGGAGAGAGAAACTGGTTGGTCTGGGATTTCCAGGTCCAACTAATGCACCAAACATACCCACTATTTCCTATATATTTTGTACATACTCACATATTATCCTGGTTTTTCCTTATGTTTGTGAAACAAAAGGAGAAAAAAAAAAAAGGAGTATGTTTCTCTTGCATTCCCTTTCTGTGAAAAATAACTCAGGCTCCAGAGGGCTCGTAAATTTTGCTGATAGGAATCAAATTGATAAAAACCATCTTTTGTGGACACAGCCCTGCACCCTTCATTTTTGAATGCTCTCTTGTTGGAATGGAATCTGTACAAAAAGCACCCTGGCCCCCAACAAGGGAATAAGAGAGGGAAAAGCCCTTCATTTCTGCTGTCAAATCTGTATCACCATTCAGGATCCCTGTGTCCTGTTTCTCCCATATGCTTTTCAAGTCATTCCTCTGAAAGGTAGGAGACAATAATTTTAGCCCTTAAGCTGTGAATGGAAGAGTAACAAGCTCGACAAGCCTCAGGTCAGTGTTCTGATGACCAGACTGATGTGTAAAAGATGGGAATCATGCTCTCCACCATCAGCTGTGTGAATCTGAGCCTGAATTTCTTCCAGTTGGCACACACTCCCTTGATTTTCCAAGCCAGGACCACCTTCTAGGAAGTACCAAGGCAGGAACAAATTTTCAAAAGAAACCACTCTTCTCACTGTCTTGGTATTGTCTGCAGTGTCCTTGACCAAGTCTTCAAAACTATATACTTTAGAAAGAAAAATGCTTTCACTTCAGGAATGTCAATTCTTCTCTCTTTTCCTCCTTATAAAATCTATTTTCATTTTGTAGTGTGTTAGCTACATTTGATAAATCATGAGGTAGGGGTCAGTGAGATTTTGCCGTGGTTTGACAGATTTTCCAAGTACTGACTAATCCTGACAAATTTCCCACTGATTGCATTTCAAGATACAGTTTTGCCACTGGATCAAAGAATACAGACTTTGTAAGGTATCTTGGTGTGTGACCAAATTTCTTATACTTAGTACAATGAGAAGAATGAAAGCAATCCCTGCTAATGCAGGCACAAGAAAATATTGTTTTCCAAGTATGAAGGAAATGTGCTGAAAGATTTTATGAAAGGTTGTGATTCTGTATTTTTTGTACCAAGTTTTAAGCACATTGGCTCAGGTGCTTTCCTTTGATGCAATTAAACAATGTACAGCATAAAATCATTAAGTATTACAGAGAATCTCAAAACAATTGTTTGAGTTCAAACTGAAAGAGGGAAAATTTAGACTAGGTATATGGAAGAACGTCTTTACACTCAGGATGGTGAGGCACTGGCACAGGTTGCCCAGAGAAGTTGTGGATGCCCCATGCCTGTAAGTGTTTAAGGCCAGATTGGATGATGCATTAAGCAACCTCATCTACTAGGAGGTATCTGCCTATGGCAGGGGCAGAGGAACTAGATACCTTTGAGGTCCCTTGCAACCCAAACCATTCTATTATTCTATAATCTAAACAGGAAAGTGAGTCCTGAAACTTTTTCTTCTCAATTAGCATAAGCTGGCCAAGTAATTCCGTGTGAGTTTGACAAATCCCTCTTTGCTGACTCCTTTGTTCTGACTTTCTGGATTTTCCATTATATCATGTTTAAGTACATAAATATAAGCAGAGAAATATAAGGCATATTTAACTGATAAATCAGGTGGCTTGATATATTTTCACATCAGCCTTGACAGATAGATAGGCAGAGTCTGAGAAAATGACATCTCCAAACGAGTAAGGATGCTTTGGCACATCCAGTACCTCAGCTTACTTAATTGTTGATACCTCAGAGAGGCAACTAACATACAAGGAACCTTTCAGGGTGGAGAATGAAAAAGCACGAATATTTGGCAACACTCCCCTCTAACTAAATCTAGAGAGAGACTTAGTGCCAAAGCAAGAGGTCAGGGCTACTGCAAATTGTGTTGTGACACTCCATGAAAGAGAAGAAACCTGAAACACAGATGAGTGCTTAATCATCAACTGTTCAGGATGCATCACTACTGAAGAGACTTGATATTTGAATTTGGCAAAAACTGGGGAAAAAAAGAACAAGCATTCAAATTCTGTAAACATTTCTGATTTTCAGAAATGCTGCCCACTCATTATCCCCTTTCCCTTCTGTTGCATTTCTGGCTCTTAACCATCTCTGAAGAGCATCCTTTGTTTTGTTTACTTGAGGCTTTTATGTTTCCATGAACTCCGATGTTACCAGGTTTCAGAACTCAAATGTTTTCTGAAAATGCATTTCAAAGTAATTTCAAACTGCTAAAGGAAGCAGAATCTTAAATTTGTCAATAGACACACTAGCAGCATAGTGTCTTCATCAAGTATGAAAATAGAAACAAGGTAATGCTGCCTAATACACAGGAATACCGATAATTTGAATAATGAACATCAAATATCAAAAACAAGATATGCATTTAAAACACAGAAAGCAAATGTATCTCGTTCTTTCAATACTATAAATATAAGGATTTTTTTATTTTGTGTGGAGTCTGTTTTTTCACATGTATTTTCCAAAGTTACTTTCAACAAATGTTGAAAAGAATTAATCTGTTGATACTTAATCTAAAGACACAATAAAATGCATTTTTTCTAGGAGAGAAGAAAAAATAATTCTGATGACATTACCATTTCTACCTCACTGTAGAGGTCTAGCTAAAATGCTATTTAAATTTTATCGAATTCTGTTTTTTCTTTTTTCAAACCATTTAGGCAACAGAATACATTTGTTCATGTACATGTATGTTACCTGTAAACTTTGAATTTATGGCTTCTGTATTGGTTGCTACAATGCATGTTCGTGAGGCAATAAGACCTTAAAAACTGTGAAACAACTCATATCTAAATCAAAGTGCTAATCATAACTGAAAGTATATTCCCAGTCCACGAATTTCAAATCTACCAAATATTTGTGCTCTGTTTATTACTGCACTCATCCTATCAGCATCAAAACAATGTCATGTGAGGTTATTATTTGCAACTAATAGCTGCATTCAGCCGCACAGCTTGAATAATGATTACTTCTGGAGAGCAGTTCACTCCTGGTGTTAAAAAAACTGCTAACTTTATCAATCCTCCAGAAATATTTATTTTTTAATTAGAAAAATAAACATAATTTGCTACATTAGTGACCTTCTGGTTTACTTCTTCAGGTGGAAGACAATTTAATTATTTTCATTTTTAGTGTGATAATCAAAAAATGCTGAATACTTGAAGAAAGCACTGACATGCTGGGGACTGTTGTCATGATCAGACTTCACTTTTACCTGAGTTGAACTGACTGAGAAGTTATTTCATTAACAGCAGTTACGATTAAGACTAATGCTAATGTTTTTATTGTTTCTTGAAGAATGTTTTTCTAGGTATGTCACATGACTGAAGACAAAGGATACTTTCCATTGATTTAAATGTCCAGCAAGTCAGGTCCTGTATTCATGGAAATAACAAATCAATTAATAAATTCAAAAACATGTAAGACTTGAAAAACCAAATTCTTACAGCAATGTAAATTTAACCATGTTCATTTTTGGCACGTAGTATAAAAAAACACAAATTAGGCTAAAGATAAATTTATCCAAGGAATTAAATATTTGTTTTTAAGAATGCACTTTATTTTTTTAACTGGTACAGCAGTCACATAATGATGGAGGAGACTAAAACCTATAATAATAACAGCATCCTTGCATTAGACAGAAGTAACACATGAGAAAAAATAGAATATATTTCAGGCTACAGATGACATCCGTGTTCCCATACACAAATAGGCTCTTTCAGATTACACTTTTTTACAATCATTACTCAGTGACTCAATCAGGCAACTCACATTTTAATTTCATTTTGATTTAATTGCAAGAATTGAAATTTCAAAAGAAATTATCAGTACAGAATCCACTAGTGTTTTATCTTAATTACAGCTTATTCTTCATGTCATCTATTCTTCTCTGAGGATGATGAATAATTGATTACATGATTTGCCACAATTACTTGATGAAAAATCAATGGTATTCAATCAATTTGTTTAGCGATTGTGCTTTGCAATTTACATTTAAGTAAAAGATTAAGATCTTCTGCATAGTTAAACAACGAAGTATGTTTAAATAATGTTAAAACTGCAACACAGTGAAACAAAAGTTAATCAAGTTAGGGTTGTGACTTACACTTGTGTCATTATAGAGAATGAAAAGGACAAATGGAGCAGCATATTATCCTTAACTTCTAACACCCTGGCTTGGGGAAGTGTAATTTTTAAGCAAATTGAATTTAATAAGAACAAAAGATACTCAAAATCATTATGAATATTTATGCAAAATAATATTTATTGCCTTCTATCAAGGCTGGGTTGGTTTTTTTCTGTGTAGTACTTACAAATCTGGATTGATCTTCTGAAAGAGCTAATCATCAAGTGTCTTAGTGGATGTTGGATCAGACATAAGCTCTCAAAGCTGTTTCATTTCTCAAAGCAGGGACAACAGAAGGTTGTTCAAACTTGGTGTCTCCTGTTCAAACAGAAACACCTCCAGGCAATGAAATGGCCACCTTCTTGGGGAAAACACTTTGAAAAATCCATTGTAGTCTCATAGGCATACAGGTAGGAGACTGGGAGGACTGGGAAACAGATATACAAAGAACCACTGGGTTTTTGAGGACTGATCTGGAATTAGACAAAGGCATGGAGTTTTGCCATTGTTTCTTGAGTACAACCAGATTCATCTGACACCACTCAGAAGGGAGAGTAAAATCATCCATGGCTGGAATAGTTACAGAAATGTTGGGATATTTTCCAAGAGGTGCTCCAAATGTCACTGCAGTTCACAGTATTGACTCCAGCTCTGGCAGAAGTAAGCACAAGGCATTGCAGTAGGTCTTGGAAACAGGACTGGGATAACTTAAATGGATTGTAAACTAAATGTTGATTTTCTCATCTTGGTCAAGTTGCCCATTTTATCCTAGACCATAGGACTAGACGAGGCTAGAAGAACCAACGGAGTAATCTGTGATCAAAGGCAGGGTGTGAACCCTTCATATAAGGATAACATTTTAGCCCAGGCAGAGAGGACACAGACAGTTAAACAACCAACTAAGGTGCCTGGGTAAGAAATCCACAAGAAATGTTTTAGCTGGCCATGCAAGGATTCAGCTGACTTTTAAACAGAGGTTAGGAGGGATCATAGAGCTGAAAAAGTTATGGAGCCATAGGACACAGCCAAAACAAACAAAACAGGCAAAATCAGCAGGAGAGATCTTATAGAAAAATGAAGAACTACTGCAAAAACAAATCAGAAAAAGAGATACTGTAAACAGGAACAATACATGAACTGGAAAGCCTAAGAAGCCATCCGCTCTCCAAAATGCAAGCATGCACTACAGCTTTGTCCTGACTCTGTTGCAGGATGCAATTTCCTCCCTCCTTACATGCTACACCCAGGTTTACATGGGAAATGAAATCAAACCTGGACATTGTGATTGAAGTCATAGCACTCTTCACTCTGTCCCTGCTTTGACTGACCTGTGACCAGGTGTCCAAATACCCTGCAAAACCATGCAGCACTCAGAGTAGGAGATTGTTGAGACTCATGTGGATACAGAAGAGGAAAGTGTAACGCCTGCCAAGGTTGTGGAGAAAACAATCCTCTTTACCAATGATATTTTGAAAACTCATTATTAAGACTAGGGGTTTTTTTAAGCCAAATCTTTATAACTGATAAAGAACATATTGCTGGGTACAAGCCAAAGAAAAGAGTTGGGTTTATAAGAATCAGCATTTGAAAACTTGTGCCTAATTGCTTCCGCCAATCCACATGACTCCATTCCAGTGGAAGTGGGCAAAAAACACCCAACACAGAACTTGAAAAAGGTTTTCTTGTTAATATTAATAATTGATGTGCTTGTATACAGCTTTTTGTCTGAAAAACTCAAGTGCTGCATAAAGATTAACTGAGCCTTACATTGAAACATGTGATATAAGAGTTTTATTCTCTGCATGCAAATAGGGAAATTGAAGCATTCCTATTGCTACTTAGAGGTACAAAGAGAAAAAGAATGGCCATCATACACGTTGTGGGATCCCTTCCTGAAGAAAGATTAAGTAATAAAAATCCAATGTACAGCATGATAGAAAGCGAGCAGCAGAAATTAAAGCACTGTTCCTCTCCCAAAATCCCCAAATGAAGCTGGTCAATGTTTCACACCTTAGAGAAAAGCTAAACCAAACCCTTGCTAGAAATTCATATCTTGCCTCTAACCCAACACAAATTTTATTTTAGTACAGAGTAAAACCATTACAGACACCCTAATGTCAGTAAAAAGACTACTATGCTTCACCCAAACTCTCCATCTCCAGGCATGGACTTTTTATTTTCCCCACACTTGCAATCCTTTAGTAATTAGACAACATAGTCTTACCTGTATGTTCTGTATTGGCTGAATCCAAAAGCTCTAGATCATGGGATCGAGGCTGGCATGGACCTCTGAGGGCTGTCTGCTCCAGCCATCTCTTCCAGCCTCAAAGCTACATCAGTGCTAGATTACATTTATGCTACCAAGCTAAGGAGTTACTTTTGTTCACTGCAGTTGCAACTCTGTGTGTACAATTTCAACATGAAAATATGGGATACTTTAAAGATAATTAGAAAAATTTAAAGTATTCACTGGAAGAGATAGGATTGGAATAGAAGGTCTGATGGATTGCCCTAGGCATTTCCTTCCACGTTACCTGTATGAATCTGTGTGCCTTCCTCCTACTCCAAAATCACATAAAAACTTCTGATACTTCACATTTTTAAATTTTAACCTCTTGCAACATGGGCCAAAAATTGCATTCCTCACATGAAATTAATGATAACTGTCAGCACTACTTTCAAGAGAAAAATCATAAATATAGAACATATTTTTCACAAAATGGGCAACAGTCTCATGGAATGTGAGGTTTTCACTATGTTTTAGTAACAAGGCTGGGACTCTGGCCCCTTTTAAAGTTGCTTAACAGTAGGTTGGGGGATTTTTTCTTGCATAAATATTTTTGAAATAGCCAACAGAAGTTTAGGATATACAAATAGATATTGTAACTCTTGGCCCTTTTTATGTGCAAACTTTCCTTATATCCTCTCACAACCTACTCCAGTGACAGAGTAAACCCCATCCTCAAATTATCCAGACTTCAAGTGAATGAAAATTACATGCAAATAAAAGCTGCAAAGAGTACCTGAAGGTAGAATGCAACAAAATCACATGACAGTCAAGTAGCTGCCACAGAATGTGCAAACAAATTCATGGAAAATATTATAGTCCCTTCTTCAGTAACTGCATTATTTGTAGATTGTATTTTTTTTATATTATTTCCTGCTGTTTGCAGTAGGTGTGTTCTCTCTTGGATACAAAAAAAATCCTGTAGATCCTAAAAAAACCCTGTCTGGGCTGTTTCATCAGGACTACAGCTGGTGACTTGGACAGGCTTTATTTCTGTCCATGTTGTGAAAAATAGAACAGGTTATAACACTATTAAAGCAGCTCTCCTGGATTTGCATTGCAGACATGGCTGTAGAATGACTAAATTACACTACTGTAGCAAACTTCCCAGGCTACCCACATGGTTAAGTAGAAACTAAGAATTTATAGCTTAATTAGAGGCATTTGTAAGTGAGGATCAGATAAACAGATATACAACTTAAAAGAGTGCATTGGCCATAAATTCTTTCATTCTAGATTCAGATCTGCTAATATATGACTTCAAACACCTTTGACAAGGTTATTTAAAAGCCAAGCAATCTTGCTTCCTATGCCTTTGGAATCTGAAGTGGGAAGAAGTAAATGACAGAAATCACGTCATGCTGCCAGCAGAGCCTAAACGTATTTAGATCTTTGTGATAAGTGCTACAGAAATGCTTGAATAGGTGGCAGGAAAGAACACAGGACAAGGGACAAACAAATCTAAGGCAAAAGATGGCCCTTTTGCCATATTTGCCACCTTTTCTTTGCATTCCCTTTACAATTAATTGTTACAGTGCCATAATTTATTTTTATTATAGAATTTATAATAAATTTCTTTTTTTTTCACACTCCTGTTTCATGCTCTGTGTTTTTTCTTAAATTACAGGTGAAATCCAAACTCATTCTGATGGAAAGAGTGATGGAGGCTAACTCTCCTGAAGTTTCACCTGTCTGTACAAGTGTCTATTCTTTCTCTCTGAAAACTTCCATGTAGATGCAATCTGGAAGTGTTTATTTTCAGACTTGGTTAGGATTTAAAAGGAATTGTTCAGCAATGAGATGGTGTTACCAAATCAAGGCTGTGAAGAAAATGGCAGGGCAGAGCACCCAGGGCTTGAATTGCAGTTGAAAGTTTTAAGGTGAAAAGTAGGTTTACCATTCTCTTGCAGTAATAGAGTTGTAGCCTTGGGTTGTAGTCCGAATTTGTTTCCTGTGAGTTACATTTTTTTTTTCAGATGCAGGAAGATGGTTTTGACCAGACTGGAATACAGATAATATTCTGCTAACACAGGAAAATCAGACTTGCTTCAAAACATGATGGGAAAATTGTCATTTCCATTTCCTCATGTAATTCCTTATTTAGAGAAGCAAGAGAGAGATTGACAGACAACAGACCAAATTTCAGCTTTATATAAAAAAACTTTTTCCGTTCCAGACACATTTTTTTCACCAAGTGGGGAGAGTTTGTGACTGCTTAGAAGTCACCCTGGCAAAATTATCCCATCTTTCAATTTGCATCCGTAGAAAAAAATACAACGTTGAGTTAAATGCTTTCATTGTTACCCATCCTTTGATGTTTCCACAGAGGATTTAAACACTTCGAGACCAGTAGAAAACCAGGAATTCAATCCACGCTGTTTAAACTCTGTTAGGTGCAGGCAACTGCACCAAGGACTGCAGAGTCCAGCAGCTGAAGCAGGTACCAAAGGTGCCGGTAAGGAAAGGCATTTAAACCTGTGCCTGGGTACTTCAGTGTCCCTTTAAATGCCTACTGCCTTCGTTTTGCCAATCTTCGTGCTAACACCAGAAGCTTTCCTTTGGGAAAGTTCACCCCTGCCAGCCCCGTCCGGGCGCTTCCCTGAGCCTGGCGGTGCCGGCTCCGCGCACCCGGCACGGCGCGCGCTCCGCGCACTTGTCTGCAGCAGCGCCGCAGGTCCCTCGCTGGGTATGCACAGCCCAGCGACAACACCGCGGGACGCGAATCCCGCCGGGACCGGCTCCACTAGCCACCTCTGCACAGATCAACCGGACAAGTTTTCCATTAACTTTCCCCCTCCCGCTCCCTCGGTGAAAGCTAGCGGCTTCGGGCTGCAGCCTGACTGAGGGAAACGGAGCGGGGAGCCTGCCCGTCCTGGCTGCTTCCCGGCCTTGCCCAGCCGGGAGAAGAGGGGTTCCCACCAGTTTCCCCCGGTTCCCGTGTTCCCGTTCCCACCCCACGGCCGCGCCTCCCACGCGCCGCCGCCGGGCACGGGGCGGGGTCTGTCCTGGCCCCGCAGAGACCCCGCCCCCGGTCCCCG
>JAOXXN010000265.1:28465271-28495546 GCA_026770055.1 Myrmophylax atrothorax | reverse complement strand
AAGTCACTTTAAAAAAATGCATTGTTTTTCTTGAAGTATTTTTACTCAAATTTATGCTTAAATTTTTCTTCTGACTTGCTTTTGGTTTGTTTAATAAAATAATACTGCACTGTTGCTGGGGAATACATTAAATTATTGGAATAGAGTGGCAAGTATTGATTACTTTGGCAGATTTATACAAGCTCATGTTTATTTCATCAAGAGCACATTTTTCCATTTTTTTTTAAATAAAAAGAAAAAAATTGAAGAATGTCAAGTGTGAATGTGCTTTTTTCCCCAGTTATTTTTTCTTATTGGTAGAGTGTTGGGAGGACATTTAGAAAATGTAACGTACTAAGTAACAAGTCTCATTTCCATTTAAAGTATTGCATATATTCTTTCCTGCTGTTGGTTAACTTGGTCCATACTTGGGTCTACTCTTGGGTCTACTCTTCTCTCACTCAATGACTTGAGTCCTTGATGACTACACTGGTAAATACAAAAGGCTTCAAGCACTATTCAGATAAGTGCTGCTATGGTACACCTCTCACATTGTGGTGCCATTCTTGCTTGTCTAACCTTATCGTGAACTGGTTTAAAAAAATCAAATCAACAGGAAATGTCACTGTTTTTTCTCTTTTGGCAGAGTTAGCTTTTTGGTTGTTTAAATTCGTGTGCAGTTCCACCATGCAATCAGCTGTGAGTGCCAGTGCTGGCACATGCCTCTGATCTGCACGAAGGAAGGAGGCAGTCCATGCAGCATCCCAAACATAAATGAGTTTCTGCTGTGTCTTAAAAGTCCCCAGTTCTGCAGTTCTTGTACATCTTGCTTTGTCTTGTTCTTCAGTTACACCTACTTCCCTCCTGCAGGTCTGTTTACATGGCTTACTTTTATGACTTGGCTAATAGTGAAATGTTCCTCAGAAATGTTGGCACCTGCTAAAATAGTTGGAAGTGCTACTGCCCATGGTTACTGCTCTTGGTGCTGCAAAGATGATTAGGGATTTGGAATCCTTTGCCTGCCATTTCTGCATCAGCACAGCTGTCACCCCTGGCCTCTGCCAAAATTTATTTCCCCTCCGCAGTAGAGGCAGTGTAGTGTATGGTGGGCTGAGGAGGTTTCAGTCTAAACCAGGGATAGAATCGTAAGACTCAATCCAAATGGTGGGTAAAGAGCACATGCCCTGGAGAGAAAAAAAAAAAAGCATATCCTTCGGTCTGGGATGAGAGATGTAATTACAAAAGCTGAGGTCTCCTATATGACAGACTTTTATAAAACATTTTTCCTGTAGATAAAATGTGAGAAGGTTTGTCCCTAGTGCCTTTTTTTTGTTGTGTGATATGCTGTGAGATGGAATTAATTCCAGTAAAAAAACAAACAAACAAACATTTGTATGTAGCTAATCACGTTTACATTTTAGTTTACCACTCAATCTTCCGAGTTTTTTTCTAGGGTACTATATCGTATTTTGGTTTGTGGTTTTTTGGTTGGTGGTTTGATGTGGGGTTGTTTGGTTTGGTTTAGTTTGGTTTCTAAGTGCCAGGAGAGGACTCCAAAACATGAGTTCACATTTTTCAAAGGAGCAGTTTTGTATGTTTCGCTTGTGTCATAATGATCTTGTTGCAGATAAGGGCAGCAGTGGTAAGAGTTTTAAGAATGCTTTACAATAATAGTCAGCCTCTAAAAATTTCTGAAACTCGCTAGATCTTGAATGCTAACTCTCTTCAGGGTAATTGTGCTGTATGGTTTTGTAAATATCTCCTGTGTTTTCTGCTCTTAGTTTGATTGTTCTGCGTTTTACCTAAAAAATACAAACTCGGGTCTGGTGTTTATAAACAGCTGCTTGTATACATCAGGTGTTCAAAACAACAAAAAACCCCAACAACCACCTGTTTAATGCATTCATACTGTGTGTTCTCTACTGTGCTCTTAATGAGGACTTGAAAAGTCCCACATCTGAGGGCTTGTAGAGAGGTGGCGTGCCAAATTGTGTTGCTTCCTCATTAAGCTTTACTGAGTACTGGGTTTTGGTGTTGTCAGAGATGAGTTCCTTGAGGAAGGGAAATGTTATAGAGTATTGAAGTTAATTGATTGTTATTTAAAAGATGGTGCTCTGATTGTCGCCGACAGCAGCAGCAGAGGTGGCAGCGGCAACCAAGGCAAGCTCGGCGTTTGAGCTGTATATTCCGAGCCCAGGGACACCCGGGCAGCAGCCCCACTGCCCCACCGGACGCGGCAGCTCTCGGCAGCCCATTAGGCGAACAAGGGGTGTTGCCAGGACCATCTGCGGCAGATTTAAAGAGTTCCGAGGAGCCTGAGCGACCAGGAGCGTGGCACGGCAGTTTGCCCACGAAGGGCGCAGCCAACCCTCCCGGCTGCTGGTAGCGGGTTGTGTGTTAGATGTGATGGGTTTTGTTTTGGATTTTTGTTTGTTTGTTTGTTTTCCTCCCCAGCTTGACTAGATCCAGCCATGGTTTACAAACAGTCAAAAGCTATTGCTGCTGCTGCCAGCAGGAGAGTGGTTACCCAGACAGAGCTCCCCAAGAAGGACACGGCTGTCCAGGTCGCTGGCTGCAGGGAGTGTCTGAGCCTGATGTTAGTACAGGGTGGTGCAAAAGACACCTGAGTGCCGTGTGAACAGATGAATGATATGCTCTGTCTAGCAGCAGAGCTTAAGGAAGAAATGGGAAGGCTAAAGATTATTAGGGAGAGCAAAAGAGAAATAGACTGTTGGAGTTCCACACTTCCAACCTTGAGAGAAGCTCAGAAGGAGTCAGAGAAGCCCTGCCACTCATTACATCAGGCAGAAGGAGGAGACATAGTAGATGGAGTGGAATGGAGCCAGGTCCCTGCTTGGGGAGATAAAAGAATCCCCTTACGATCCCCATCACCTTCCCAGAATAGGTACGAGGCCCTGATCTAGGGGGTCAGGCAGATGACACTAGAGGAAAAAATCTGTTCGAAGGGTTTCCCAGTTGTGCTCTGTCTACCAGATGCATCACAATCTCGGGTATTAGGAAGAAAAGAAGAGTAGTTGTAGTAGGTGACTTCCTTCTGGGGGGAACTGCTGAGGGCCCCATATGCTGACTGGGCCATCCCACAGGGAGTTCTGCTGTCTTTCTGGGGCCTGAGTATGGATATTACCAGAAGACTCATAGAACTAATTCAGCCTTCTGATTATTACCCACTGCTGGATGTCCAGGTTGGCAGTGATGAGGTTTACAAGAAGGTTACCAGGGTAATTAAAAAGGACTTCAAGGCTCTGGGTCAGTTGCTGGATGAGACAGGAGAACAGGTTGCATTCTGCTCAATTGCTTCTGTGACAGGGATGAATGATGAAAGGAACAGGAAAACTCATGTTACCAGTAAGTGACTCAAGGGCTGGTGCCATCACTGGAATTTTGGTTTATTTGATCATGGGGTGATTTTTACAGCACCAGACCTGCTGGAGTCAGATGGGTTTCATCTGTCTAGCAAGGGCAAAAGGATTCTAGCTGATGAGTTGGCAGGGCTAATTGAGAGGGCTTTAAACTAGGTTTGAATGGGGAAGGGAATGAAACCAAGTTCTCCAGAGATTTATTGACTGAAGCACATTATTGTGAGTCTCAAAAACTGGTAATGATAAACTTAATAAATGTTTGAAGTAAAGAGTGATTAAGCTTGATTTAGGCAAGTTATGGCTATGAAGTACTTGCCAAAAATTGTTACTTCATTATATCCTGCTCTCAGGGAAAGGAGACCCTGAATGCAGCTGTGTAGTATGTAGGCCACATCATGCTTTAGCAAAAAGCCAAGAATATAACATATAAAAATAAGTTCATTTGAGGTGATACCTATAGTTACATGATGAACTGACGTTGAAACTCTTTATTGCCAGCAATCTGCGCTGTTGTCACTGTGTTTTAAATTTTCCTGTGTATTCTTGTATATATAATCTTAAGAAGGAAAAAAAGGCATCAGATTTATTAATGCAACTAAAAAAATGCAAAACAGGCCTTGCATCTTCACATGGGCCATTGGACTGCTACATGATATCTTCTCCTGTTACACTGTGTGTAGGAGTCTGGATGTTTAAAACAAATTGTCAGACTAAAGAGAACAGGCAAGGATTGGAAAATAAAGTTGTCAGATTCTCCAGCTGCAGTAAGAAGCAATCTCAAATGCTGGTTGCTGAGGTTTTTACAGTGCTCGGCTAATAATGCATTATCTTGCCATATTCGTGAGTTTGAGTAGCTCTTGTGCTGAAGTGTGGGTCCCGGCTGTCAAAGTCTTTCCCACTTGCTGCATCCAGGAATGGCTGGAGCTCTGAGAGAACAGATTGTCTGGCTCTTTTTCTCTTTCTTTTTAGCCAGCCTTGTTTCCAATCTGGTCTGTAGATAGCAAGCAGCGACTGGCTGTGAATAATGTCTGTGTTACTTAAAAGTGACATCTGTGACTTGCCAGACTGCCTACGTGAAATGCTTCCAATGATCTAGCGGTTGCTCATGCACCCCTGTAGGAGGGGACAGCAGCCTTAGTGCAGAACCAGAGTGCTGTGCTTCACTTTGTTGACCTCAGTCATGTGCTGCTCTATCCCAAGATACCAAATCCTGGTATATGTGATCCACTTTAAAATGATGCTGAGGCTGGAGCAGGGCCACACGCCACTCCTGTTGCTAATGTCAGTGCTTGCTCCTGCTATCCTACAAGTGGTACTGTGCAGGAAAACCAGGAATTCAGAAACCCTGTGTTCTGACACTTCTTCAGAATGTTTCTTTTTCTTAAAGAGCTTATGCATCGAGGTTGACTCATGAGGATTTCTCAGAGAAAGCTGAATTTTCACTTCAAGAGTCAAAACACTGATCTTTGGAAAGTGATAATATGGACAGTAGATCATTCTGGTGGTGGTTGAAGAGTGTATTTTAAGAGACTTCTGAACTTCACCTGCCTCTAAGAAGGGAACAGGATAGTTGCTTATCTATAATTAAAACTGAGATCTTAAAGGCTGTAGTTCCTCTGAAGTGCAGGCTTACATAGTGCAATATAAAATAAATTCTGATTTACAGAATTTATCTGCAGTTTACTGCTTGCACTCACTGTCTAGAGAAGATACTGATGACAGATTGCTCTCACTGCTGTGGCAAGTTCTTTATTCCACTGCATTTCATGAGGCTAGGCTTCAGCCTAGTGATTGTGACATCTTTCCCTACCTGCCATAAAGTGTGTGTAGTGTTTGCACTGTGTATGTTTACAGGCAGGTCAGTGTTTGTAACCATTCAGAAGAGATGGAAATACCTTTTTTAGGAGGGAGCAAAACTAACAAAGACAGTTCATTGAACAAAATCCATTCATTTAGCTGTAACCCCTCACATCTGTTAGTTGTCCTGAGTGTTGATTTAACAAGGAATCTAGAGAGACACTGAAGAAGGCTTGTCTGCCATGCTCACATCTTTCTTTTTCGTTGGTAAAAACAGGAAAATAACTCTCACATATGTTGTGCAGAGAAGTGATTCTAGACAGAGTTCTCATAGTGAATTCTGTCTAAGAAGCAATAATTACAGCTTTGAAACCTACTGAAGCAAATGACTGAAGGTTGTCTAAGAATACTACTGTTTTCACTTGGACTTGATCCTTGCAGGTGACTACCAACTCAGGATGTTCTATTATTCTTTTAAAAGCAAATCCACAACATGAGATACTTAGAAACTTAACTAGGGTTAAACTCATTAACACCAATTAATTTTTTTTTGCCTTTTTATCTCAATTTTTGTTGAGATGGTGTGGAATTAAAATACCTTATAGCTTGGGTCTTGTTAACTTAATAGCATAGCCTGATAAAGATTCCCAAAATGTAACTATTACTTGTTTTTACCAATTGATCGTGAAAAGTCAGGGTAACTGAGTTAAGTTATGCCTAAGGAAATCAGACAGGGCTGCAAGGTAGGATGCCTTTGCACACAAACTAACCAAGTTTGTGTGTGATTTCTCTCCTGAACCCTGGATGTTCTGGGGCTTCTGTTACAGAAAAGTGAATAAAGCTTTACTGCTGTGTCAGAATTTTTTAAGCCAGCAGGAGAGGTTTAGGGCTTGGGGTTTTTGCTCCAGAGTTGGTGTTAACTTCACACCCATACTGTCCAAAAACCTAGTAGCCAACAGGGTGGCTTGTTCTCCATCATCCATGTAGTTATTTATTAGTTGGTTGTTTTTGAGGAACTATAGTATGCAGATATGAAAACTGTCCTTTGAAACCAACCCTTGAATCTGCACACAGGGTTTCTCTTGTGGTGGATGAGTTAGATGGTCATGACGTTAAGGTGTATATTTACAGAAGTTCTGTTTCCTGTCTAGCCAGGAGATGGCTCTGTCTAGTCATTCCCAAAGGTCATCAGGATTTCTGAAGCTAGAGATAATTGGTATTCCTTGGGAGAGGTGTGTTGAAAATTGTTTTTTATGCATCTGTTTCATGAATTTCAGAATACCTATAGAGAAAAGCTTGAATGGGAAGGAATTCTGAACAGTGTTACAGTAAGAAAAACAGATGCATACAGACATGATCACCTGTAATTGGAAATCTGTTTGTAAAAGGTCAAGGTAAAGCCTTGAAAATAACCAGAACCTGGCTAAAAAAGCCTGGCAAGCACTCAGAGAGTTGTCTTGCTACTGGAAGCACAGCCTTTGGGTCGAAGTGTAAGCAGCTGCAAAGCATAGTTTTCTTATTTCTCTCCAAGTGTTGTTACACCTAGGGTCTATTTCCACTGATCTTAAAATAAACTAATAATGGTCTATGCTGAGTGGCCTTGTGCTTTTAAGCCACTGGTATTTGATCCTGTGTCAGTCACAGGAAGAGAGAAGGATTGGCTACTGATCCACTGTCTGGTACTTAGTAGTCTGCTACAAGACTGGGAGACCCAAGAGTAGGAATAAACATAGCCCATTTTACTAAATTCAAGCACCAAGATAAATACTTGAGAAAACCCATCAAGAGCGACTGACCTGTGGGTCAATGTTTTCTGGATATAGGACTCAATTTAGGACTTAAGGAAGTTGATTATGGAATGTTTAGAGAGGTTTTATTTGCTGCTTCCTTTACAGACAAGTCGATTTGTGTTTTTACTTGTTACTGAGATGCCTATCTGATCTTAAGGTAAGAATCTCGAATTATTCAACACTTGTGGGAAACCATGACTAATAAATATTACTAAGTTTGACATTATTATTGTCCCAGCTTCTGAAAAGCGGGACTTATCTGTGAGTTTTCACTGTGGTAGGTTTTGTTTTGTTGGGAGGAATGAGAATTTAGTTGGGCTTTTTTTCTGCAGTGGTTTTGTGGAGCTGAGTAGCTTTTGGGCACACTAAGCTGACTTTTGTGAATGTGTTGTGGTTTGGGGTTTGTTTTTTTTTAACCTGATACTTAAATATTTATATTATAACACCAGTTATAAAATCTGTATGGCTGAATGATCTTCCATGAATATTTTGCACTGTGATAGGATGTGAGGATCTAAATCAGTAGAGGGAGCTGTGTGCTAGACCAGTGATTTCACCCTGTTTGTGTTTCAAGTTCTGCAAGGCAAGACAAGACTATTTAAAAAGGGTTTGAGAACTGGATGATTTTTTGTAGAATACCACTGGCTGTTTACTTGAGGCACTGATGTAAATGATCTAAATGCTTTAGGGAAATACATTTCTGTACAAGTAGGTGTAACTGTAATTACCCTTTTTCAGATGTTCATGAAACCATAGGCTCATCATAGGAAAGTTAATTTTGAGATGCAAATCCCAACTTGGACTATACGTATTTTGAGCAACAAGTTGCAAAAGAGAGTGAAAAGAACCCATTTTAAAATCCCTTTAATATCTGTGAGGCTCCTCAGTACAGGGAACATCTTTGTCTTAAATTTTCAGAGCTCGTTTACAACTTCCCCACTAAGTAATTGTACTTGATTTTTTTCCCTCACCCCCATTAATACTTGTACTTTTCATAGCTCTAAAGTAGGATGGCTTAACAGCTGCCTCATGAGCAGCTGAGACATCCCTACTACACTCATCTTAGAGAAGAGTGGGACAGGCAGGTGGGGAAGGAACATCTACAATCATATAAAGAAAAATTATTCTGAACTCTTGGCACATTTAAGGTCAAGAGGATCTAGAAAGCATACTTGTGTTTTTTGTGATTCTTGACTTACTTCATCTGAGCCTTCTAACTCTTTGAGAATTAATGTATGGCTTTTAGTGCAGCACTGTGAAATAGAAAGTTTGTATTAGAAAGCTCTTCCCTTAAGATGCACAACAGCTGGTTTTGCTGAACATGTAATTTTAGCCAAGTTAAAATAAGTGATTTAAGAAAGAAGCTTTTTCTTGTAACTTGTGCATGCATGTAATTAGTAGGTTTAAACTTTTCCATCTGCATGATTGTTCTTTTGCATTACATAAGTCTTCAAGAACAGGTTTAATTACCTAATTAAAGCAATGGTTATTATTTCCTGTGGAACATTTTAATTACAAATAAAAGGTGAAGTATCTAATGTTGAAGGAGAGGGTTTGTTCAGAAATTTTACAGCCATTTATGCTGGTATAACTTAGCAAATGTTTCCATATGAAACCCTAAGGAGCAGAAACTTTTATTTACATATATCCACCCACAGGAGCAATTGCTCTAAAGGTAGCCTGCAGACGACATTTTTGAAGGTGCTCCTAAGCCACCCTTGTTTCAGACCTCGACGTAGGAAGCCTAGAAATGGTTGAAGTTAAGTGATATATATTCTTTAAATAATTGTTTCTTGTCTTAGGTACAAAGCATGTTGGATTAGTTACCTAGATCCTGATGGACTTGTGGGCAGATTCTCCACAGCATATGTTTTTGAAGGTTTGCAAGGTACAAGTCAACAAATGGAATTTTTTCAAAATTTATGTCACTGAAGTATTAGAAGATCTTAATTAACTTTTTAATGACTAACTAAAAGAAATACTCCATTTAATACAGAGATTTTTTTCTTCATGGTGAGAAGACACTAGTGTAAACACATACTGAGACTTTCTCCAAGTTCTGGATTCTCAGGAAAGTTTTTCTTTGCAATTAAATGTTGAAACCTGGAAGCAGATTGGCTGAACTGCTTTTCTGGCTATTCTACTATTTCACTTTTCGAGAAAGGGGCATTTTATGTGAGAAGATACTCTCTTCTCTATCCCTCAACCCTCAGGAAAATCCAAACCAAAACCCGTGTTTTTCCAGCTGTTTCATCAGTAGCAACAACAAAAAGCAGATGATCCTATGTGTAAGACAATGGCACAAGAGCTAGCACTTCTACAGTCACCTGAGCTTTCTGTTAGACAGGACCTGAAGCTTTAGTGTGAAAATTATTTGCAAATAAGAAAAACTTAGTCAGAAAAGGATACTATAAAGGTTGAGTCTACAGACTACTTTTGTGAAGTGGAGGAACCCATGTTCTCCTTTTTACAGTAAAGAATGAAACAGATGGACCAAGTGGTTTGGCAGAAGCAGAAAGTTTTATTGTTGGAAAGGATTAGAGTTGAGGAATTTTGGTTTGGTGGCTTGCACACACCCTTCTGACTATGTACTTATTAGGTTTTTTTAATAAGGATGTGGTTTGAGATGCAGAATTTCTTGAGGTTTTTTTTTCTGAGTGGTGGGGGAGGTAGTCTTTCTTGACAATTTAACTCATATGTGCTTAATACTATCACTGGAAGTGCAGCAAAGATGAAGCTTCAAAGATGAGCTCCAGAAATCTCTTCGTAGTTGGGGAGAGGAATATCCATGATTTGTTTGCTCTAGTGAAGGAAAATGTGGTCACATATATGTGCTTGCTTTCAGGCTTTCCAGTAACTGGAAGAGTTGTGCTGCAAACAAACCAGATTTTCAGGCCACTTGCCAGAAAGAGCATGAGCCTGTTTTGGGACTGGAAATGAGTGGTTGACTTATTTCATCTCTATTGGTGAAGCTTTACGAAATGTACATTCTGTGGATGGTTCTTGGTCCCAGTGGATTTCTTTCTCCTTCAACAGTCCATGTCTGGCTCAGGGTTCCAGCGTGCAGCAATTCAGGAAGCTGGAAGACTTGTGTCACCTGGCTACTAGGCTAACACTTTAAGAAAAGCAGTCATGGCTTTACACAAACTGGAGGTATAGCTATTCCGGCTCTAACCACAGAATGAAATGAAGGGAAAAAAACCCAGCAATTTCAGGCTTGTTAAGCTTGGCAGGGATTTCAAGTTATTTATTTCATGTTAAATGCCACTTGTACCCACAAAAATAATTAAGAAAGTTCTGAAGTCAGTTTGCGTTAATTACTCTGGAAACAAATTTTACTGAATACAAAATGAATTATTCCACCATAAAATAGATGGAGGTGGTACTTAGAATAAACTGCTTTGCATCTTTTAGCTGTCAGCATGCTCTTTTGAATTGTACTATTACTTACTTGTCTCAGCCTGTCTACTGTTGTGTCCTTAAGTGCTCTGGAATCATGTTGCTTGCTATAGTCTTGCCTATGTGTGTGTATACATACATATACACACTTGTAGTGTGTGTCTTTTACATACGTAGTGCAAGAGCCTTCAGCCAAACGTGTCTGCATTGTGGCTGACAGTTTGTGTGCTCTGCTTCCCTGTTGTCTTGGTTTCAAGGTCTTCCCCTCCCTGCACTTCAGAGCCCTGGCATGAGAATGGCAACCAAACTGTTGAGAGAGAGGAAGTATGTCTGAATCAATACTGCAGTGAAGTTGTAAAAACTGAGGTGGCCTTGGGAGAGAAATCCCAAGGCCTAGGTGTCACTTCAGGTACTAAGACAGATGATGGGGCAGGTCCTCCACTTGCCAAGCAGACTGCCAGGGATATTTTTGCCATCACAAAGCAGTTGAGACCTGAAGCTCTATTAAGATCTTAAAGAAATCTGATGCAAAATCCAGTGGTAGTGCTAGGCATCCGTAATTCCTGGGCAGAGCAGTGAGCAAGTGGGAGGTGCTGGGCTGCACGTAAAGCAGAGTACGTTCTCCACTGAGCAGCTCATCCTGTCTAACCATGGCATACCATGGCTTTCTGGCTTGCTCTTCTAAAACCTTGGGCCTTTTGAGGGACGGTCGCTCTGCACCAGCAGTCTCAACTGCAAGGGCAGCAGCTGAGAGTGCAGGTGCTGTTACTGAGCCTGTTCCTGCTGTCATTTTCCCCTTCCCTGGGATCTCCTGGTGCTGCTGGAGCCTGGTGTACCAGAGTCTAGTCTCAGCCTCCAGTGCGTGGTCAGACATCTCACTCCAGTGCTTTTCTCTCCCTATAAGCAGTTTCAGTGATTTATGTGGCTTAATGGTAGTTGTCTTCTGTAACCTTTCACTTCCCTTCCTTGCTCTGCACAGCAGTGCCTTGTGTTTTGGCCTAGGGCTATGGACCTCCCTGAGAAGCTTTCCTCCCAGTTTCTGAGTCCTGACTCAATCTGCTGCATTGGTGTTGGCCATTTCCCAGCATTGCCAGTGCTGACTGTGCTGCTTATTTATCCCATTGGACATCGCTAAAAAAAGTTTCAGTATAATTTTTAGGCTATTCAGTTGATCAGTGCTTTTTGTTCCTAAGCTGTCATAGTCTCAACCGATATTTAGGAGTTTAACTGAAAGCAGCAATCCTTCTTGTATTCTGTCAAGTACTGAAGTCCTGTTTAAAGCTTACCCTTAAACACCTTTGCACTTTGAACATTTTCTTCTTTCTGTGGTAAAGAAGAATTCACCTGAATTATCCCTTCTGCTCCTGGGTATCACAGCTGCTTGTTAAGAGAGGGAGTGGGGATGGGGAAGGAGGTTGGTTGTTAAATCTCTTCATCCTTTAGCTGGCAGGAAGATGGTGTGATTCATCCTGTCAGCTTTCACTTGGAGCATTTCTAGACCCCAAATGCGTGTTCTTGGCGTTCACAGATTGGCTCTACTTCCTTAGAAGCAGAAGCTGTGGGGGAATGTAATAGAGACATCCAATTTTAGCAGCACAAGAGCTATGCAAATGCAGTTATATTGCTGCTGGCTCAGGCTGAATATCCAGCTGCACTGCATCATGTAGCTTTATGAGCCTGTGTCTCCACTAGCTCATGAGTCTCTGTTTCTGATCTGTTTCTTGGTGTAGGCACGCACATCCTTGCAGATGTATGCACTCAAAGGTCCAGTCCAAGACTGTTGTAATTCTTTATCTTACCATATCAAGTACTGGCTCTTGAGCTGTGGCTGGCAAGGAGCCCAGCAGCCATATGGCAAAGGGCATACTGCCCAACGCTGTATTCTCTTCACTGACTCCATTTGGAGTCATATCTAAGTTTTGAACCCTCCAAATTTTTGGATGTTTTAGCCTGGTCTTCCACTTTGAAGCACTCTATCAGGAAACAAGTGGGCAATTGTGATCCTTAAACTACAAGGGAAGAGGTAAAACGTTTTTCTTACACCATGAAATGAACTCTCTAGAAAGACTTTTCTCAGGGAGATGTGCTTGGCATGTGATAAGCAATATGAGCAAACCCAAATGGGTGATGATGGAGAGACTTAATAGCATTAATGAAGGGATTAGCTCTTCTAGATCAGTTGCAACTATTCTAAAAAACCTAATCTGTCAGTTTCTGATAAACATTTAAATAATGAATCTTGCTTTGTTTGGCTCCCAGGGTTGTCCTGGCTTGCTTGTATGTTACATTGTTAAGTTAAGCATGTGGTATTTTTAATAAATGCTTATTCCTGTATATTGGTCCAATAAAGCGATGCTTCAGAATAAGCTGAATATTGGAAAACCTTATTTCAGTGTTTTGTTTCTTTTTCCTCAAGTAATGTTGCAAAATGACAGGTTGCATAGCAGCTATAGCAGTGTTGTCTAGGAAAGCATCTAGCTATTAACCAATGAGATCTTAACTAAGCTTTTCATGATAGAGCTGTTTTGTCAGTCAGGTCCCTGCTTATTTATGCGCTGGAAGAGTGACATTAAATTAACTGTTCTCCTTGAGTTAAAAATTACACGTGCATCTTAGCCTGCTGATGTTGAAATGCTTTTTATTTCACCTAAACCAACATGTTTACCGAGGGACCCAAGGCTTATCTGTACAGGTTGCCCTCTGATGCTCAAGTTTGAGGTCCAAAGAAACTGGGCTGCTCCGGGGAAGGGACTGCTGGTGTACATGCTGCTTGTGTAAGCATACCAGTACTCACCTGGAAGACTCAGGCACAACTGCTTGCTTTTAAACTTAGAGAGAATCCTTCATGAATGTATTTGACAGAAACAAGCAATGTTTTTAGTAAGGTTTGCTAGCATAAATATTTAAAACATCTCTTACTTAATTCCTCTAATTTTGTCTTCTCTGAAAAGCAGGTTCTTTCTGAAAAGATTGTTCCTCCTGGAGAGAAGGCAGGTACTAAGTGTTCATAGATAAAAGATCACCTAAGATCTCAGAGAACTGTATGTTTTGCTGTACTCCTGTGACTAATTGAAAGATAACACAGTCGAAGAGAGGTGGGAGAGGACTAATGAGAGGAAGAGAGAGACTACCTGTGTGGAAGTCACAACCACAAGCTGTACTATTTTGCTGCTGCGGGCATGGAATACAAAGGCATACAAATGTAAGCTGAGATGGAATAAAGCCCTAAGACAATAGTGTTTATAACTTGTGTTTTATCACACATCTGCCTGTCAGCAGTGGAGATTAAGGGTTTATTTTGCCTTGGTCAGTTTTATTAGAACTACAATTTGCCCTGTGTTAGGGTCATGCACTGCCAGGTGTCATACATTGGTGTAAGCTTCTGGGAAAGGTGGAAAGTATGTGGGGCTTTTCTGGTACAGTGGAACATGCTGGGATGTTATGATATAATAGCTTTCAGTTGCAGCCTGTGCTCTTTGTAGTCATGCTTGGAGAAACTGATCATGGGAGTTTCAAATGAAAGTTTTTTTCTCCCATCTGATGGGAACTAGAGTAACTAGAAAAGGATAACTCCTTCAGTGAAGATGGAATCTAACCCCTATTTGAGTTTAAACTGATTTCATGAATTAAAACTTAATTTAATGTTGGCCTGTTTATGCTTTCAACAGACATGTTTTAGAGTAGATGACCTTGTTTTGCTGTGGCTCACATGTTTACTCCTATATGTAAATTGTGGCCTGTTGATCAGACGGGAAATGTTTTGGTTTGTAAAGCTTCCTGTCATGTCCTCATTCATGTGAAAATGAAGCTTCTTGTTGTTATAGTCCTTTCTGGCACATCTAGTTACCGATGTCCCAAGGACTACAAGCTAATAACACTTTGAAGGAACTGCACCACAGACTTTCGAAAGAGATTGCAGCACTCTTTCTGTAGGATGCTGCTCTATCCAAACAGATAGTTGGCCCAAAGAACCAAGGCTGGCACTCTGGGCTGTTTCTCGAAAGAAACTGGAGAGAGAGCTAAGTGAAAAGCAATTTTAAAAGATGAATGATGTGCAAATTTGTTGCACTCAGGTCAGGAGATCTTTACTTAAAACATATTGTTTATGTATGAAGGAAGAGCACAGATCAAATATTGGGAGAGGTCTGAGGCAAGTCATATAAGATCTAGATAAAGGTATGTGGGTATGTGCATCCAGTGCTAATGCAAACTGGCAGACGTGGGATGACCACATATACACCTTAACATGCATTATCTATATCACATGATCCTGTAATAATTGGAGGATGGCCAGTCGGTCCATGCTGACTGTGCCCGGTCTCCTCACATTGATTCCATACAGCAAGCTAATGAACAAACCCCATGTCTCTAATCATCCGAAGGAGTACTGGCTCTCCTGCATATGCAACCAGCTTAAATGAATCCAAAAGCTGGTGTGTCAGACAAGCAGCTAATCAACAGATCTGCCCTTCCAAATGTTCACTCAGTAGTACTCGGTCTTCCTCAGTAGCACTGCTGTCTGTGTGTTTTCTCCTGTGGAATGGAGGGCTGCAGGTTTATGGGATATGAGCAAGTCCTGCTAGGCCCAGCTTCCTGCTACAGCAGGTTTTGTTGAACCTGATACTGTAGTAACCTTGTTTTTCCTCTTGGCTAGGTATGGGCTTCTCTGTACCTAGAAAACAGGGGAACCTGCTTTGGAAGTGGAGCCACGTGATGAATTTGCTGCACTTCACACGGCTTATTTTATTATCTGCTTTTCATTTGTCTAGAGAAGACAAATACCTCTGCATGAAAAAGTCTGTTGGATAGTGATGGCATAGAGAACTTGGCAAAACCAAAGCATTTACAACATCTGTATCTTTGAAGTGCCTGTTTAATAGTGCCATTGTCATGCCAGTTGGAGGCAACACTTCTCTTTGCAATTGAAAGGCCCGGCAGAGCTAGCTGATAAGCACTGGTGACCTGCTGGGAAATTGACCCTTTGAACTGGGAAGAATCTCTGCAGATAAGCCAGTAATGGAATTTTTATCAGGTCTTGCTTTTTATTGTAGCATGTTTAGAGCTGTCAGGCTTTTTACATTGCAAAAGTGTTTTCTCTCTAGTCTAGTAGGCGTGTGGGTAATGTAATATTCACAATCTAAAGATGCTGTTTCCAGGCTTGGAAGGGATAACTATGCCGTGCTCTCACAGAACAGAAAGGAAGCAATGACAATATAACTTGAATAACAAACGTATGTTGATTTAAGAGCCAAACTTTCTGAGCATCCTAAGTCCCAAGGGAAAGGGCAGGAGTTTTGGGGATCCTCTCTTTTTTCACCGTTCCCTTTAAAAAAAAACAAAACAAAACAAAACAACAACGGGGGGTGGGGGAAGCCAGGAAGTTTATTTCACAAATTTCTGTTTTCATTTAACTGTAGAAGTAAATGCTCTCTTCTACATTAAACCTCATGGACACATTTGTCTGTAAAAAGATAACATTTGTTTCAACAACAGAACGCTGTTTGCAAGCAAAGGACTCTTAAGCACCGGGCTTCTGTGCGGGTGAGAATCTGTTTTCATTTAAAGCAGGGATCTAGCTTTTCAAGGCTTTTCTTTCTAAGACCTAAAATTGAACCATTAGACTTCTCGTCTCAAATCTCAGTACCAAGAAAGCAAAGAGAAAGAAAACAATGCTTGACTTGGGTTTGAGGCTTGTTATGTCCCTATCCTGGACTGTTGATATTTCCAGTATGACCATTCCAGGAAAGCACAGCGTGGGTCTTGTGGAAGGGCTGCTGTAGCCTGTGGGAGTGTTTGAGTCGGTTTTGCGTGTTCTGAACCGGGATGTTGCTTATTCAGCCCGTGCAATCTGTTTGGCAAAGCAGCCGTCTCTGGCAGGCTACACATCCAATACAGATGGTTTGATTTGAGACAATAAGTGAAATCTGAGGCAATAACAGAGAAGAGATGACTCTATTAAATATGTTGATTTGAACAAATCTGTCTGGTGGACGGCCTGCAGATCAGAAGAAAGCTGTAAGAGTGTGGCAAAATGATGTGGGAAGCTGCTGCCATTGCAGGGGGGACGGGACATGTTGCTCTGAGTACCGATTAATCAAGTTCAGGCTGACATTCCTTCGTGTCAGGTTTCCCCTTTGGTTTCTCTAAGACACTGCTGCAGTGGAAAACTTTTCTCTCCAAGCAGTTTTGTAACACTTAATTGCTCTTTAAAATGTGTTTTATTCCATGCTAACGATATAAAACTGCTCTGCTATATTAATGAATTTGTAATTTAAGGAAGGGTGGCAGGGGCTGACATATGGCAAATACATGCTTTAATTCTGGTACACACATGATTTTGAAGATAAACAAAGCTGTTTCCTTATCCTCAGCATGTACTTATTTTGTTTTGCTCATAATAAGAAAAAATTAACAGTGTTAAACGTGATTGAAAACAGCAGTATCTTTTGAAATTAATGTCTGTGTGAATGGCATTGATAGTCCTTTGCTTCTTTGCATTTACTCTAAACTGGAGTTCATTTATAACTGAGATGCATTAAAAAGTCATCCTAACTCAAAAATGGAGTTTCAAATTTCTCTAATTTTGTTTTCAATCTAGTAACAGTGGTCTTTCTGCACTTGCTTCTCAAATGTGTATAACTTAAAGCTATTTCTATTAAAAATTGGATTCTATCAAAAAGTTTCCAAATGATGGAAAAGTTTCTGAAAGTATTTTTTAAGTAGATGTTTTGCATTGAAGTTTGTAACTACTTCCAGCAGTCAGGCTGGACTAAATCATAGTTCCAGAATTTTCTTTTTATAAGGAGGTGTTTAAAAGACATGTAGATGCAGCACCTGGGGACATGGTTTAGTGGTGGACTTGGCAGTGTTGATAGTTGGACTTGATGATTTTAAAGGTATTTTCCAATCTAAATGATTCTGTTATTCTAAAGAAAGTTATGAAAACCTAAAAATTGAGGGAAGGCAGCAGTTACTCTGCTATTCCACATTTTAACCATGTTTATTAAAGTCAGTGGAAGACTTCTCAGAAGTCCAGGACTATCTGGGCAGTGTTTCATTTAGCAGTAACTGGCCCCCTGACTCTGAGACCAGATGCCAGACTGTCTAAATCCATTGCCCTTGGCCATAGCTGCCCTGCACTGTGCACTGCACCACACATGTGCCCTTCTCAGAGACATTGATCTTGGGTGGATTGTGTTTTTTTACATTCAGCATGTTTGAAATACTCATCAAGGAGCTGAGAGTGTGTATTGCATGTGCAGGGGTACTGCATGAAAGCATGGGCTGAGTACTCAGAGACACTTTGAGCTAGCACTGGGGGACTGTGGAGGGGGGATGGAGAAACCCAAGCCCAAGGCTTTCCTGGATCACCTGATAGGAACGGTTCATGGCCTTTCCTGTATCCCACTCACAGTGTCCAGTAGTGCGTGTTACTCAAAACCACGCCATGGACTGTACCACCAGTGAAAGGGTGTGAGTGGCTGCAGATTGGTGCTTGCACTTACTCACTGTTTAACTTTCTGGTATGTTGATGGTTGGAGTGTCCTTTCCATTAAAGGGGGGCTGAGGTTCTCTAAGTGCCGGTATTTGGGACACTGGGGGTATTTGACACTGCACAGGCTGCAACTGCACCAAAAGCTCATGGTTCTTGTCTTGTTGGTCCTCCCAATCCATACACTGTTGTGAATGCTCTCCAGTGCCTTCTGGGCTGGGGGGCTGAAGCTCTCAGCACTGTCCTCTAGCAGAAGTGCTCAGTGTACCCTGCTCACCCTGCCTGTCTGGGGGCTTCATTTTTGGTGACTGCATGTCTCCAAGGAGGCAGGGGGCCTCAGAACACCACTCTGCAGCTACAAGGTATATATGCAGATTATTCTGCATGTGCAGTACATGAGAAATTAATTTAAGGTGTAAAAAGAAGAGCTGGGTTGAGGAGGTGCCCTGGATAGGCACACTTTCTGAGACTGAACTGAGATCAGTGATCTGTCCAGAAAAAACATTTGGCACTGCTGCCTTGCAAGTAGAATCATCTGTAACGCTTTACTGAAGCATTCTAGCAGAGAGTCTCATTGAGCTCATGGGAACAGAGGCTGATGCCATCAAAAACAGGAACTAGTTTATAAAGATCTCTGGCATAACCTAAGTCTATTCTCAGTTTAAAAGATAAGACCCTTCTTAATACAAAGCCCAGCCTCTGAATTGACTTCTCTCCACCAGATATGAAAAATGTCTTTGTGCCCTTGAGTTGTGGGAGGAAAAAGGAGAGCATGCAATTTGGAGACCTTCTGTGATTTTTTTGCCTATTTCTTTTAAAGTAGAGAGGTGATCTATCCCTTTGTATCTGTTTCTATGGACTGAGCTGTAGATGAAATTTTTTTAACCCCTCATTGTTAATACTGTGATGTTCTCCTATGAAATGACTGACTCTATTGTGAACAGTACAGAAAAAGCAGTGGATTGTTTTATCCTTCTTTAATCATGTCTGGTTTTTTCTAACACCTCTCACATGAGGGTTCTAGTTCTGCTCTTTGGAACAGATGTACAGCTATGACAGTAATTAGATAAATTCCAGTGACTGAACTTGGCACGCACTTCCCAGAGGGATTCTCCTGTTTTAGTTACATCATTGCATCATTGCCCAAGTGCAAGAGAGCACCATGCGGAGAGCAAAACATGTTAGTTAGCTGGAAAAGTGGATTCTGTTGCTGCATTGGTCTTCTAGAGAAGATATGCATGATGAAACCTTTTACTTCTCAAGTTCTTGTCCTTCAGAACAAACCAAGCTAATTTTTGTCAGTATTTCGTGGATGCTGCTTTGTGGGTAAGTTGAGGCAGCAGTGCTTTCAACATTCTTTCATCGTTACCCCTTATCATGAAGCATGTTTTCTTGTAAAATAATGAGAGTTTCTCCATAAATTTCAAGTGTGACTTTAATTTCTCTACTGTTGAGAAAAGCTTTTCTTTACTTTCATGTAATGGCATCAAAGTAGCAAAATGCTGATAATACAATGATGCACTATTTTACAGTATTGTCAAAGTAGTGTTCAAATGGTTCAGTAGTTCAAATAAGTAATGAATCTTTGCAAGAAAAAGGTGGTATCAGCCCATGTTTCAGATCAGGAAAGCTGACAACAAATGTTGGTGATCTGTTAGTAGTTACAGAAAGGTTATACCATACCTTGATCCATATTTGAGGAGTTTAGTTTGTATGGGGCTTTCATTTTCATAGTTGCTGTATCTTCCTTTAGATGTTCTGCAGGAGTCTAATGATACAGAAGCTTCATTCTGTCTCATAGATCAGAATTTGAGGGTAATACACGAGTATCTTCCTGGAAAATGTGACAAGATATTATTATTTGGCTGGAGGTACGCTTGCTACTGCTTAGGATAACTAAGAAAATATATAGCTCTGCCTCAGGTAGTCAGCATTGTCCCAAAACAAATGCCCACTCTTCGAGGGATTCAGTCTTTCCCAAGACAGACCATGTGCTTAATTATTGCCTTGGTGTTCAGAACAGAGACTGGCTTTCTAAATGATAGGACTTGCTCTGAGTTCTCATTAAATTTTGTATGCTGTAGTGTGACATACAATATGCCCTGCAGTGTGTCATGTGCTATGATGCTAATCAACATTCAATACCAAAGGAGGAGAGCAGCTGCTCTGCAGTCAGCATGTCTGAACAGTCCTGCACCCAGCAGGGTATCGCTTAATTCACGCTAATGGATAAAGAACTGGCCTCATAACACTTCTGTAGAAGAGGCTAATGATCAGGGAAAAAATGCAGACTAGTTTTCATTTATTCATAGAGATATGTGTAATTAGAGGTAATAGCTGGATCCAAAAACTTGGTCTACAGCATTTATTTGTTGATAGTATAAAATGTGAATGGCCTGTTCCACTGTTTATCTCTCATGAAGTTATTAACTTCACACAGAAGTTGAAATATGTATGCTCTTAAATTCTCATTGAGAGAGTTACAAGGCCTAATGGGGAAAAGCTACAGATAATTGCAACTCTTAAACTTACCTCAGTCATTTTCACTGTATGGTAACGGATCTCTATTGTAAATCCACTACTGAGAGGATCAGCTTATTGCTTCAGTTTTTTGATATTTTTCCATTAGCTTCACTGTCTTCTGTGGATTAGAGAAATCAAGAGGCAACCTATCCATTGCAGTTATGGCAACTGAATAATAAGGTTGTAACTAGGTACAAAGGTCTTTAGCATCTAAGCTGTAGAATACTAACTTCCCCCTTCCATTTCCCCTGGCTTGCTTTCTTTACCTCCTTCCTGAAGTCTGTTGTTCCCGGCATGTGTTGTCCCAGTGGCACAGCTGATGCTACTCGATCATTCATATCTTGAAGAATTGATCAGTCACTGTGACATAGTCCAGTGGTATCAAGTAGGAGTTTATCTGCCTGAACTTTTAACAAATTATGATCTACTTAGATTTGCTGAGCAGTGCTAAGTGCATGCTTCTCACCCTACTCTACACGCTGGTTTTGACTGCAGATTTCTCCAAAAGTAGTCTTCCCGGTGTGATGAGTAGGGAAGAAGTAAATCCAGCCTTGTGTAATTTAGAAGAGGAAGCTAAGTAACAGTTGAGTCCAGTCTGGGTTTATATGGACATTCCTTATTTTCTGTATTTTAATGTTGTGCTAATTAGCTACATAAAATTCTGTGAGAGGGGGTTTTACTCCCACTGAGCAGGGCCCTCTCTGGGCCTTTCATGGTACCTAAAATTTTGCAAGATTTAGTTATTATCTGACCAGTACACCAAGATTTGATTGAGAAAGGACATTCTAATCCAACTTGCCATAGCGGCATCAAGTTGGGTGAGGAAGCAGTAGCAATGCTCAAAACAAGGTCAGAATTGTCCAATTTTAATTCATCCATTTCTTAATGAAACTGTAACTAATTTAACTAGATGATCCTTTCAAACCTTTTATTTTTTTTTCCTTTCTTTCTTTGATGTGCCCATTAGTAATCTCTTAAAGTCCTTTTGCTGCATGGCGCTTGTGCAGCAGTCTGGAGGCATGTGTGGGTTATCTGCTGATGAAAGCAAATCATCTAAACCCAAAAAGGGATTCTTGCCCAATTCGCCACTCTGCTCTTTGTTGGAAAAGTGGTTCTTACTTTAAAACTTGCACAGTGGAAGGTTCAGAGTACCTTCAGAGGACTCAAGTTCTTGTTGTCGTGTGGAAGAAAAGTCCAGACTAGCTGTCAATCAATTGCATTTACAAAATATCGTTATCACTATCTCATTATTGCTGCATATCAGAGAAGGAGTATTATGAAGGAGTACCAGTAAAGAGAAAGTAGTTGATGATTGAGGAGGGAGGGATGTGTCTGTAACACAAAAATCCAAAGATTACATTAAGCTGGAGAGTCAGGTGTATATGGCTGTTGTGAAACATTTATTGTTATCTTTTCTCTGCTTACTGATTGTCTGAGAGTTAATCTTGTCCTAGCAATACTTGTTGTAGACAAGAAAGCAACTCAGGAAAATATGCAAGTTTAAAGGGACTAAATAGTTGAAAATTTAAACTAATACTAAGCGTACATGAGTATTCTCATGACTTTTTCATAGACTCTGTATGTGACCATTGCTGTTTGTCAGACCTGTAAAAATGCCATGTCTTGACAAATCACCTGTCAGACATATCTGAAGTCGTATCAAGCAGCTCTGATATTCACAGGTTTTACTTAACAAAACCTGTTTTGTCGAAATTTAGGGTTTTGCCTTGAGTTCACAGTGCTATCTCAAGTATATGCTTTCAAAACCTGCTTAAAAGATAATGAAACATCATGTAGTGGAAAGGTTGGATGTTTTTCTGCTGTGTCATGCTTAAAGTTATTGAACTTCTTCCTTAGAAACTGCAGAATTTTAGAAATTAGCCTTGAACTATCTTTGTGCAAGTGGCTTGACACTTCAGTAGATTAGCTCAGCCTCTGATGTTGGAAGTCAAAGCAATGGTAAAATGGTTCGCTTCACAGTGGCCTGAATGTAAATATATTCTATGGAATGTGGGTGGAAATTGTCTATTCTGGAAGCCTATGTTGTCTGTGGCCATAGATTGCATTAGCACTTGTTCACTTCCATTAAATTCTGGTAGTCTTTAAAGGTAGGCATTATTATTTCAAGGCTATGCATCTGAAGGAGTCCAGGCTCCTGAACAAGCTGCTAAGAAAAGCTGGGATGTGCTGGGAAGCCCAGGTGGGTGTAGCTTAAAGCTCAGAGGCTGCCAGCTGACTGTCAGGTGTCAGGTATTGCCAAGCAGTTACTGTTTCAGCAGCTGACAGTAGCATGAGGACTTTAAGGATCAATGGATGCTTGTGCAAAGGCCATTAATGTCAAGGGTACCAGTTGAGTGTTCTTAAAACAATCTCATTTGTACTGTTTGCTTCATACGTAAGGATTTTCAGCACTATGAATAATCAGAAATATTTTACTCCTAAAATATCTTTATATATTCTCAAGAGTCTGAAAACATTTCTATAAATACAGTTAAGGATATACATATGTATTGGAGACTCCAGAATTTTCTGTAATAGTATCGTGTCGGTGTTGAGATGAAGCTTGATATGTCAGGGATTTAAAGTGATTTTTCCCTGTTGCAGTTACAATAAATTGCCAGTTGGTGTGGAAAGAATAATGACTGCTAGCTAAGAAACATAAATAAATGGACTTATATTTGAATATTTGTTTAACTAAGATCTTCAATATTATCCTACTGAACAAACAGGCATAACTTGCATCGTGAGCAGACACTGCCTGCCCACTTAGCCTTGTAGTTCAAGTGCAGTGGTGATGAAGAGAAGGAAATGAGCACTTTTATATTTCCAGCCACCCAGTCCTAAGCATCAAGCTCTGGGGTGCAGGGAGTACTCTTTCATAGTATCATCATAGAATGGTTTGTGTTGGAAGGGACCTTAAAGATCATCTAGTTCCAATCCCCCCCTGCCAGAGACAGGGGCACCTCCCACTGGAACAGGTTTGTCAAAGCGCCATCCAACCTGGCCTTGAACACTCCCAGGGATGGGGCATATCAAATTGTTGACCGCAGCTCTTTGAGTGCCACTGTCCAGCCAGTTCCTTACCCTTTCAAGTGGCTGTGGATAGTGACTGTACTAGGTCTGAGGTTTTTATTGATCTAGCACTTCTTCAGTTCATACCTGAGTGTCTGTAATCCCAAGAGTACTTGGCATGCAGCTGAGAGAAGCGCTGTTGAAGCCATCTTCCCTGACTGCCTTTTGATGTGGTTTTGATGTGTCAGTGTAGTTAGGATAGCTAGCTGCTTACTAGGAGTGGGACCATCCCTCTCAGCTTTCCTCCATCCCATTCCTAATACTGACAATTGTGCTCAACTCATCCTGCAATAAACCAGTTCTGTGAGCTAATCCAACAGAGAAAAAGTAATCATGCCTAGAGGAAAAAAACCCCAAAACTTAAAGAAGCAGAAGGGGTGTGTGGTGTGTAAGTAACCTCCAGATCAGCTTTCCTCACTCTGTTAAGCAGAAAGCCTCTGTGGGTTTCCTAGAAAATGTGCTGGATCATCCCCCTCCTAGGAAAAGAAAGAGCAAGCTTCAGCCATGCATGTGGTACCCCATATCTCATTTGGTCAATGTTGGTGAGGTGAAGTGTATATTAAGGGCAAAACCCTCTTAACACTGATTTTTATTTGCCCAGGCATGTAAATGGGGGCTGTTTTGGTGCCCATTTTGGAGTAATGGGTTGCATTACAGCACTTCCATTGGGAAACAAGACATTGGGAATTTTTTTAGCAAAATGCCAGCATATAGAGGCTTACCATGCATTTAAGAAAGACCTGGGAGTAAGGGGGAAATCTTCATGCCTGTCACTGAAGGAACTTCAATTAGATAGAGGACTTTTTCTTATTCCTCTTCTTTTTTTTTTCTTCTTATTTTTTAATTTTATTTCAGGGTTGGAGGAAAAAAAAGGAAAAGGAGGAGATTTGAGTATCATTTTTGGTTTAAGGCAGCAACAAAGTGTGGGAACACATCACAAAACTGTATGTTAGTGTCTGGAGTCAGGGTGTCATTTGGATGCTGCCTAACCCGTGGCAAGCCCTCTTAGGCATGAAGAAAAAGAAACCTTACACAAATGAAGAAAGCTACAGTTACACTGGCGGCAGAGAGCATGAGCTGGCTGGATAGAAGAGCAGTGAACCTCTGGTAAGGTAGAAGCCCACTCAGCTTTGAGACAGGGTTTTTTTGTTTGCTGAGCAAGAGGTGAAAGGACTGTTCCCAGGCTCCTCTGACTCAAATAATTTTTTTAGCCATTGATCTTTCCATGGAAAATACTGAAATACTTACCATGTTTTGGTGATGCCTTTAGGTAGAGCTTCATGGCCTTCAGTCTTGACAGCTCATCAATCAGGTAGTGTCTCTTGCAGCTGCTGTACTAAGGAAAGGTAATAAAGGTGCATCTTGTTATCCACCTGACATTTTGGCATCCTTCTTGAATCACTTTCTGCCCTGAGGTTGGCCTTGAGATTAATTTGGTAAAACAAACTAATAGTTAATGTAAGCATTATTCTTTCCCCTATGTTTGTAGTGTGCTGTGCATATAGCTTGTGGAAAATGGCAACAGAGAACTGTGCAAGGTATCTGTTTCACTGGCTGCTGGATTTCCCTCCTGTGGATTTTAAGCAAGAGGAGGTCATCACAAACCTTTGCATTCTTCATCTTTGGTTTAAAACTGAGTTTTGTTTTCCCTGGATATAATGCTGCAGGAGCGGTGGTAAGCCCCTATGTCAAACTTTGCCTTCACTTAAACTCAATTACTTGGAGTTTTTTTTCCAGTTCAGGCTGTTGAAAAGTATTTCCCAGTGACAGGGAAGACTGAGCATAACTGGAGCATCACTCATGCAACAAAACCATACTCACAAAAGGCTTTGAAATTTGGTTTTAAATACTAGTTCAAATATTTGTTTGAATTACTAGTTTTTATTATTGTTGTTGTTGTTAAATTAGTTTCTTTACATGGATGCCTTGCTCCTGGCATAAATGTCCCCTTGTGTGTGTGTATGAATGTTGACCATAGTTGAAGATCCACAGAGTTCACCTAATTTCATCTTTTAATCTAAATCAATTTCCAAACCAATTTAGATAAATTGCGAGGAATTCTTCAGAGGCAAGGCCTGAGAGCAGAGCTTGACACAGATAAGAGTGACATCATTCATCATCTGCACAGGCTTTGGCACAAGACTTGACTGAAATTCCCTCAATAAGCAAACAGCGCATTAACACTGGCTCTGCAACATCTTCCCTGTTGCATAATGGTGTTTGTGCTGGGGTGTTATTAAAAACCCAGGCAGTGATTCCACCCTGCCTCAGCCTCTGCTACTGGCAAAGTGTTGCAGGCACATGTTGTTGCAATGCACTTTGTTGTGCCTTATGCAGCCTGGGAATGGGGCACTGAGTAACCGAGGGTGTCCTTGTGGGCAGGAGAGCCCCACTCGCCTCTGTCAGCTGGTGGTTGTGCTGGCGGTGTGGGCTTCCGGGCAGTTGCCTCTACCCTGTGTGACTGTGGGCTGTGCAAAGCCAATTATGATAAAATCAAGATCACTGTCTTCAGAAGAGCCTGTGGGGTTAAGAGTTTCCAGATACAGCAACAGACCTGTTGGTTCAGGAGCAAGTCCTAGCCCGATCTGACAAGGAAGGGCATTTTAATGAAATTTTAATTCTTTGCTGGTGAAGCAAAGTAGAATCCTGGTTTTAGAAGGTGTGTTGGCCTTCAACTCTGAGAGCATTAAGGAAAGGAAATAAAATAAATCTCTCTTGGTGAAGCATTTCCAACACACAGTAGCTGATGCCAGCTAGTCCTCAGGCCATCTGTAGCTGGTGTAGCTCTCTGTAGCAAGTTGCAGGCACTGTTTCCCCCCTCCTTTGCCTGGTTGCTTGATGCCTCAGCAGATCTATGTACCACTGGCAGGTGCAAATAAAAATGAGCTTTTTTATTATTTATTTGTCTAATGCTACTTGATTGTCTCCTGTTTTATTATCTGACATTAATATTTCCATTGGATGTATTGACTTTCTAAAGTTGTTTGTGGCAGTGTCCTCTCTGCATCAACACTGAGGGCAGGCATAGAGCAGGCATAGGGTGGCAGGCTGTTAGGATCACAAGGAATGCAGCAAAGAGGAGAGTGGAAAGCACCCTCACTTAAATCACAAACCCTTGCTGGGCAAAAGTCATCCTATTTATTTTTAACTTGTTGCATTTCACATGCATGCTTCCTTTTAATCTCTGTATTTCTCCTCCTGTATTGCATATCTCTTTGTTTTACCAGTATGTCTCCTACAGAGCTGGTTTTCTCTGGATTTTAAAGGTTAAGTGTTATTTTTAAACATTATTTAAAAATTGGCAAAGATTCAGACTTTGGAGCCATCAGAACTCACAAGATGCTGCCTCCACACCATTTCTCTGCAGCCTCAAGAAAGGAAATACAGGAAGACACCAGTCAGTGGCGCAGTCAAGAGGCCCCAATGTGCTGGTAACAGCACTGGTTTGCCTCTGCTCCCAGCAGCACATTGTGATCCACTGTTGGTGCCAAACTCCCCCATTAGGGTGGGCAGGAGGAAGGAATGTTGAACTGGGAGAGGCTGCACTATGGCTGTAGGCATGAAGTGGCACAGAGAGGGGTGGCCTTGGGCTGGTAGCCCATTGGGGTCCTTGAAGACTTAAGCTTTGCTTCAAGGACATTGAGCGTGTCAGGTGTCTCCTAGTGATTGTATATAGTGATAAAATAGTGCAAACTGTTCCCACCTATGAAGGCATACTTCCACCCACTCATATCCTTAAGCTGTGAGAGGAAGCTTAGGGCTGAGTTTGACAAGACATTCCAAGTACCTAGAGATGCAGGTGCATGTCCACAGGGGTTTCTGAACACACCAAGGCAAACATAGTTAAAAGTAAAGGGGTCTTGGAGGTCAGGCCTAAGCAAGTGAGTATAAACAGCCAGTTTTCCCAGAAGAGAGAGAGAGAGCAAGGCTGGCAACTGAGCCTGCAGCTCTGCAGTCCATCATGGTTTTTCTTTGTGCCAACACTGGCAGGTGTAGGGAATTAAACCAGCATTTTTCACTGGATTGGTTTTCCAGTAGACCATCTCAGATTATGGTGAAACTGCTTGCCTTGTTCTGGTCTTTCACTTCCTCAGGGCATAGACTGTGGGTCACTGAAGATGGAAAGGACTGTGGTGCTGTAAATGCATCCGAGAGCTCCCTGTGCTGTAACCTGCGAATAGGACCATATATTGTTGGGTCATCATCTCTAAAGTTCCTGAAGGGCATATCTGCCTTCCTGCGTCAGAGATTGACTTTCATTTGTGCATAACCACCCCTTGGGGAGCAGTTGTCATTCTGGCTCTGTGCTGTCAGATATATGGAAAACCTTTCGTGGCTTGTTTTATTTCAAAACACAAAACCTGGTTTATTTTGAAGAGTTTTCTCATTGGCTTCTCTGAAATAATTATTACTGAGATTTTTTTGTTGTTCTAGCTTCCATCCACCTTATTGCATGCTTTTACCTTTCATGGCTGACTTGCCACTTTTTATTTTAAATGAACAGGTGAGATGATACTTAATTAAAACTCTTGGGATGGAGGTGGTGATCATTAAAGAGTGATGATGCAGAGGATGAACTCCTCTGTTTATCCACAAAACTAATCGGCCTTGAGAGGTGGGTGTTGTCACTGTCCTGCCTGGAGAAGCTGCTTCTGAAGCACAAGAGGTTAATTCGTTTTCTGCTCCTTGGTCTCTCTTTTGTGATTGCCAACAAAGGTAGCAATTACCAGGTTATCTCAGGGGATTTCCCCTGATGTGGAGAATTTGGAACTGAGAAACCACACTGACAACTCAGCAAATTTCTTACAGGCCAGAGAAAACCTCTGGCGTGGTCAGTAGTATAAGAAAGTTGTTACCTAAACTAAATTTGTGCTAATACCTTTGGACAAAAGGTTTCATATCCTTTACGGGCCTCTTGAAGTGTTCAGTTGTTTGAAGGATCAGCTCTACCCAAACACAGTCAAGAATGTGGAACATGCTATAAAGGGTGAGTGGGTTTGTGCCTGTCTTTTTAGTGTCTCTTTAGGCAACTCCTGTAGCATAGTTTATGCTTCACATAACAAGTATGTATGCTGTCATATTTGTTGTATAAAAATAGAGAAAAAATCATAGCAACACATTGGTTCTTGTGGAAGCAGCCTGAATCAAAGGAGGTGGTTCAGGAATGACTTTCACAATTTGCAAATGCCTAAGGGGAGTTATGATAGCTGGTTCCTTAGCCTAATGTTCAAGGGTACCATACAATCGACTGTTTGAGCACTAAAAAACAGCATTTGAGATTAAAAAAGTGAGGAAAAAAAGAAGTAGTGTAAAATAATTGACTACTTGAAATAATTTAACAAGGGCTGTAGTGGATTAAACAGGAGTTGTAGTGGGGTTTTTACTGCTGGTACTTTCGAATCAAGATCAAACGTTTTGCTCATGCAGACAGTAATTGTAGGAAAATCTTATGACCACATTAGTTCAGACTAGAAGATCACAATGGTTGGTTTTGGCCTGATAATCTGTGCATTGTCCAGAACAATATAGTAGTTTCTGTGCACAAGCGAGAAAAGTCCAGGAAGAAAAGGGCCATGGAGCCATCTATCTGTGTGCCCTCCAACACTTCTGTGTCAGGGACAGCATTAGCAAAATGGGAGACAGTGTAACAAAAAGGAAAGTGAACATCTCTTCCTTGGCTTCAGTAGACTCGGTCAGGCAACTTCACAAATTCATCTGCAGCCATTGAGGTGGTTGTGGTGCAGAAGTTCCCAGAGGAGACTCATTTTTGCAATGTGCTGTGTAGAGGTGTTGAGCCCTTGGCATGGGGAGCTGCTTAGAAAAGGTCAGGCACCTCTGGAAAAGGAGTAGGTGATATATGCAAATTGTTGGTATTTATTCAATCATGTAGTAGGAAAGGATAAACATTATTCCTGACATTTCCATTTTTGATTAGTGATGAATGGCGTTGGCAGATGTTCAGCTGGCCGCCAGATGGGGTCTGCTCAGTCCGGCAAACAGAATAGGAACAGTCTGGGTCTCGTAAAGCCAGCACTGACAAAAGCGCTGATAAAATCTCTGGTTTGTCCAAGTGATACACCAATTTTGATCTCAAAACGACTTAGCCGTTTCAGAATGGAGGTAGTACAACCAGCGAAACTGCTTATGGAAGTGAAATGGGGTGTGGAAGGATGGGGGCTCGTTAGTTTGCTGTAGTTTCAGCAGGTTTTTTTTCTGCCGCAGGAGCCACGGATTGTGGCTTTTATTCACTGAGGCTGGATCCATGCAGGGCCTCCTGCATTCACCCACGGTTGCAGGTGTAATGGTCAGGTCTCTGGGCACATCTCCTCGGTTGGTGCTGGGGATCGGCTGCTCGTAGCGTCATTAGCCACGTGAGTTCAGATATCCCGGCGCTGGTCCTGGTCCATCGGCCGGCCGGTCAGTCTGCTCCTGGCGATGGAGAATCAGCCCACGGGAGGAGGAGTGTGGGCTTCTCCCGGCTCGCCATGAGACTCGCGTGTGCCTGGCCGAGGGTCGGGGGCAGCCCGCGGGGACAGGGCTGGGGACAGGGACGCTGCTCAGAGCACTTCAGCCCGCGGCAGCAGCCGCACCTGTACCCGTCAGGGCCGGCTTCCCTCAGCGCCCTGCGGACAAAGCCATTCAAATTTAGAGGAGTGAATTTAAATCCATGCAAATTCCGTTCCTGGGGGAAGCGATAAGTGTCTGAGAAATGCCTCGTCTCAGTCCCGCACGGCGGGCCCGAGCAGATAAGCCGCCCCGGGACCTCGGGTAGAGACGGGACTCGACGAGGGGCTGAGTCACCGCTGCCCCTCGCGGAGGAACGGAGGTGGATGAAGCCGGGGG
>JAOXXN010000265.1:28442682-28455317 GCA_026770055.1 Myrmophylax atrothorax | reverse complement strand
AAAATGCAACCTTTGATATGGTGAATGAACTGAGTCTTTGATATATTTCCTATTAAAAAAAACCCCAAACCCCTAGTGCTGGCTTTAGTACTAAAGAATTGACAAATGAAGAACAGACATATGCTTCAAAGTGTTATTTTGTATAAACTTATATTCACCAAAGATTCATTGAGACACAATTTGTCTAGACCAAAATTGATATTTTTTTTCCTCTTGTCAGAAGTTTGGAATAAAATCTCATGTTGGGTTTGGTGTTTTAACTTAATTTAAATGCAAGAAGTTAGTAGTTTGAGATATGAAGTGTGTTCACTTTCTGGGTTTGTTCCTAGTGTGGTACAAAAGTAAACGGTGGTGAAGTTGCAGTTTTTGCCTCGAGAGCTGGGCCTGGTGTGTGCTGGCATCCCTCGTGTTTTGTGTGCTTCACATGCAATGAGCTGCTTGTTGACCTTATCTATTTCTACCAAGATGGAAAAATTCACTGTGGCAGACACCATGCTGAACTTCTCAAACCTAGATGTTCAGCCTGTGATGAGGTAAACAATTCACATTTTATAGCCATTCTATACTCCTGTTGTTCACTGATCAAACTGCAATTGGAAAATTCCTAACTTCAGATGCAGTTATTTAAGAAGTCAGGACTCTGTTGCATGGATGTGTTTGAAGGCTGAGGGTATTTAATTTCTTGTCAAACTGGCAATATTACAAGCAATATGATAGTATTTAGAAGGCACAAACCTGTTTGTGTTTAGAGTTGAACCTTGTAGATTGAGTAAGTACGAATATTCCAAAATATCATCCTTCTAGAAGTCTCTTTAATGGTTGAGCTCTTAGGTTACGAATTTTTTGGTTGTTTTTCTTACAGAAAAGGTTGGAATGCAACAGTTGCTGTGGTAGATTGTTGTTTCTATTTTTGCATTCAAAAGGTGGCAAAATAAAACTAAATTTAGCATGTGAAGTGCAGAGTTAGGATATTTCACATGCTCTAACTCCCAAGGTGAGGTTTTGGCTGCTTAACTAAAAGTATACTTTTTATCTCTGAAAAGATAATTTTTGCTGATGAGTGTACGGAAGCTGAAGGTCGCCACTGGCACATGAAGCACTTCTGTTGCCTTGAGTGTGAAACAATCCTGGGTGGACAGAGATATATCATGAAGGATGGGCGACCGTTCTGCTGTACCTGTTTTGAATCTCTCTATGCAGAATACTGTGAGACCTGTGGGGAACATATTGGTAAGTGTGCCCTTTTTAAGCATTAAACTTAAAAATTCAGGGAAAGCAAAATTTATTAAATGATTTCACATTCCACTAGTGTGACTTCTGCAAGTAATTTTTTAGAGAAACCCAAAGTATTGCTTTCTATCCCTTTCTAGGTGTTGACCATGCTCAGATGACCTACGATGGACAGCACTGGCACGCCACAGAAGCTTGCTTTTCTTGTGCTCATTGCAAGACCTCCTTGCTTGGCTGCCCTTTCCTTCCAAAGCAAGGGCAGATTTATTGTTCAAAAACCTGCAGCTTGGGTGAGGATGTTCATGCCTCAGACTCTTCTGATTCTGCGTTTCAGTCTGCTCGATCTAGAGATTCCAGGAGGAGTGTCCGCATGGGAAAAAGCAGCCGGTCGGCCGACCAGTGCCGTCAGTCTCTCCTCCTGTCACCAGCCATCAATTACAAATTTCCTGGCCTTTCAGACAATGCTGATGATACTCTTTCTCGGAAGTTGGATGATTTAAGCCTTTCAAGGGAAGAGGCAAGCTTTGTTAATGAAGACTTCTGGAAAGGAAGAGTAGAGCAAGAAATGCCTGAAGACCCTGAAGAATGGGCTGAACATGAAGATTACATGACTCAACTTCTTCTGAAGTTTGGTGATAAAAGCCTCTTCCAGCAGCCCACTGAAGTAGACATTAGATCAAGTGAACACTGGATTTCTGATAGCATGGTCAAGAGCAAGTTGGACTTGAAAAAAAATAATCCAAGCCTAGCAAGTAAGAAGTATCAATCAGACATGTACTGGGCCCAGTCACAAGATGGTTTGGGAGACTCTGCATATGGCAGCCATCCAGGCCCTGCCAGCAGCAGGAAAATCCAGGAGCTAGACATGGAACATGGGGCATCAGGATACAAACACGACCAAACACCGTGGTATGGAGGTTCACTTGAATGTTTGTCTGACTTGAAGCAGCAAGAACAAAGTGTTCGAGACTCAATGGATTCCCTGGCTTTGTCTAACATAACAGGTAATAGGGAAATCAATGAATGGTCTTGATGGAGAGGTCAACCAAAGCATGCGTGTTGAAGTATTTTCAAAAAACATTTTTCATTTCTATGATTCCTAAAAAACTTTAGTAGCAAGAGATGCATGTAAAGTAGCTTTTATCAAGCACAAAAACTTTACCAAGATGTATTTATGCTACTTAAATTCTATTAGATTCTTCTCTTTTCTTTTTGAATTCTCTTTCCTTTGCTTAAAGCAAAAAAATCTGTAACATCAGAGTAAGAATGGTCTTAAACTGTGCTTTTGTTATGTAGAAATCACTGCTTTAAGCAAATGACAATTTGTTTTTTCCACACCTTGTTACAAGAAATTGCATTATATATTAGGATAATACTAAAGATAATCTGCAGAACACTTTAGATAATTTCCTGATTTGCTTGTAAAAGTATGTAGAAAGTCTTAAAGGACGGTCAACTTCTTAGACTTAGGCAATTAGGTTTATGAGATTATCCATTGACTAAAGGGAAACTGATAATCCACTTCTGTGAACCTCCTTGTCAAATGTGATTGAAGTTACCCAAAAAGATAAGTGCGTGTTAACCTTCCTTTCCCATTTCCCTACAAAACCCCCAAGCCTGGGAGTTGAGAGACCTATTTTAAAAGTTTTTTGATGATGATCTCCATTCCCTTTCTCCTGTACCTTGAATTACTGCAGCTGCTCATATAGCTCAGGCTCAACCACAGGCTGGCTGCACCTGCCAAGCAGTAATGAAGGAACTGAGGAGGAGAGCTTAGTTCAGGGGACGCAGGAGGAAGATGAACTAGAGGTGTTGCACCTGGGATCATCACAAGGCATATGACACTGTTGTGGGAATGAAGGGTCAGTGGACACAAAGGGGGGGAGTACACCAGGCCAGCTTACTGTTGATGATTTTTGGAACATAAGGATCCTTCTTTGCAAGGCAGTAAGCTTGGCTTTCCCACAGCAACAGCTGGAACATGAATTTGGCAATATCAGAAACATGAAATATTTTAGCCTTAAAAATGGCAAGCATAGACTGCAGAATAAATTTAAGTAATCCTTTTTTCTTAAAGGCCTAGCTCTATTCATGTTTCAAAATTTTAAACTCATTGAACTTCTGCTCTTGCTGTCCTCATGTTAGCTCATTCTTTGGTAATCAGAGCTAATACTTAAATGTTTTAAGTCAAAACAAAGTTTAATCTTCTATGAGGCTGGTCCTTTTGGTAATAGTTCTGTAAAACACTAATAAGATTTGCTTTGCTGACAAGAAATATTTCATATTTTGTTGTAATACTTTTCTCTTTGATGCTTCTCTGATTTTCCTTTTCCTCCCTTCTCCATTCCCACCACAGGGGCTTCAATGGATGGAGAAGGCAAGCCACGGCCATCTCTCTACTCCTTGCAAACTTTCCAAGAACTGGAGGTGGAAGACTGTGAGAAGATGAGCAACATGGGAACTCTAAATTCTTCAATGCTCCACCGGAGTACAGAGTCCTTGAAGAGTCTGAGCTCAGAGTTATGTCAGGAAAAAGCCTTACCAGAGGAAAAGCCAGTCCATATGCCTGTACTGAGAAGATCTAAATCCCAGTCTAGACCACAGCAAGTGAAGTTTTCAGATGATGTTATTGATAATGGAAGTTATGAGAATCTTGAAATACGTCAGCCTCCAATGAGTGAAAGGACTCGTAGGCGTGTTTACCATTTTGAAGAGCGTGGAAATCGGCCGCCTCACCATCGTAGAAGAAGCAGAAAATCTCGTTCAGATAATGCACTTAACTTGGCCACAGAAAGAAGATGCTCTCCAAGAGAGAGATTTCGTTATTACTCCCCTCAGGATCATGAAAAATTTATTCAGAATAGGAGCTCACGTGAGCTTCGGGCATATATTCAAAATGCGGAGCTGTATGGACAGTATGCCCATACTAGGTCTGACTATGCACTGCGGAATCAGGTGGTTGATAAATTTTTTGGATTGTATGGTGAGGAAGATGACTCCTGGTGTTCAACTTCATCCTCATCATCCGATTCTGAAGAGGAAGGATATTTTCTAGGACAGCCAATTCCACAGCCACGGTCACTGAGATACCCATACTATACAGATGATCTTTCTGGTCCAACTACTGCATTATCGACTTCTCAGTTGGGACAAAGGACAACCAAATCAAAGAAGAAGAAGGGACACAAAGGAAAAAACTGCATTATTTCTTAATTAATTCTTAATATTTCTTAATTGGGAAGACCAGTCAACTCTGTAGCTACAGTTTGAACCACATCTTTTTATATTAATAATTGTTCTTAGGCAAGTTGCTAAAGTTCTTAAAGCTTTGCCAGTGTAAATGATAACCCTGCCAGAGTTTACATTGTACAAGTAACATTCAGAAATGTCACCACGCCAAATGATCAGCTCAGATACTGCTAGGTTTACATACTGTGTTTCAGCTGTCAAAATACTGTTACTGCAGTTATTGATACAAACTTTTTGTAGACATTTTATTTTATGCTTGCTAGCTACACTGAATTATCTGAGAGAGGATTCAACAAAGATCAGTAAATAAAAATGTCAGTCCTGTGCTGTAGCTATATCCACATAGGTGATATTTGACTTTTTCCTCTTGCCACCAAGAAAAAGCAGGCTCTGTGCTGTGTCCTTTCTTCACTGATAAAGCTCACTCTTCCTCTTTCAACTTTCCCTACAAAAAGTCGATTTTTTTTTAAATTTGGGAAAATGCTCCTCAAGGAGTCACAAATCAGCATGTGGGAGCTGAAATGCTTGAAGCCTTGATGTATCCTAAAACAGGTTTATACATTTAATTTTCATGGGCTTTCCTCCACAATTTTTTGAGAAACTGTAAGGTGGTGGTTTGGGGGTTTTTTTGTGCCTGTTTAAAGGAACATATTAATTCAGCTGCTGGCATTGGATTTAGCTGCCAATGAGTGGTGATATTTCTTCTTTCGTGCCCCCCACTCCTCAGCAGTGAGAGGGATACAACTGCTGGAGTCCTCTGCTCAGGCATGTAACCCCATTTAAGTCAATGAATCTACTTACGTAACAAATATTTTCATAAGGGCTTAAAGGATTAGGCTCCAGAATTGTGTCTTTTCACATGCATTATCCAGGTTTTAAAATGTATTAGCTGCAATTCTAAGTCAAAGAACATTGATATTTATAATGTAGTATTTCATAGGCTTAAATGTATTCATAACTTAACAGTGCAAATACTAATGTACATATTGTACAGTTAAAATTTTAAAGTCTGAATATTTTTATATCCCTGAATTTCAAGAAGTTTGTTACAAGATCAAACTAGATTTGTTAAGGGTTTAACAGCAGCATTATGGATGAAATATTGCTTGTATTTTAGTCAGGGGGTTTATGTTGAAAAATATTGAAAAATGTTCAGTGCAAAACAGCTTAATTTTGTCTACTAGGTATTAAAAGCTCTGTATGCATGGTGGGGCTATGTAAATACTCTCTATGGCCCTCTTAATCTTGCAAGTGTTATTTATGGGTCAAGCAAAATGTAAACTATATTAATGTAAAAACCACACAAGCCTGGAATATATCAGTACAACCAGTATGCAACTCCTGTGGATGTGGATTTTTTTAAATTTATTTTGTTCCCCCTCCTTTCCCAAAAATAATTTCTGAAGTTTGCCTACATAAAGGAAGAGAGATAACTGGGTGGTCCTAGAAAGCAAGATGGTAAAAACTATAGAGTATAAATCTCAAACGTTGCCTTGAACTCAGCTGTAGAGAAGGAGTCCCTTTCAGTTACAATAAACTTCTTCCACTTTTAAATAAAGGGCAGACATTTGTTAACAGTGACATCCACTAATTAAGACAGTAAATGCTAAAGCCATTTGCTTTCTGACTACCTGAAGAAAGGAAATGAATGAAAGAGTAGATGGTCCTTACCAAAAAAGCCTGTCAAATTGAACTAAGCTTGCCCTTCTTGAGGATACAGAAGTTTGAAATAAAAGCAGCTAGAAGTAAGGAATGGACAAATCAGCACTGGCTTATACAAAAGAAAATGAAGCTATTTCAAAGGCTAAATCAGACTAGCAGTTACTTGCTTGTATTTTTCAAGATAAAATGAGCAACAGGTCCTTTACTCCCAGAAGTGGTACTCATCATATAAGTCACATTTCTAGTACAAACAAGTCTTGTGTACGTGAAAGCTGATCAAAGCAATGCCACACTACAGCGCATGTGCCAACGGGTGCCTCGAGTGGGGCTTCCAGCTGGCAGTGGCAGGCTGCTGCCCTGGCTCAGGCTCCATGTGCTTTCTGAGCAGCCAAGGACCTGTTGTGCTAAAACATATCACAGCCACCAGACTGCCAGGCTTGAGGAGAGATGCTGACTTGTTAATACCTTCCCCAGGATGTTCCAACAAGAATTAGGACCTTCCCTTCTTGCCTGCATTTCCAAAAATGGGAAATCAGGATCCTCAGAAACAAAATGTGGCTGTGCCACTACCTTTGTTGGACCAAGTAACTGTCTCATGGAGAATTGCTTCCACCACTATTTCTACTGATCTTACACCATCTCTTGAGGTGCAGCATATGTTCCCTCCCAAACTGCAGTGTTTTATGGAATATTACATGATAAAAGTACTCCTGCTAGCTGCTGGTTCATACTTTCTTCTTAAAAAAAAGTTTAAAGATGACTATACAACTTTGTTTAGTTTTTTCAGTGTAACATAAACAATTTCTTCTTTATTTTTGACCACTTCTTATGAGAAATATTTCTAACTGATTCTTCCACTTTAAAGGGAATAGTATGGGATATAGAGTCTGTGACCAACAGAAGACTCAGATACAGTCACCAAAGCTCTAAATCATGGTTTGTGTTAGTGGACCAGTATTCCAAGTGCCTGGTAGGCACCTGCATCACACAGGTGCTCACTGACTATCCCTGAGTGGGATGGGGGAGAGAAGAGTAAAAGTAAGAAAACTCATGGGCTCAGTTAAAGACGTTTTAATAGGTAAAAACCATACAAACAATTAAAAAAAATAAAAATCACCCCAAAGTGATACAAAAACCCCTCAGTTGCTGACCACTAGCCACATAATAGCCTGTCACAGAACAGCACCAGCCCTGGTAAACTCCTTACCCCTGCCCCCAGCTCTATACACTGAGCATGACACTGTATGGTCTGGAATATCCCAGTGGCCACTTGGGGTGAACTGTGTTCCCCTCCCACTTCTTGTGCCCAACCAGCTCCTTGCTGATGGAGAGGTGTGAGAGGCAGAAAACGCCTTGGCTCTGCATAAGCTTTGCTCAGTAGTAGCTAAAACATCCCTGTGTTACCAACAGTTTCCATCACAAACATGAAGCACAGCACCACTGCGCCAGCTACTGTGAACAACATAACCCAAACCCAGTACAACCTTCATGACAGTGAGAAATCGTAGCATAAAACATTATCCTTGAAAATCCTGCACAGACAACAGGGCTACAAGGAATTGGTCTTTCTCTGATACCTGGCATTACCTCTTTTTGTAGCCAGAGTGGTTCTGTTGCTGATTTTCACCCTTACTGCTTACATTGTCACTCAAATCTGCCAACTCACCCAAGTGACGTTACAGAACCATTCGGAACAATTCTAGCCTTGGAAGATAGCATTGAATTTCCATACTCCTTTCCTTCAATTTCCACCTCATTTTTTTATTCTTTTATTAACAAGTGCTAGGGGTAACTTCCATTTTCAGGAGCTCTTAAGGTGACAAATTAAATTCCTCCATCACAATATGTTTCCTTTCACCAATGCTCTTCCTATCAATTTCCAGGAGTCCCACTTAGGCTGTCCACTAGACTAGAGACAATTTTTTTTCTTACATTGATATGAAATAAATCTGAACTACATGCTTGTTCTAAAGGAAGCAAGACTAAAAGCCATCTATCACTTATGAATGCAAATGAAACTTTTCACAGAAATAGCACTCAAAAAAATTAAAAAGACTCCTTAGTTCATGAGTAAAATTCATTCAATTAAGAGTCAGATAAATCAAAGGTAACAAAACTTAGAAAGATCTTACTGACCTATTAGTTAATATAAAATACCCAAGAATACTGTCTGAGAGGTTAGGCTAAAAAAATTGTAGTAAATGGGGTTACCTCACGCTGCCAGCTGGTCACCAGTGGGGCTTCACAGGGCTCAACTTTAGGGCCAGTGCTCTTTAATGTTTTTATAAATGGTATGGAGAGGAGTCAAATGTACATTAGCTAAGTTGGCTAATGATACTAAATTGAGAGGAGCTGTGGACTCCCTCAAGGGTAGAGAGGCCCTGCAGAGAGATCTGGATAAATCAGCAAACTGGGCAATCACCAACTGCATGATGTTCAACAGCAAGTGCCAGATTCTCCACCTGGGACAGGGTAATCCTGGTTATACATACAAACTGGAGAATGAGAAGCTGCAGAGCTGCCCTGTGCAAAGTGACCTAAGGGTCCTGGTCAACAGCAAGCTGAACGTGAGTCAGCAATGCCCTGGCAGCCAGGAGGGCCAACCGTGTCCGGGGGGGGCATCAGGCACAGCATCACCAGCTGGTCACAGGAAGGGATTGTCCCACTCTGCTCTGCACTGGGGTGGCCTCACCTTGAATATTGTGTGCAGTTTTGGGCACCACAATATAAGAAAGATACTAAGCTCTTACAGAGAGGAAGGTAATCAAGATGGTGAAAGGCTTTGAGGGGAAGAGTTCTGAGTGTCTGAGGTCACTTGGCTTGTTCAGCCTGGAGAAAAGGAGGCTGAGGGGAGGGGAGACCTCATTGCAGTGTACAACTTTAAGATAGGCAGTGGAGGGGGAAGTGCTGAGCTCTTCTTCCTCGTGACCAGTGAGAAGAAAAAAGGAAATGGAATGAAGCTGCATCAGAGGGAAGTTCAGGTTGGACATCAGGAAAAGATTCTTCACTGAGATGGCAGTCACTCACTGGAACAGGCTCCCCAGAGAAGTGGTCACAGCCCCAAGGTGCCAGACTTCAAGGAGCATCTGGATGATGCTCCTGGTCATGTGGTTCAGTTTAGATAGTTCTGCAAGGAGCAGGGAGTTGTACTCAATGATCCTTAGGGTTCCTTTTCAATTTGAGATATTCTATGATTCCATGACTGTTAGCTTAGGTCTTGCTTATAATAGAAAGCACTTGAAAAATCAGATACTTTTATTCTAGTAAATTTAATCAGGCTTCTAACAAAGGAAACTCCTAACAAACTGTACAGTAACAATGGAGATTTTTAATCAAAAATATATTAAACACAATTTCAGTATTTTTTTATTAGCATTTCTAATCCAAAGTAGAAACTCTGATGTAACACCCCCAAGGTTCTCACTCCTGTAGACAAGTAATGAAGTGCTCTAGTTATGCTTCTGCATCAAAGAAGACTTTGCCTGTTGTTCAGGGCTGATCTTTGTAAACCAGGTTGTTGCCAGAAGGGGCAGGCCAGGTCTCACTACTTTGGCACAACAGGTTGCCTCTTTCCCTCTCTCCCTCACCAAATTAGCATCCTCTAGGATCCATGAGTTGATTCCCACTCACTGTGCAGCTCATACAATCCCAGGTGCCCACAAGGGTAGTTGCAGGTCATCTCCTTAGAGCAATGTGAACTCTTAGAAACCAACTAAAGCCAACTACAAAAACACACCCTACTGACATGAGAACTAACCAGGTATCTCAGGAATGATGCAATGCATAGTTAACATAACATATTGAGATTTGCACGTGCAAGATGCTGTGATACACACAGTCTTGTACATGCAAAATAATTGTGATTTTATTTATGTTTCTGTACCCCATTCAGATGAGATCTGGAAACTGAGTTTGGTCAGCAGTCCTTTTACAGTTTTACATATTACTAAATGCAAATGTAGACAAAACAATCATGCTTATACTTGCCTCTTTGTGATTATGAGTCACGTTATCCCTTTCCTAAAACGTTTATTAAAAATGGTACCTTAATAATTGTACGCAATAGTCAGGATTCCACAAACAAGTCCTAAATATTTTTCACTGGCAACCTCTTGACTTTCCTCAATCACTGTTCCCAAAGTAAAAGTTGCTCTATCAGGTAAAAAGTGGTGCCAGGTACTGCCCAGAATCACCTAGGTTTGAAATGACAGTGAATTTGGGGCCTTAGGGATCAACTTGGTGTTACACCTAATCCAAAGCAACTTGGGATGGTTCTGCTTGCTTTCCTTGCCCATCTTTGCCACCCCAATTCCTGCTCCTTCTTGAAATCAGAAATAAAGTTACACACAGTCTCCTTATTGTTAAAACTGATGCATGGAAAGTGCGGAAGAGGTGTAAGTGGGGAGAGGGACAGGGTAGGAAAAGGGACCTTTCCCTGCTCGGTGGCTGCCTGCAGTTACATTCTGTACGGTGTAGTCAAAAAACACAGCAAATACAAACAGTAACAAAAAATAGAATCCAACCTACATAGTACTGCTTACTAGTAATTCGCCATGATATGGAAAATACCAAAATTAAAAAGGCATTCGCAGAACCTGCAATTATAAAATACACAGGACTTCTTGTATCAAGTAGTTAAGAGTTGCTCTAGCAGTCAGAAACTAGAGATAACCCCTAGTTGTAATTTTACAGAATTAATGTGAATTTTTACAATTAAACCAAAATAGATAAATGATAATTGTGACCAATTTTGCAAGTCTTCCATTCCTACAGTATATATGAAAGCCACAAATATTTCTGCATAAACTGAGGAATGAGAACTTCTTCTTGTTATTTTTTAATAAAAATGCCATGTTTGAAGTTACACTTAAAAGCATCAAAACATAACTGTGCACACATTGGACCGAATACTTTTGCTAAGGTAACTACATAAAGGTTTCAAAAATAGTTTGGCGCTTTATAACCTTTTTGAAAAGACCATCCTTTAAAAGGAATATATGTCAACAAGTACAGGCTGGAACAATACAATTGCAGAGACCACAGTGAACAAGGGAACAGCCACCTGAGCTACTACTAAGAGCGCAGGCCTTGGGTTTGTATCCCCAAGATCTCCTCTTTCCTGTAAAAAGCAGATTCATGTACTATGCCATACACAATGAAGAGGATCTAAAAGAATATTTTTGTCCTTAGTATGAGCCATCTTTGTAGGATTCTGATAGATCTTGATTGGCAGCATCGTACTGAGCAATGAAATGTTTGAGTTCTTCAATGCATCGCTCACCTATTTCATGCAAATTCTGCCTCAGGGCAAACTGAATGGACTTCTCCAATGATGGATCTTTATCAATTAGCATCTTCACTACCATGCCAAAGGTTTCACAGTCTTGTCTGTAGACCTAGAAACAACACATTAGAAAAGTATTAAACGTAAGATTCTTTATACTAGCACACCAGCAACCGTCACTGATTTAGATCCAAATCAAACAAGGAATATTGGATTTAATGTGAGTTTCAACTGTAAAGCTTATTGGCATTTTCCTCTCTTCTGACCTGTGCTAATATAAACATAACTAGCTCAGAACTATGTCGATATCAGAAATAACTTTTATTGGATGAAATGCCTTCAAAGGAGAGATTAACTTCCTTTTGCAGTGATTTTTAATAAATAATGGTAAAGCAAAGCGCAAATGCTAAACCAGACTTTCATTTCATCAATTATTTAAAATTAAACTGTGGCATATCTAGCAATACCAATTTTTAAACAAAGCATCAATAACTTAGTTTGTAATCTTTCCTAATATTTTAAATACAAGTTGTGTTTAAATAATTTCACCAAATTTTGTTTGTTTGTTGGATATCTGTTTCTTGTAGAAGTCCTTGACAAATATGACTTTAATTACTTTTGGTGCACTGGTGATTCAATCACTGAGGGATTAGAGAAATCCTGGCAGTGGTTTACCTGAACCTGTCTGACCTTGTCCTTCAAGGGAATGAAGTGTTTTCAAGTCAGTTATGCACCACAAGTAACTTCTCATTATCACTGCAACTGTTTTTCTAACAAACATCTGACTATGCTTTTGGGCAGTTTTCAAAGCAAGTCAGTGGCATTTCAAATCTCTTATTTTCCAGATTCCAGCTAAGTTTATTAATCTAAACTCCCAACAAAAAAAGAATTTGTCCAAGTCTTCCAGCTGCAGTTCATTTTCACACCTCTTTGGCAAATTGCCATTTAGAAAATACATTGGCTTTTTAAACGAAACAAAGTAAGTAATAAGTTTTCTATCTCCGTGTTTTTGGGTTTTTTGAGGGAAAAAAGCTAAAGTGTTGACATTCTCTATGATTATCTTTTAGTATCATGCACTTTTCTTAGAACCTGTTTTTCACAGAGATGTGCAACCCATCCCTCCCACATTTATCTATATTGTGGACACCAAGGATACAACTGTATACAAGCCATTCTCCAGTACTAAAAACAAAAGTGAAAAACCAAACAC
>JAOXXN010000265.1:28418963-28442582 GCA_026770055.1 Myrmophylax atrothorax | reverse complement strand
CCAGTTGGAGATCACCTCGAGCACATTGATCCCAGAGGAGCAGGAAAAACCCCCAATATTCTTGCACACAAACTAAACTATTTTCAGAAAAACAATTAACATGATACCTTTAATAAGACAGTTCTCAGACGTTTGAAAGTACATTCTATAAAAACAGTCTAAAACAAGACCCACTTTTCAAACACTGGTTGGCAAATAAAAGAAAACCTTTTGGAAGAAACTGAATTTCCATAGAGATTAACAAGCTAAAAAGAAGAGTGTAGCCCAAACTAAACTGGAGCTAAACATCTAGGTGTGGAAACACCATGCCCATGGCTCTTTTTCAAAGAGGGTTTTGTTTTCTGTTTTGTATGTGTACTCCTTTGGTGATAAAATACAGTACAAAAACCCGGACTCCCAGAGCTCATGTTCCACAACAAATAAACTATGGTACTTGCTAAAAGAACTTCAGAGTAAATTTGGGTTACTTTTTTCCCTGACTCTTTGCGGAGCATCACTGTCTCTGCTTAGCCATGTGACAGACAGATGGGATTTCACTTTAGATAACTCAGGCCTTTCAAGAACCTGCAGCACGCTTGCTAGCACCTTCACAATTGATTTCTGAAACAGTTTTTCTTCCCAAAGACATTATGGTTTGGGGGAAATAGTTCAATCTTTTTTCTTCCTTAATGCATGTCTATTTGTCTTATCACCTTGAAAATGGTCAGACCAAGGATGTGTGAACGATCTCCCACAGGTAAACAAACCTGGTAACTCGGAGTCTTCAGAAGACCCTACCACTAACAGGCAACACAGATGTATTGCTCCGTCTCATGCACTGGAAGGCGCCCAAAGCTACAAATGAAGGAAATGCTCTACTTTTAGTTTGTTTTCAAATGAATGGCAAATAGTACTATTTGTTATTTCACTCACACACCACAAAGAACCAGCCCAGATTAAATTCTCTGACCCTTAGCATATAAATATTAGCTCGATCTAAGCACATTTTTCTTCCAAACTTTCACAGAAGAAGAGTTGGAGGAGAATCAAGAGAGCCAATGTTGTTGCTGAATCTGGAGTCAGAAGTCTTTTTGCTGTCACAATAATCTGGAAACTAAACACCTTCATACAAGATGTGAACATTTTCAATACTTTATGACAAAAGACTTTAAAAAAATAGAATTGACCTAAATTAGGGGAAGAGGTGGAAGGTGGAGCAGGAAGGCAATTCTAACAACAGAAAACAAAGGAAACAGCTCTGCTCCTCTAACAATAATTGCACAATCTTCCCTCAACAAGCTTTCTGCCCCAGCTGCTAATTCTGATCCTCCTTCCCAATTGTGCTGATAAACCTATTTGTATAGCTGCAACGTAGTAAATTGCATCACTGAGATGATCCTTTTTAAAATTACTTCGCTCCAACTAATGTGATTCAGTGATTCCATTCTAAAAGCAGATGCGTCAGCACAACTGAAAGAACTGTGAGCCATGGTCTCAAAGTGAAAATAACTTCACAAACCAGTTTATATCTGAAGTTAGTGCACAACTGCCAACCCTCAGAGAGTTTACTATGCTTTACAGAAGGAAATAGAGATTATCAATTACAAGAATATCAATACAGAAAATGTTAATTACAACTTAATGGTACAATCATTTGAAAAATCTGTAGAAGCATCAAAGGTCTTAAAAAAAGAGGATCCATCTTTACACAGAATACAAGGAGGTTATTTCTGGAAAATAAGCCAAGAACATGATGCTGGAGGAAGAAAGGAAACTGCAGAAAAGATTCCAAACAAGCAAAAAAGGTTTTTGTTGGAGAAAAATATTGGAAGAATTTGTGACCCAACATGGTACAAAAATAACCCTATCTTTAAAATTCCAGCTGATACTGATTTTGATCTCAGGCCATGGAAAGCTCATCTATAAACATCTGGAACTGAAAGCTGAAAATTATTCCATGTGTGCGGAAAGAAGAAATAACTATTTTAAGATGAAAAATAAGGAAGGGAATGATACCAATTACACGATTATTCTGTCCAACATATAAACTGGATAATCCTGAAAACAGCTAAAGCCATTGGGTGATCATGTACCGAGACCCTAGCATACATTTATTCTCTGACCTAAGATACAATACCAGAATAACAGAAAGAGCATGTAAAACTTTAGTAAGCAGATGGAGAAGCAGAAACAGCTGTTCCATTCCAAATTACATAAATATATTTATTTTATATATACACAGTGTGTGTATAAATATATATATCTATATGGTCTTGATTTTCCTATGAATGTGAAGTATTTAAGCTGAATTCAAGTTCTCTTTGAAGAGTTTTCCAAAATCAGCACATCTGGCATCTGTGAGTTCAGAGGATCACAAATATACATACTTTTATATTATTCTCATGGAATTTTAGCATCTTTTATTATTACATGATAACAACATAGGCGCTCTGGCTGAGATCAGCCCCCTGCTGCACTGGTCTCCATGTAGGCATTTGATGCACACCTAAAGGGGTGATGCACCTGCAACATGTTAGTGAACACTCCTCATTTATTTCAGAAAATTAAAACAGAATTTGCACTTAAAACTGTTTAAATACAGCTAAAAGACATTTACTTCCATCTAGTTAGAGAAAATATGTTAGTGCCCCAGGTATGAGGCGATCAGGCCCTAAAACTCACTATACAGAATGCAATTTCTGAGCAGAACTCCCTGATCTACATCTGTTACATTTTCACAGCTAACCTCAAAGTGCCATCAACAGTGTCATAAATTACTCTGTATGACACTGACATAAAAGGAATGGCAGACACCACACACTTCTTCCTGCTCAGCTCTGAAATATTAACCTCTGAACAGGAATAAAGAAGGGCAGAAGCAAGCACATGGGAACTGCTCATGTCTTTGACTTCTATATCTCTTCTTCAATGATAATCTAAAAATGGTCTTGGCTTAAACAAAAAAAAAACATGTTGAATGGCTTTGCTGATGGGTGAAATTATACCTTGCTAGGGAAGGCCTTGGCGACATGCCTACTACTCACTGACAAAGTTCACCTCATTTCCTTTCTCTGCCAGGAATAGCCCCATTTTTTTCTCTAAAACTGTCCAGAGCTGCACATGCATTTTGTTCAACAGAGCTGTTGGACAACATAAACAGTAATGAGAATGAAAACTAGAATTTAAGAAGTCCTCCCCTGCAAATGATTACAGGCTACAGAAGAGTCGCAGGAGTAGTCTTGATGTCAAGGTCTTGCATACCTGGCCAAAAACCAGCTTAATTTCAACAACAAGAGTAGACACGATATTTAAAGGAGATGAGGAAACCCCTTATTTCCACCCATGAACCAAGTTTCCCCAGTTTAGCTCTACAGTCCATGCAAAGAAAGGCTTCTTAATGTTTCAAGGTGACTCAGAACAGCTAAAACCACAACATCTGTTCTCAACAGATTTGATGAAGAGGGAAACAAGACAGAAGTTCCCTTGACAACTGGAATGACCTTCAGGAGGGCTGGTTCCACCAGGGTACAAAAGTTAGCCCCTGCATCTCCCATGTCCACAGCTCATAAAAAGCAGAACTGGGGTAGCAAATGGGAGATGCAAATTTCTCTCAGAAAGGACTCAGCTGAATCTTCACTTCTCCTTTATGAGACAACTGTTTCAATGGGTATGCTTTATTTTATACACAGGTGTTAAAACATTAACTTTCTTCTCCAGCTACAGTTGTGAATGAATATGACACTGTGACACCTTTTTTGAAAGCTCTTGGCTTTATGCACATGTAAAAGCCTCTTGAATAGGAATCATCAAGGGATATGCATATGCAAGGATTGAGCAGGAGACGGGCAAACTCACTTCAGTGCAGAAGGGGGTACCTCTGCTCACAAACACAAGCAGGACCCTGGACATGACAAGGACCACACCCATTAAGTGGATGTGAAAGTTTAGTAAGTGAAATTGATGCCCATGATTTCATCGTGATTACAAACCCCTTGCTGTTTTTCATCACAACCTTTCCTGCATTTTTTTCAGTATTCTTATCATTCAATACAATTACAGATACATCTAACACTCTCTCGCCTCCACCAGGGCTCCTTCTTCACAGCAACACAGCTTAAGTCTGGGCTCTCTGAGCAGCTACACACCACAGGTATACAGCCCACCTTCGGTGCTTGTAAGTCAGTGCTCATCTTAAAAGATGCCTGTTCTTAACTCCTCATCCAGAGGCCAAAGACCCTCAAGGCTCAGTTCACAGAGGGGAAGGAGCTAGGGTTGCGGCTAGAAACCACGTTAAACAGCCTGCAACCCTTAGATACTAACTCACCTTTGAGAAGACCCAACATGCCCAGCAATCACAATCTGGCATCTGTGATTCATTCAAGTACTCATTTAATATATTACCTTTCAGAAGACAGAAGCTCTTCAGTTACCAAGGGCACATTTCTCACAAGTATCAAATACCTCATGTAAGGAGGAAAGAAGCAACATGCTCACTGGTAGCTGCTTGATTTCTCACCAAAGCAGAGCATGAACATGCAGAGCACAAGTTTGAAAGCTGTACCACGTCCCCTCCAGACACCTCACTAATGAAAGAGCAAACTGCCAGATATTTTCCTTGCTTCAGTGATGCCCCAGGGCCCCCCTACATCAGACAGAGGTAACAGCTTTTGTTCACCCACCTAAACCACGATAGCTGGGTTGGTATAGCCCTCTGGTGGTATAAACCAGCTTCTTATTTCCCCTCAGCAGACCTAAAATAAATCTGACAAAGCACTCTTCTGTTAACTCAGCCACATCTATGCTGTGTTTTCCCAGCATGGGTGAGACTATGAGGTATAATTTTTCTTCTACTCCTAACTAAAAGCAATACTGAAATTTTTTGTAATGTAAACCTAACTCGAAGCTGATTGCATATGCAGTCAAGTGTTCATTTTTATTGTGTACGTAAGCTCTATCAAACTGGGAAACTACTATATACTGAATGACTTCAGAACCACTGATATCAGGTTTTTTCTTTACCAAAGACATCTTTTAAAAGGAATTACTACCTCCCCCCTAATCTCTTCTTTTTAATTTATTTACATGCTATCTTGGAGTATTTTCAACCATGCAAATTAGACTTCATTAACTTACCCGAAGTTTACTCTACTAAAGTACAATAAGCTAATCCTCTACTGAAAAAGTACAGATAAATTTTCATCACTGCAGTGGCAATGTAATTGTATTGTTATATTTATGAGTACAATATATAAATTCATAGTTCCACAGTGCAAAGAATGCTCAGAACTGTCATTAAAACCACTTGCAGACAAGTCTCATGATCAAGACATGTAGAATTGGTTTTCAACCAAGATGAACTACTTTTTATGGTTACAAAAAGCTAAATTAACATACAAAAAAATTCTAATGATTGGTTACAATAGTGGTATACAATCTTTAATGACAAAATATCAACAAGTGTACTTTGTTCCTTTCTTAAAAACACACTAACAATTTTGCCCTGAATACATGTAATATTTTCTGCACCCATTAACCAATGTGTTTATTGGCCAACTACATATTAATTGAAATGCAAATTAGGGGAAACAAGTTACTTAATCTACTATGTAATATGAACAATTTCATGTAATTAACTACTTACTGAAGATACGCAAAATATTAAAGTTATTTACACTTGAATGCACTTCTGCCTCCCTTTCCATTGAAAGTTTCAAATGCCTGGTTTAATAGATTTAATCAGCTTTCATAATTCAAGCCCACCATTTTTGGCATCTAAATACCTGACTGAAAGGTCTGCTGGGAGCCCCTCACGTGGAACAATGTCAATACAGCCTTCACTGTAAAAGCAGCATGAATTCAGATTTGGACCCTGTTTTGTCCTCAAGGACCAGGACTGGCGACACGTGGGCACAGCACAGCAGGGACAGATGCTGGGAGCCACAGTGCCTGGGAGGAGGCCCTTACGACAGGCAGCTGAGGCTGCCCTGGACTTCCAAGTTGCTGAAGCCACAGTGTTTCTGTTCAGCTTGTCTACAGCACCTTGCTCCTAGGTCACAGCATCTCCTGCCCGTGATTTTACTTATTCCTTTGACTAAACTAATTTGGTAGAGGAAATGCTGTGTAAAACAGTGACACCACAAGGCTTCCCCTTCAGTTAAAAGTAGAATTCTAGTATGACAAGAGATGAAAAGTGCTCTGTAAAACTGAGGGATGGGTGCCTACGTCTACAGTAACAAACTCTCTGCTGAGTTTACACATACATTTTAAGGCTGAAAACCCTGAAGAGCTGGCTTGGGGCCTGATACACGACCCTGGTCTTCTCCATGCTGTGCAATACACTGCAAGGAAAATAGGCAGGCCAAATAATTTACCTGTTTGAATCCGTTACCCCCAGTTTAAGCTCAAGACATCATCTGGATACTCTGATTCATACCATGCCCCTGGTGACACCTCTGCAGTTCCAGTGAAGCCATGGGTCTGCATGGGTGGGGATGGAGCTCACTGCTGCTCAGGAGAAGCCCATGACTGGCTCAGGAGTGCCATGTCTGCAGCTGTGCCCCAACAAAGCCACACTGCCCTGTCTGCCACACATCAGCCTCCTCTGCCCAGAGCTTCTGCAGTGCAGGGCTCTGCCCTGGAGAGCAATCACACCTCTAAACATCTCTGCAGAGAAGCACCACCCCTCCTCAACTCCCTTCTCTTCACCATCCAAACAAAAAATGACAAGGTTTTGTGCATTTGCTCAATGCTTATAAAGCATTCTAAAGATGGAACATACAGCTTTTGTATGACGCTGTTGAGGACATGCAAAGAATAATAGTAATAAAAATAAAAAGCAACAAAAATGGAAGTTCTCAACAAGCACATGTTTACAGCTCCAGTCACACAAGAACAGATCTGCAGAGCAAGGCTGTATAGCTCAGAACACATAGCAAAAGACAACCAAGTTGGTGCTACTCAGAAACCTGTTCATATGAAGCACTGAACTGTCTCAACCATCTTTCATGTCAAAGGGAACAGGGAAAACACCACATTCAAAGTATTTAACACAATGCAAGTTTAATATGAAATTGCTATGACTTGTACTGCCTGGCAATTAAATTAGTATCTGGACAGTTGAGCAATAGCTTTCATTTATGAAAACTTACAGGTTGCAAATAGTTCCCCATTGCTTTAAAATTACTACACATAAGTTTTCAATAAGAAGCAAGAATTTATTTTAAATACATTTCTAGGAAATTCACATATTTAATATTTTCTAATACTATGGTGGAGAAGTTGATACAAATGTTCAAATGAACAAGAAGTGGTTCACAACAGAAATGTACATGACAATACACTTCATTTAATGTTACATTTTGGCAAGAGCAAGTGTATTATTACTTCTTCAAGAAATGCCTTGCTCAGTCAAGCAGAAGTAGCTCCCATGTGGGAGAGCAAAGACTATTATGTTACATGGTTTTACTGGAGATAATTCTTTGCTAAACCAATCAGACCACATAATAACAGCATTCTAACACCAACTACGGGCCCTCGGAGACCAGTTTGTGTGTGGCCCAGATTTCATAGGCTTCTTTACAACAGATGTGTTGGATGAGGGTAGTGTTACTTCATATATTAACTTGTGTGTTCCTTAGGTAAAACAGCAGTACAAGTTTAAATTCTGCCTCTTACATATTCTTCTTCAACTAATCCATAGCAATTACAGTGCATCAGTTTCCAAACCTCTCTAGCAGTACTTACAATGTCTTGAAGATACATCAATGACATCTTTTCAGCTCATGTATAAGAATACCCAGCTGTATGTTTAAGAATGCCCAGGTACAAACAACTATGCAAACAAGTCCAAAAATTGTCTGAAAGAGCAACTGTTCATATATATATATATAATAATTTCCCTTAGTTCTATAATGATCTTCAAGTCAAGAAACTACTACATTTTCATAGAAACATGAATGAAAAATTCCTAAATACCCTCCTGACAGATGCTACAAAGCTCCCATTACTTGAAATACACCAGTTCTGGATTAAACAGGAAATAATCAGCTTTATGCCAAAGGAAGGACCTCACCCTGCAACTTTTTATTTATAAAACACTGAATTGATGGAAAGCTATTTCCTAAATCTGCTCCATGGTAAACTTATTGCTCCATCCAAAACAGGAAGGGTGAAGTTTATCTACAAAAGACTCCGTGTTAATTCTCTTGTTAAAAATGCTTTAATAGCTTACAGTTACGTCCACTCACCATAAAGGAACATGGGTTTCATTTAAGCTTCGTAAGAATGGGCTGCATATTAACAGCAACAATAAAACGACAAACTAATCTTTCGTGTCATAAAAACACAAAAATACTTTGCATAAAATACACACTAGTTCAAAATTCATACAGATCTGCTGTGTTGCAGTCAAAACCAACAATGATGCACTTGATTTTACCAAAAAGTGACTTCTGATGATTTCATTTTCCCCTCAAGAAAAGTCATCACACTTTCAGTTTCAACAAATATCCTCAGCTACAAATATTCTCAGACTCAACATTCTGTTTAAGAGGGCTCATTATTGTTAATGGGCAATACAGAATTTTATCCTGAGGTGTGGATTGCTTGTATTTCCTCCCATTGCAAAGTGAAAATAAACAGCAATAGGGAAAAAAAAACCAACCAAAAAAACCCCTTCCTTTTTCCAATTAAGAGCAATTCCAAGTAAATTCTTTGCACAATTATCTGGCAGCAGCATTGCTAATAGAAACTCAAAGCTGATGGATCCATGAGTTTAAGAACCAGTCCTTACATGAGAAGACTTCCTCATCATCACTGTAAAAAGAGCAACTTAATTTTTAACTTCTTCAGTGGTTAAAAAAATGCTAAAACAAGTTTGAAATTGCATGCCAAAGGGCAGGTTTTTCATCACATATGCAGCATAAAGAAAATACTACACAAAATAAGTAAACTACTGTAGGTAATGAACAGCTTTTCAGAAAGGAAAAGCAACAGCTGCAAGAAGAAACACTATTACTTTGATTACCAACATTTTATTGCTTAGTTTACATTAAACCTTACTGCTTCTGAAAGTTTAGAATTACTTGACAAATTATATTAGCCTCACAAATCAGTTTTATTAGTGTCTCAATAATGGATCAATTTTTTTTTCACGTCCAAGTCATTATCCTGTCTCTACCCTTGAAACAGTCACTCATAATTTAGGTATTCATTTCAAATCTAAAGTCAAATAAAGGAGAATAGAAATTAAGACCATGTTTTTGAAGACTTGTGTAATCTTTCCTTAGCTTGTGGATGGGTATCTTTTTCCACATGCAGCTGTGACAGCTGAAAAGACTATTCTCCCTTCCCAGCTGTCAGCACCCCCATGCCAGAAACCATCACCCCACTTGTTTGTGTGAGCCAGTAGTACAGAGGACTAAAATGAATTTTTAGGCAAACCCAGGCTGATTAGGGCACATGATAGCACATCGGTTGGGCTGTGGAGAGGCATCACCTATCCTGGGTGAGAAGGTGACAAGTATCCGTGGATGACATGTAAAGAGGGCATTTATCTAGAGCTTTACACTACCTATCCAGTCTCCTTCAGCTCATTTGGAACTACTCAGAGAACATCCACCTAATCCAGACAGACAAAGCATAAAGGATTTGTGTTTAAATGTTTGCATATCTTAGTATATACCTTCATATCTTAGCATGTATCTTCATACAAAATACCTATGGAAGCAGAACATAAAGCTCATAAAATGGTTGGAGCAGGTCAGAAAAGTTGTATGATGAAGCCTCACTTCTTACTGCAAATATAGTCACTACTTCTCTCTTTATAGTATTCAACACCCAAATTATATCTCCTTCTGCATCTGTTCCCACAATTCTAGCTATTTCCACTTCAATTTGGAAGCAGAAATCCGACCCCAAAATTGGTAAAAACAGAAAGCATGTCTCTCCCCAAAGAGAAAGCCACAAAGAGTAGAGATTGTCTTCTATGGTTAGTAAATCATATGTCTTAGGGCAGCGATTACCAACTGTGGTTCCAAGGGAATGTAGTACGAGTTCTACATTTACCGAGTGCATATACCACTGAGTGTATTCCACAGTACTGGGAATTAATTATTTGATAAGTCTCGGTTACAGCTTATAAGTAATACTGAAGAATCACAGCGATTAACTGGTTCAAAAGAGCTTGGGAATCACTGGGTTTTTTCATTGTGAACAATTTTTCCATGTGGAAAAACAAGCCTATTTTGTATTTAAATGCATCATCTCAGAACGCTACCTTTCTACATCCTCTTTACAAGCCTTTCTTATATTGAGATAGTTAAGCAATGCTGCAAAATTTCAGCACAAGAACTATTACTATCAAACTCCCTAAAGGAATGTCTGCCCTCTTCAATCCAGTGTCACTGAACATTTTCCAGAAGTTGTCTGATGGGGTGAACTGATAGAGGACATATTAGGAACAAACTTGGCAAGATACATGAACACACTCATGACTTTTTGAAGTGTTTTGCTTGTCTTCAGATTCTGGCATCCACTGAAAAGCTTTGATTCCTTTCGAGTCTGGCTTCAGTCAGTCCTTATAAAAGGTTTTATGATCATGGGAAGAAAACTGGGATCATCGAATACTGTTCTATGCTGGGGATTTTTACTGAGACAGTTTTTGAGAGCTTTAGCTCTGTGTTCTTCAGATAGATTACAGCAGCTTTCTGTGATCTGTGACACATAAACTGTGGTGACAGCACCATGCACCAAATCCACTAGGTCAAAAAATAACAGATACTTCTAGTACTCAAGTGACAAAGCTCAGAATCACACAATCATTAAGGCTGACCTTTAATACCTTTGAGTACAACCATAACACTGCCAAGACCACCACTAAACCATGTCCTTTAGTGTCACATTTACACATCTTTCAAATACCACCATGGATAGCGATTCCACCTCTACCCTGGGCAGCCTCTTCCAATGTTTGATAACTGTTTCAGTGAAGAAATTCTTCCTAATACCAAATCCAAACCTCGCCTGGTGCAACTTGGGGCAATTGTCTCTTGTTCTGTCACTTATTTTATGGGAGAAGAGGCCGACCCCCACTTTGCTACAGCTTCCTGTCAGCTAGTAGTAGAGAGTGATCCGGTCCCCCTTAAGCCTCCTTTTCTCCAGGCTAAACAACTCCAGCTCCCTCAGCTCCTTAAGATTTGTGCTCCAGACCCTTCACTAGTTCTATTGCCCCTCACTGAACACACTCCAGCACTTCAATGTCTTTGTTGCAGTGAGAGGCCCAAAATTGAACACAGGATTCAAGGTGTGGCTTCACCAGTGCCAAGTACAGGGGGACAATCACTGTCCTGGTCCTGCTGGCCACACTGATTGCTGATACAAGGATACTCGCAGTCTAGACTCAGTCCTCTTGAATATACTTCATGGAGGCTCACTATGGTACCAGTATTTGTTTACTAGTAACAATATTAAAGCATTATGTAAACTAACAAATTAATGAAAAGAAAATATATAGCTAGAACAAATTAGCAGCTGCCCTGAAACTCTGTCAACTTCTTTCATGTTAAAGATTTGAGTACCACTGTCAGAATTACGAATTGTGGTCAAATCAGAGATACAACAAATTCTGCCTCTGGCCAACACTCCAATGTATAGAATTTCACTTTGGCAAATCACACGGACAACTAAAGGTATGGGGGAGTTTAACTAAACACTTCATAATATTTCAAATTACCACCAACTCATTAATGATTTGAAGAGATCCTCCAATAATTAGAAAATCTAATATCTGCAAACTTTTCTGTTTTAATCATAGCTTTATAAATACAAAGGATATTGCTTGAATAGTCTAAAATAACTCACTTTACAGCAGACATCAAACCAAGTAATTTTGAAACAAACAGCTCAACTCCAGGGAAAGAGTAAGGTAATAAGCAGGCAATGCAAAAGAAGATTTAAACTAGATAATGAAACTGGAAACCACAGAATTATAAATGAAAGTATTTATTGAATAAAATGTACTGTTACAATATAAAGTTTTTATGAATCTCTAAGCAGAATAATAGCTGCTGATAAAGTCTACTGATGGTGGATTGATACAGTGTGTTTTGGATAAGAACAGCATGGAAAGAGAGCAGTGAAGTCTCTTTTGATAAGCAGAACTAAACAGTTTACTGCCTAAGATAAAAACAGCTTGCTAGAGGTCAAATACTTTAATGCAACAGCCAAAGGAAACAATATCATACCCTTTACCTTTTAACCTTACTTCATACAAGATTACCATGTGCTCTCAAAGATACAGAATAGACAGGGGTTATTGGTGCAAACATATCCTGCAAAATAAAGCATTCCTTCCTTCATGCAGCCTTACAGAACTTTTTGGGGAAAAAAAACCCCAAACAAAACCACAACACCAAACCAGTTCATGCTAATAAAGATCTGGCTGAACTACATTATCTGAAATCAAAATTAAATCAGGAAAAATATTTAATTATTTAGAACAGCCACAATGAAAATGAATGATATTTTCTTATTTAAATTAAAAATTCCAGTGGGCTTTCTGTTCTTTAAAATCTCAAAATCAGCAGGTAAGGGACTGTGCTATTTCAAGGATCAGTATACACAAAGAATTCATTTATATACCAAACAAAGGATTACTTACTTTATTTATATATTTATTTAAGAGTACCAGGGACTGTGCAGACTAATAACACTAACTGTTTTTTAAAAAAAGTTGCCTTCTCTAGGGTAAGTCAGTAGCTTACACTCTTAATGAAAAAAACACAATTAGCAGTTACTGTTTGTTGGCTGCAATGCACTGAAACCTGATCTTAAAACAATTGCTTCGTTCTAACACAATCCACGGACTCATTTCATGTTACCTCAACTTAGTATTAATTTCCTTTTCATTTGTTCACCTCTTCTCTTTGTTCTCCTTAGTTCTCCATTGCTCAGCAAACTACACCGTGGACAAAGCCAAACCACTTTTCCTGCTCCAAAGACCCTTCAGTCGGCCAATACACACCTAACAAAGGAACCACTACAACCTCTGACTGCCTTCACCTATGCCAGTTTTATCCCAGTCCTCCCCATTCCCTTGGCAAGTCTTCATTCAACCTCTCATATAACCTAGCACTCCAAAAAATCAAAAATTCGTTGAAAAATATTTCACATCAATTGAATTACCTAAGCATCTTTGTATTACTTTGTAATAGAAATGCATTTGCATTTCATGCATTTCTATCAAACAGGAAAACAAACAAAAGTATGTTCCATAACTGCAGGGAAACATTATCCATGAGATCACTGTTCACTGTATATATCATGCACATATGCACAAAAGTTCTTTCAGAGCTTTAATACCAGATATAATACAGCACCTTTAAGGAATACAGTAAAAAACTACTTGCTTACTAATTACACCTACATGCTGAGCGATACATAGAAAAATCAACTGCAAACATACCCATGAAAGTTTGCATCCTTATACATGTAAAACCTCACCTGACAACAGGCACTGAGTGTTCATACTCAGGTAACATGCTAAGTGACCTTGCCTCTTTTAAAATCTAAGTTGATCCACAACAGACAACAACAAGTTCAGCACTTTATCCCTAACAGACCAATGCATATCTTAATATAACTCTTCAGCAACATGTACATGTTTTTTCAAGAATAATTTTTAGTACAATCTTAACAGTAGATTAGGTACTTTTCTTTGGGATCACTGCTCTGGCTGCTTACTGTGGCATGAGTAATGCACACATATTAAAAGGCTCCGCAGCCAACTCATTATAATGATACATGTTTTTCTTGGTACCAAAGTCCATCCTGCTTAAAATAGAAACGAGCACTCCTAAACCATGGGCTTTTTTGTAACCTATCTGGGTCATGAGAGACCATACAATTACTTGCTTATCTTTGATTCTGATTTTAGCAAAAACGTAGCTGCAAGAAAACCTCCTTCCATACCAACATAAGAAAAAGGAAAACTATACAGTGAGCTGAAGTTATGCCTAAGAGTAAATTTGACAAAAATTATGAAAAGCATTAAAACATTAATTGGGCACTTTTGAGTTATGGCTAGACCTACACTTGGGTAAGCAGATTATTAATTTCATTAAAAACTCATTTCTACATCAAGAAATATTTTTTCTATTTGATGACAAATACAGTAAACTGCCAATGGACAACAGAACAGTCAGCAGTGACATGTTCATCAAAATTTTTAGTAGGCATTTCAGGTACTCAATGCAGCAACGCAGCATTTCCTGCCTCACAACTGTAGCTTCCAGCAGATGCCTCGAGGGCATCCAGAGAGAAAGACACCAAGCTAGAAGCACCTGACTACTCCCCATTTGTTTCTGGGACTAGAAATAGCAGCAAGTTTTCTTGCATGATGAACTGTCTCCACCCTCTAGCCAGGGAGGAACTCCACTGCATTTGCCCATGGGCTTTAGAGCTTCTGTGGAATTAATTCCCATCTCCACCCATGTTCCCCATCTCATTCCTTCCCCCACCTTCTTGGCTGCAGCTCCTAATCTTGGCTCTTTTTTTTTTTCAACTGCACGTCCAGTCCCACCCTGGTTCATTGCTTCCCACACTGTTACTAACCCTGCCTCTCTGGTGACCACAAATCCTTTCATCTCTTCCAGATTGCCTCCACCCTCGAATTCAGAGGTCACCCGATTCCTCAGCTAGACATAGTTCTACTTTTCCTCTTCCACAGAAACTCTTGTATTCTTTTGTCCCTGCCTTCCCAAGGACCTATCCCGTCCTCGTTCTCTCTTCCCTTTTTTATGGTCCACCTGTTGCCATATAAAAGAACTTTGACAGGAAGATTCCTAACTTGACACTCACTGGCCTTCCTAGACTGGTTTCCCTCCTTTCAGTTGCATGCAAAAAAAGAAAAAAGAGTTTTTGTTGGGGATGGAGGGGTCCATCAGTGTCAATCCAAGAGCTGGTGAAGGTACAACATCCAACGCCTTTGCTGGGAGAGCTACAGGCGAGACTGCACCATGAGTAGAAGTCGTCTAATTACACATTTCAAGGAGGCTGCATGAAGCTCACAGGTCCCCCCAAGTGAACAAGGAGACACCCTCATCTTAAACAGTAACATAGTCCTTGTTGCAACTACCCTGTTCAATGGCAGATAACAGACATGCAAAAGAGCTTTCAGCTTTCCTTCACAGCAAGTTGTGCCTTGGTGTAGGAAGATTTCTCTGTAACTGTATGCTTCCACTTCATCACATTAGTTGAGAGACAATAAATAAAACAGAAATCTTTTGATCTTCATTTTCCTAAAGTGAAAATACTTAAAGAAACTGCAAGTGGTTAGAGTTTGGGTTAAAAGAGACCATTTACTTTACACAACCAAGCTAACTCACTACCAAAAATATTGGTTATTGTGACTATTCTTTCCTCTCAAGATCTACACAAGAACTTAGGGGCTGAAACAGACAGGCATCAGCTTGGTTCACAACTAAATCAAAATTTGGCTCCAACAGGCCTCACAAAAGAGGCTGTTATGAGGGTGTCTAGTGATGCACTAGTGTTTTTAAGTGAGTTAATTCTCAAAAATATGCAGAGCTAATGCTACTGTAGTTAGAAGATGGTGAGGTGTTTTAAAGGAAGAGGAGAGTTCTGGCTATGGCAGCTTTAGATAGAAATTGAACAGAAATATTTTTTAAAGTTTTATCCTCCCTATGACAAAAATAAACAGTTACTGTGAAAATACCACCAAAGACTACAGCTTTCTATAGATTTCTGCCTGATGATTAAATAACTTTGTGTGTCTAAGCAGTACTTTCAAGATAGTAAATGTTCAGAGACAGTACTGGCTCGACACAGCTCAACACAGCGCGAGTACTCCCTTGTAGCAGCAAGCACATTTAAGGAGCCACACTGTGAGTAAGAGAACTGGTTAAAGAAATAACTGAAAATTTCACATTCTTTTTCTTGACCTGATTCATGCTCAGGCCAGCACAGGGAACAATACAGTACAGGGACATAATTTCTTAAATTATGGATGCCACCAAACTCTTTGTAATGTGCAGCTGAGGTCTGCAATGGTAAAAGTTAGTTTGCGGTTTTTTATGGGTTTTTCTTGTTTGGTTTTTTGTTTTTGGATTTTTTGGGTTTATATTTTGGGTTAGGGGTTTTTTTTGGTTGGTTGGTTGTTTTGTTTTTTTGTTTGGTTGTTTGGTTGGTTTTTGTAAACAGCAGCACTTGCTTACCTAGACTTTCTGATGCCTAGTGAGATACAATCATAATATGGTCTCCACTGGAATGTATACAATTTCTGTTACTGCCTATTTTCATAAAGCTTGTAACAATTAATCATCTTGGTTTATAACTAAATTCAATTTAGTTGAAATCTGACAACAGAGTCGAAAGATACACAGCACAGATACCCTGCAACTACATAAGGCAGTTTCTCTGAGAAGCCAAGTTAAAAAGAAACATAATAAAATGGGCAAATTTCCAGTTGAAGATGATCACTGAAAAACTTGTGTCAGCATATCCTAATCTATTTATGATTTTCTGTTTAATTGCTTATGTGGAGATTTTTTTTATTTAGGTAGCACGTGACCAAAATCTTAATATATACTGAGGTGGTGAACTGCTTGTGAGGTGTAATTAGGGTCAAGTAAGCATACACAGTACCCACATAAGTACAGCATTTCATGTTGTAATGAAACCAAGTATTTAAGCTATCTGGAGTCAGGAGAAGGGGAAAGACTGCTAACAAGCAAATTAAACACTGGATCCATGTATTAAAGGTTATTTGTGTCGTTCAGAGCAATATCTGAAGTTCAATAATTCAGAGAGTGAATTCTGAAGAATTTAGCTGCTCAAGAAGCATGAGAAGCTAAAGAATCATCAACATGAACCACTCGATTGGTCAGATTCACCTTCTGTGCTTTTTTCAAGGCAGGCTGACTCTATTAGCCTTTGCAAGTCAAAGTACAGAGGTAAAACAGGCAAACCAAAACATTTGTCCTGTGGGGAATCTTGTTTTTCTGCCATGTTTTGTGAAGTGTGCCCTGTGATATCCATATTAGTGTATGTCCAGACAATCACCAAGGCCTCAAAAGTCACAACATCAATGCAAACAAGAGTCAAACAAAACAGGAAAGTGATCGTTGTGGGTCAGCAATAAACGATGATGTGCATTAGTCATTTACACCTCAAGATAAAAATCTAATGTTTTCATAATCTTAACTTACAGAAGAAGCACTTGCATAAACAACTTATGCAACAATAGATTTTTTTTTCCCTCCACATAATTTAGGAAAGTAAACTTTAAGAAAGTTCCCAATTCTGATGTCTTTTGGAACTGTAAGATTACTCTGTATTTTAAAGTCAGAGAAAATGAATACTTTCTATGCCAAGGTTTAAGACAAAAACCTATAAAAATACTAAATGTACTCAAAATAATTTGAATAAAACCCATGTAACAATCTTCTGTAAATTGTAGGTTTCTAATTTTAAATAATTCACTAAATATTCACAGAAAAGAACGAGCTATTTAAAAAGGTGTAGCCTACCCATCTATAGAACATACTGAGTTTAACCTGCTCAGTGAAACAACTGCCAAAAGGAAGAAGGCATCAGGCAGTGAGATACAGCATATAGACCTAAGAACCAGGTGACAAATACAACCTGTCACCCAAGTGTCTGGTCGCAGATGATCCTGTATTTACACATAGAATCAGTGTTGTATATAAATCAGAAATACAAATGGATCAAAGGATTAAACCACATTCACCAGGAAAACTGTCATCTACAAACCAAGTTTCTGTTATATAAAGATGAGCACCACAGTCTGTAAAAGACACAAAAATCCATAAAACTGTAGATTCACACTTAAGCATATTCTGCAGAGTGATTTCACAGGTAGAGTGACACTACTTTGTCACTGTCTACTTCAACCTCCTGAGGCCTGAAAGCCCTTGTCAATGCAGGAGAAATGGAAACCAGCTTCCATGCCAAACACCAGGTCCTCCCTGTCACCAATCTTCCTGCCACTACAGTTCCTTTGCCACTTATCAGGGACTTCTGCATGTTTACTCAGTTACCACATTCCCATCATCACATACAGTTTTATGAAACCTTTGTTTTATGACACTCTTCTCTGTTTGCCCTACACACATCTTGTTTTAAGCACTACTTGCACCCCCATTTCCTCTCAAGGTCTTTCAGAAGATCAATGCTCAGACTGTACTGGGAATACTGATAGAGACAATGTGAAATCAGTGGGGCGATTACAGATGCTAGACAGTAGTTCTTTAAGCTTGTGCTATTTCTGAAGGGACTTAGATTTCTGGATCTGATTATTAGGAATATGAGATTGATCCTGTTCTCATTCTGTTTCAACCCAGGAAGCAGCAGGTTTCCCTAGTTACAATGCTGAAGACACAGTAGGTTATAGGGACAAAAAAATACTTACAACTTTAATCCTCACAGCATTGAGCCAACTAAGAGAAAATTTGATCTTTAATCCTTGAAAGTCCAAAAATAAAATCAAACACACACTACTTCCTAAGAACGCCAATGCCCTTCTGTTAAAGCAAGAACAAGGTGGATACAAAGTTGAAAGGAGGCTTTCTATATCTGCTGAAGTAAATTCAAGTTATTAAAAGCAGCAACAACAAAACTTCACCACCACCACAAAAAAGGACAAACTAAAAAAACCCCAACACACCAAAACACCAGTCACACTCCTATAGAAATTACTGTCTGTATCAAGGCTCAGACCATTCATCATTTTTGGTTTTGTCCTTCAGCATTCTCAGGTTTGCCAGTGTCAGTTCAGCTTATCCTTCCAAGCATCTCAACTTCTGACAGTTTTTCCAGTAGGCAATTTCTCATAATTAGTTCCTAATTATGTATTAAGGCCCACACATTCTTAGTGAGTTTCTTCTCTTTCTAACACCTTTTCCAATACTGTTTACACTCATCATCTCTTGAAACTAATCTTTTTTCTTTCCAGCCTACTCAGTGTCAGAGTTTCCATGTCTTCTTTCATCCTGTTTTTATGTTCTTCTGACTTCTCACGACTGAAGAAAAATTTAAATCAATCAACCACTGCTAGTTGTTGATTGAAAAAATGTTATTTAACTAATAACTCCTTAGATTTTCACTTTATCTGACCAAGAAGTGGATCATGTCTTTCAGATCTGAACAACCTTCTTTCACATTTTCTTTGGTTTCAACCGAGTCCAACAATTTTATCAAGTGCCCAACTACCAACCCTCTGTCATTAAAGTCTTACAGAGATCTGCTACCAAATTCTAAAACCTGTAAACAAACCCCCTTAAGACTCTCTGTAAGCAAACAGCTCCCTCTGAGATCTTGCAATCCACAGTACTGCTTGGTCACATAATGAAGTGTCTCTACACAAAACCTCTCTGTCTGTCAGTGGGTTGTATCCTCAGCTTTCACCAATCCCAAAATAATGCGATCAGTATCAGGCCTAAAACTGTTTACATTAAAAAACATACGGCAAAATAAACATGAGATCTTCAATAGATAGTGATAGAAAGCTAAAGGTGAATTACATCTAATTCAAACCTCTCTAAAAATCCCCCTAGTGTTACTGCATAAATGCATACATTTCTGGTATTAAGTTATCTTAAAAGTATTTCCCTAAGAGCACTGCATATTAAATAACACTCAGTTTCTATCAATTTTCCAATGACAAAAAGCTGCTGGCAAAAAGCTGAAATGTGGTAATATATTTCCTTATTAAACCATACCTTCAGGTACTGAAGTGAAGTGAATGAGTTGCACTGATTTTGCATATGGAACAGTTTGTAATTACGAGCACAGCAGTGCATACCAAATAACCCATTAATGTCCACGGAAAGGGACCAGAGCACAGCTGAGCAAATGTAAAGTGAGGGACTACAACTCCTAAAGCACTGTGACCCAAACCCATGAAAAACAAAGTAGCTAAAGTTTTCACATCCTTTTACAAGTATCCTGCTTTAAATAAACACATTTGTAGGGAGAATAAAAGATACTATGAAGATACTGACCAAAAGCTTTTATGTTCTCCATCTTGCAGTTTCACAAACATGAAAACACACTTTTCTAGCAAATGCCTCATATTTACAAAATTGAAAGATCCTACCACAAAAGAAGACTTAAGGCAAGTGCAAACTATAAAGATCAAATAAGCATAACAACATAACTGATTTGATTTTGCAATTGTAAAAAGGAAATCTACAAAAAAAAGATAGTAGAAAAATTAGCAAGTCAGAATTAATATGGAAGAAAAAGTGTCCAAGAATGTGTAAAAATAAATACATTACTTGCCTTTTATATAAAAGGAGAGGGATACTGATACAAGGAAACTAATAAACCACAAAAGGATGAAACAAGCTCATGAGCAGATGATATAATTAAGTAAAGTAATTGTCATCAATTTTTCTGAGAAGCCTAAGGCAAAATACTAAAGCTTGAGACAAATGTTTTCATGATCAGGAAAAAATAAATTAACTCTCTTAATTACAACTTACATTTAGATCAAATAAACATAAGCTCAGAGGAGGCATGATACATACTATGCTAGCAACCCAATTAGACTCATGATGATGAGTCCATCATTAAGGCCTTGCCACTGTGTATTAAGCACACAAGGTTTGAAGGACAACAGAAAAGCTGGGAGGGAATGAAAATCTACAGCTTCCCCAATTTTTACTCTCATCTGGCCTGTTACTCTTGTCTGGTCTATTCCTGTCAGAAACAAAGCATGTCTGACCTCATCCACAATCAAAAATAATCCTTTAATGTATTTTTTAGCCACTGTTCCAGTTCCTTCAGCTTCATTTAACTCATCTACTTATTAACTTATATTTTAATTAGGGGATTTTTTCCTAACCTAAAAAATTTTGCCAGAAATGAGCAACAGCACAAGCAGACCAACAAGTTAATCTGACGAAATGTTTCCCTGGCTCAGCTGAAGTCAAAAGAAAAGGTACACCCAAGGCCAGCTTTGACAGCCTCCTTCATTTCTTCCTGGATTCACACTATTCCATTTATTAATGTATTTGTTTTATTTCAACTGCTAAAACTTAGATGCTTAACCTATCATATCCAAGACTTACAAAGCTTTCCTGATATATTTACCATTAGCTTAATCCTAGCCAAGATGCAGAAGCTACTTAATATTTACATCCTCTTTCACCTTTACTCCGCTGAGGAACTGTAAAAGTTTTGTTTGATGCAAAACAAAACTAGCAATGGACACAGGAGGGGTTGGGAGCAGGGAGGAAGGCATACAATACACTCTCATACATTACAGAAATTCTAACTATTTTATTATGACAGAAATGCCTGTATAATATGTTAGAACCAAAAATTTCCTAACTAAGTCCTTGCAATGTAAAGTATCACTTTGTGGCAGGTCAGTCTTTGCTCAGAGCAGCACCTCCGGAGAACAGAGTCCCATTAACAAGTGCTAACTACACACAAAGACAATTCACCTATTGCTATACAGATCTTACCAGAAGAAGAGATACGACAGAGAAGGGGAACAAGAAACAGTTCTTCTGAAACCACACACATTATAACTTCTAGGCCAGAGATTTCAGTAATTTACCTAAAAAGGAAAAGGAGCTAGCATATCTGGACAAATCATATGGACAGACTGCTGACCCAGCCACATACCCATTTTTACTTCTTTCTACGCACCATGGCTGTAAAGTTTCAAACACAAGCTTTAGATAAATTTCCAGTTTTCAGCATCTTCCAGCAAGAAGGCTGTCCCATTAGGGTAACAGCTTACTGAGGGCTGTTAACAAGCAATATTCATTTAGAAAGTCAAGTAAAGAAGTAATTAGTACAAATGCTTTGAACATTTAAAAATATTATTCTGCTGAATATTTAAAAATATTGGTGAACTAGAGGCATACTGTCAGTCAGTAATTCAATTAAAAAATGAAAGCATTCGTGAATGTATCAATTATTGTGTTTCTTTCTTAGATGCCAGAACTCTGGTAACAGCCAAATTGATGTCTGAGTATCAAAGCTCATTCAGAAACTCAGAAGTTTGATTTTTTGCCAAAATCAAGGAGGGTACTTGGTAAAATTGTCATTTGGGAAAATCTGTCTTCAGAAAAGAACACATTGGCAGAGGTAACCCATGTCATTTCAACTTGCATATGCAACATGTAAGAAACTGGACACATAATAAGGGACTAATTAACACAGTGTTGCAGACTTGATGTCTAGACAAGATAAGACATTTCAAGAATCTCTGCTACTCGTGCTCATAAAGGAAGAAGAAAGAGATAGCCTTTTGTGCAACAATGATGCTGAACAGCTCCAATTGTGAATTTAAACACCAGGGACCTATTTGTCATCACTTCCAAAAAAATACCACACCTCAGCACATTACATGCTAAAAGCACAGGCTGATTCTTAACTACATAGAGCCAGAAACTAAACAACTCCAAAACAACACTTTAATGCATGTTGTGCGTTATTAAATACAAAAATACTAAAAAAGTGAATGGTTACATTAGCAACTATAGAGGTTCATTAACCATGACATGCCAACTCAAACCTCTCTGCTACACTGTTTTCAAGTGCCCAGACCAACCTTCTAAGCATCTATTTATTTAATGGAGTTCTACCTCACTGTGCTCAGACAAATACTCAGACAACATATAACACCTTATTTCAAAATGATACATGTAGAGAAAAAAGAGAAAGGCATGTTCAAAGGTCTAGGGAAACACCTAGCTTCAAAAAAACCCCAAACAACTAGAAAACACCCCAAGCCAGAGTGAAATTTACCTATCTTAATTTTAAAAACTCTCCAAAGCTTCTTATTACCAACAGAACATTAAAAAAATACATGATGGATCAAGACACTACTTAATGGGATATAATAAAATATGAAACACACATTAAAGCTGCAGAATTTTCATTCAGTGCAAAGCAGCACAAAGATTGAAAAGACTATGCACCTGACACAAGACAGAAGGGAACTGTTTTCCCAGTACCTGCCATGCAAAAATGACAGGAAAAATCTTCCAATCACAAAGTGGCAGAGCCAGAGGACTCTAGGAAATTAACCTTTTCCTGAGAGCACCTGAGCCCACTTCCAGTGGAGCAGGTGCCAAAAGCAAGGGATCACAGCAAGGAGCTGGGATTCTGCAGTTCAAGAATGGGGACAGGAAGCTGTCAAGAGAAGCAGTAAGCAGAAACCATGTCCATGGTGGAAAGCAAGCATGTTCCAGACTGATGGTAGCTGAGTGTAAGAGACAGAGCAGTGAAATACAGAAATAGGCTGCCCAGAGACACAGCTCAGTCTCCTTCATTGGAAATATGCAGGACTCACTTTAATTGACAGAGCCCTGAAGAACCTCATCTAAGAGAAGAGAAGATTTCAACAGCTGAGGTCCCATCCAACCTGGATGTTTCCACAACACTGCCACTTTGCCTGTTCCTTCAAACATGAGACCAGAAACGTCCAGGATCTGCAGTCCCAGTTCAGAATGTTTTCAAGGACCCATGCATGTTAAACCATGCTCTTCCTTTCCAAGTAATACTGGCACACTTCAAATTAAATGCAAGCTTTGTAGTTTTTCTAGTTTGGGAGTTACACAGATAATTCTTGGGTCTGTTTAA
>JAOXXN010000265.1:28344091-28366695 GCA_026770055.1 Myrmophylax atrothorax | reverse complement strand
AGTATCTGTGGGAATGCTTCTTGCAGTTAGTATCAAGACCCAAACCCCAGGAGTGAAATCTTTTGTAAGAAAATTTCCCAAGACTTCCTTCTTAAGAGTATTCATTCTTCTTAGGATGACTGTTAGCACCACTGTTGCTTTATGTATTGGTCTGTTTATTGCCTGTTTGGAAGCAGGAAGTTTTAGCAGTACTTTAGTAGAATATGAATCTTGCACTCGGTCCTCTTTGTAGTGTTTCAGTTTCAAGCATTGTACTAGTCTTAACTCTTTGTGCAGTAGATGAGAAATTACTGGCACATCAGTATTGTTTCTCCTGACTGCAGTTTGGGTGCCTAACATGGTAATTATGGTTATTCATCGGGCTTTAAGTATACTTGTATCTGACCTGGATCACAGTTCTATGTTCACAACCATCTGAACCTGTTGGCAAAATCCAAAAGGCACAAAGTTCCCTACATACTTTAAAATCGGCTTTCATGTATACTTGGAACCATCATGGTCTGTAAGCAAAGTGTGTTGGCACCTATTTTGCACATAAAGCTGTTAAGACCTTTTAAATAGCATCTCCATCCTTAGATCTCGTAGGGATCTAGTCATGTTCTGCTGTAGCAGTGATCGTTCCCAAAACCACAGACACACTGGTGATGCTGGTTACCATTTTGTGTCAGCCACTGTGGATAGTCTAAACTTTTCACTTTTAGGAAGCACAATATTAAATACATTCAGGCTTTCATACTTGGAAGAAGAGGTGAGCTGGTCCCGTTTTCTCTTTTCAGTTCTTCCTGTTTAACCATCAGGACTTGATTTTCTTCCAAATATACCATTATCTATTCTTAATACCAATTTACATTCAAATCTATAACTGGATGCAAAGCAAAGAAACCCCCTCTAAGCTAATGTAAAGTAGTGTCATTCATAAAGTCATTCTGGGGCCTTCTGTTGCTCCTTAAACACAAGAATTCAGAAACAAGAATAAGGTAATAAAAGATTATTCTGTGCAAGCTACTCAAGCCATCAGAATAGGGAGGAATATGGGTTCTCAATATAGGAAGGTCTTGGACTCATTAATCAAAAGAATGTTTTTAAGACTGACTTTGTTTTTCCTGAAAGTACTGTATGTTGAATCTGAAGCTTCCTTTACTGAAATCTGGGAGGATCTCTTGATACTGAATAGCAGAATGCTAAGTTTGTTAAAGAAGTCTCCACTCAAATATCCTCAATTGCTGGCTATCCCTAACTGTTAAAATATACAGAGATACTAACAGTCTAGGAATGTTTTATTTTTCCACACTTTACTGTTTCATATTTGCTAATGGTATCTTGTCAGAAAGCATGAAAAACAAAATTGACCCTTGTTCTGACTGAATAAAGTACTTTTTCAAGAGTTCTAGTAGCTGAAGCACATTAATGTATCTTTCTAGTCTGCTGCTTCTGCCTCACTACTTTCCCCGTAGGATTTGTTCTTGTCAGCATGAAGCAGTAGCTCAGTCCAGACTATTACAACTGACCCAGTGTTGTTCCTCCATGCTCTTTTGTTCCAAGCATAGAATCACTTGAGGTAGGTGACATTGGAAAAGAAACAGAAATGAGCCTGCTTCTGTGCAGAATTGGCATCTAGAATTCCTTACCTTAAATCATCTTCCTTTAACAGTTTTCTTAACTCTGAACTTCCATTGTTTAGCAGTGCTTATAAGGTTGTGACTTAAGAGTCAGGGTAAAGAAGAATGCATGTAATGCCTAAAACAGGAGGGACTTAAGAGGAGTAGGATTTTTGCACTTGGCCTTCTGAATCATTTTAAATTTCTACTCTTTGTTGGCAAGCTAACAAAGCCTTTCTAGGTGAGAAATTCAGAGCACTAGCATTAGACAACCATTAAATTAGTGTGAGCACCTGTTCTGCTTGCTTAAATCCAGAGTTTTCTGCAGCACCCTCTGATGCAGCTGACTCATCCTGAAAATAAAAGACCAGAACTTGTCAATAAGGTCTCTTTCTGGTCTTTGAACATGGAGGGATTTGCTCCCATTCATGTCCACCATCACCCACTCTAAACAGCATGGCTTCAGGCCACCATCTGAGTCTCATCAGTGCTGAGGAGCAAGGGGGACTGTTAACTAGGCTCCTAATTTAGATCAGGCCAACAGGCTGCAATTAGTTTGCAGTGGTGGTGCTTTTGTCAGTTTTGTATCATAACACACCAACTGCAGAAATAACCCCAGCATTGGTGGCTTTATGGCCCTGGGTCAAACAAGGTGAGACTGTGTAGCCTTGATACCAAAAGAGAGAAAAATAAAAAACACCTTGTAGAACACCTTTCTGTTAGAAAAAACACAGGATTTTCTTCTGAGGGGGCCACGTCCAGGAGGTGTGTTGGTTTGGGGTTATTTTTAGTACTTTGAGGACTTACCTTAGGCTAGCAAGATGAATGCTAGTTTTAGAATATAGATAATGTGGCTCTGACCAGCAGCAGATTTTTTAAATAATGTCACAAACTTGGATCTTTCTGCAAACATCCACTTGCCAGATTTTGTCTTTTGTATTCTCAAAATACCTCAAAAATTGTCAAAATGTGTTCTGGGTCATAGTACCTCTTGTCTGTTGAAATGGCTAACAAGAGTAGTCTCAAAGGCCACTAGAGATGCCTTTTATCTGTCTTTGGGGAGGAAGGGGCTATGGAAGTGGGATAAGGATAATTAGCTCAACTGATTATAAAAGGTATTACTCACACTGTGCCTGTGCAGCACTTGTTAAACCATTGCAGCTCTGAGACACAGGAGCAATTTTAGTCCATGTTTAGCAGGCTCATGCTATGTTCTTGGTGTATTCAGGTTACTACTCTCAGCAGAGCAATAGAAGGGACTGTAAATATAAGGAACTGTATGTATCTAAATAGCTGATGTCTGGACCAAATTGCAAACACTTTGGCTTCTGGGTCACTGTGTTCTCTGGGATAGCCCTTCTTTAATCCACAGAGATGACTTACTGTAGCATGGAAAGGTGAGTTGTGCAGGCTGTCTAGCTGTAGTCTTCGGAAGCAAAAAATATTAAATTGCTTAGAAAAGCTAGATGTAAGACATGATATTTTAAAATGGTGTTTAAGTGGTACTATGAGCATTTCTATTTCGCCTCTGCAGTACCAATATGATAATAGATGCCATCAATATTCTACCATTGCTCTTCTATAAAAATACTTCAAATAGTATTCTTCCAAATCTGCCGTCTTAAAATAACTGGTATTGGATATTGCTTCTTTTTAGTATAGATTACAAAACCATTATTACGTGTCCTTAAAGTGTTGGTACTCAACAGCTTTGTTTATCTTATGGATCTTAACAGGGTGAGGGTTTTTTCTGTAGCTGTTGACGGCAATATTAAAAATTACTAAACTGTTCATTCTTTAGAGAAAAAGGTGTAAAATAGAAGGTTTAGTCACTTTGAATGTACATGACCTTGTTTTTTGTATCTATCTTGGTAGCTGTAAAACATATCCTAGCAGGAATAAGCTGAGGTGAGTCTCTATGTAAAAGAAAGCAATATTTTTTAAGTAGAAGAATTGTACAGGTTTGAGAAACAACATTCCCTCACTGTCAGGCTAACCCTGACCCTGCTGTGCATTCAGACAAACAAGATGTGTGCTTATGCATGTGTTTAATGGATGTGCTAAGTAATGCAGCAAGCAAAGAGTTACAGAAATTGTGGCAGTAGAATGTGATAAAAGCATGTGAAACATTTAACCAACCCAGTGAGGCAATGTAGGTCACAGTGGCTTGAAGAAATACCACAGTTACTAATATGAGAAGTTTCCTGTCTGATGAATAGGATGCTCCAGAGAATCAAAAGCAACTCTGAGGTTTTAAGTTCATCAAATGCAACAGCCACAAGCCTACATCAAGATAAGCTCATCCATGAAAATTGAGTTTTATCAATATGCAGTTAAAGACAATTAGAAGGCATCCAAATTTAGATACTGCATCAAACTCAGTGCAGTACAGCAAAAACTGTCACTTGGTTGCAGGATTAAAGATGCATTATTTTAACTGCGGATGTGGAGGCAGAGCACATAGATGTGTTCTGCTCAAAGAACAGATGTGGCTATGGAAGAAGGAGAGACTCAAAATAGAACCTAAAGGGATATTAAGGACTCTGTGGGTATGCTGTGAAGTTCCAAGGCACTGAATTGTATTTTTAGAGTGGAATAGAAGTGATTGTACTGTTTGCTTAATTGAAGAATGAGTGTCTTACATCTGAAAATTATGAACCTTTTGGTAGTACAAGTTTGTACTGATGTTCAAATGCTCAGGAAGTGGAGAGGAACTAAAGGAGGATACAGTTCTACAAAGAACCTCACTTGGGATGTCTTTGATGTATGAATTTGATTAGGTGGCAAAGAGCCATCTGCCCATGGAGTCTGGAGCCAGGAGGGTGCATATAAAATGAAATGACTGAGCAGCATATGGCAGTTAGGAAAGATGAGAACATGCAGTACTTGGACGTGATGGTTTTGAGTTCATGAACCATGTATCTGAAATGAGTGATTGTAGTCCTTGAAATTATTTTCTTTCAAAGGAATTTTTTGAAAATTCATCAGCTAGGTTTATTTTCATCTACTGCAGCATAACATTTTTAAGGAGCGTTTTTACTGTGGGAGGCTTTCATAGGAAAAGATTATCAGAGGAAACCCAGTTAATTAAAATCTGTAACAGTTCTGCAGCAAGGGTGGATTCTCTGCAAGTCCCATGCCTGGGGCATCCTAGAGAATGCAGGGCCCCAGGGCCTTAATCATGTTCATATTTAATTTAGCTGAAGTTCCTGGAGAATATCCAGAATCCTCTCTCTATTTGCTGCACAGTTTGGGTTAAGCCCATGACAAAGGACTTGAGTTCAGGACAAAGTAGCACTTGCAAAACTTTTACCTTGTTTTCAATCTTCTGCTATTTGTGCTAGGATGGTAGATTTTGTACAGTATTGCACACCTTTGAAATGGCAAACTGTTTGACAGGACATTACTCAGCTCCCTTGATCCTAATGTGGTAGGAGCAGTCTACACAGATTACTCTGCTCCTTTACAGAAGGATAAGGAGTAATTATTATAACAGCGTTGTCTGGATGCAATTTCACTGCTCCAGGGGCTGGGAGCCAGAGGAGAAGGGAAGGAGGCAGGTAGGTCGAAGAATGAGTAAGCCAAATGTCTGTCCAGAAAAAGTGCATATCAGTTATGCTAAACATTTTGAGGTTTCTTTCTACAGATCCTCCTCTTAACTGTACTTTAGGTCAGAGTTTATGTGTGTTAAAATTATGTAGCTGTCTGGAGTATATAGGTGGAATAGGTCTAATGGCAAAGACTTTATTTCAGTCATGTAGAAGTATAACATGGCTATATTAATGCAAACTAGATTTGCTACAATTTCATGTTTGGTTATCTTCATGCTTTAACTGGCTTCTCCTGGGGCACAATGACACCTGTCTGTTAGAAGAACTATTAATTGTAAACTATTTTTTACATAGGTGTTATATTTAAATAGATTCTGACATGAGAGGCTTGAATGCAGACAACACAGTAGTTTTATGGAAATTAACAGGATGTATTCTTGGTAGGAGAGGAAGGAGAGCTTCAAAAATGAGAAGAAAACAAACAAGGCAAATAGCAGGTGAGACTGAGAATATTGGTACTGTAGAGTTCAGCATCAGAATAAGGGACCAAAATACGTTCACTAAAAATCAACACACACAATCATCCGTAGCATTAATTCCCCTCTATTTAAAGAAGGTTGTTATAGGAAGTGAGTGATTTGCATATTGCAGTGAAGGTTTGTTTTTCACTTTGAACTCAGTTATCTGATTTTCTCAGGTGCTAGACTTCACAGCAATATGGCAAAGATGGATGTGGCTCAGGTTTTTGTTGAAAAATAAAACCACAAATGACTTCCCGCTCTGTTTTGTGTCACCAGTTATCATCCAAGAGTGCTTTAGCCAATAACTAGCTTGTAAGAGCTAATGATGCTTCTGAAAACTAGTGTCTCTTAAACTGACTTCCCTGCTCTCCTGTCCCTTCTTCCGCTATGAGATTGTCATTGTTCAGAATTTTCTCCAATTTTTCCAACTGTCTGGATGACAAAGTCCTCCTGTCTATTCATTTCACCATTGATATGATTTATGCTGAGATTTTTTTCCTTATTCATAACATGCTGTTTGTTTTTCTGCTTATGATGAAGATTCCTCCCTAGAGTTCTGACACTGAGATGGAGAGATTTCTGTTCTGTGTTTTTTTATCCAATCTACAGACCAGCTTCAGGATGTCTCATTGTAACTATACTTTACCTACAAGATGTTTAAAATACCCCCATTGCTTTCCAGCATTTTCATTTAGTTATTCTGTCCAATTACTTTTCCATGTTTATTATCATTATCATCAGCTGAAGGAGACTGGAGACTTTACTCATTCAGATTCTTTTTCCTTCAGTAAACTGCTAATAATATATATTTTTAACTAACCAAAAAAATATAAAATGTTTAAAAATGTTTAAGAACAACTCTAGCAAGCTGAAGTGAGCAGCTAATACTAAGTTTGTCTTTTGTTGTAAAATTACTTGTAGTAATAATGAATAAGGCACAAGAAATTAATTTCAAAGTTTGCTGACTAGAAACTTTCCTCTGTCATCTCTGTTTCTCTCTCTTTTTGCAATGTATTTGTTACAGTTCCTTCACATAATATGAACAATTTAAATTGAGTTCAGTGAGATTATTAAAATATATATGTCATCATTAAATGAATTATAGCAAAAACAGCAACAAAGCATATGGGCTAATGTTTGCTGCCATGTTTGTTGACAGACATATCATACTTAGGCTTCAGCTGATGAGAAAGGCCAGCAAACTATATTTCAAAATGTCTAAACATATTCCTTTGGAGAATACTCAAGTATGAGTTTCATACAAGCCTCCAGTCTGAGTGATAAGTGCATTATTCATTGATAACTGGTTTTAAAAGATGTATTTTTGTAGGGAAACGAATAACATATGAAGAATGGAAAGAACATTGTCAGCAGTGGATGCATGGAGATCGAGAGGAAGGAGAGCTGATGGGAATAGGGATAGACAGTGGACTTGAAGCTCTGGAAGTTTGAATGTTGAATGTTGTGAAAGATTTTGTATGGGCTTTTGGTTTTGTATCCACCCCGTGTGCTGTTTCTACCTCCCACGTTCATCCCTCTTCCGTGTGTTCTCCCTGTGGCTTTTCCTTAATGAGTCACTGTGTAACTGAGGCACCGGGGTAATCCCTGGGCCAGGCCAGCCCCGCCCGGGTACAGTCCCTGACGTGCACTGCCAATGCGGTTGCCACTGTGGGTGTTGCTGCCCGAGGGACTCGTCCCTGCGCCGCTGCCGGCAGGTCCACTGGAAATGTGCTTGCACCTTCCACCCATTCTGCCCCAATCCCTGAGTCCCTATTGGTTAGTTCTGCTGTCATTTGATGAGTGTTTCCCCATAGGCTACCTGGGTTGTTATTTATCCATTCTGCCCCTTTCCTCGCCCTATCGCGTTCAAGCTCCAAATCCCTCCCCTCAGACTTTCTTCCTCTTTCCAGGACTCTGTTCTTATTGGATGTTTAATGGTTGCCAAAACACCTTTCATCCAATCCCCTTTAAGTTTCCACCCATTTCCAAGTACCTCCCCTAACCGGCCCTTTATAGGTTGGCTCTTTATTTAATAAAGGGTTGCTTTGTTTTACCCCCATGCTGAGTGTGGAGTATTTACTTGGGAGTGTTTTCCCCCTCGGTCGGTGACCATTGTATTTTGTGCCACAGTATAATGATAGGCACTATTTTTTATGTTGCTATCTTAAAAGGAGTATTAGCTGTTCCATTATATTTTTTCTTTCTTTTTTTTCTCCTCCTTTTTAAGGGCTTCAGAGTTCACTGTAGAAATCTGCTGATGTTTGGCAGAAAATAATCACTTTAGAATCCTGTCTTCATTTCTGTAATAGAAAAGTGTGGTGGGGAATCTCCATAATATTTGTATATGATTTCAAAGATACTGTTAAGCTTATGCAGTTCATTTATTGTACTGCAATTCACTTAGAAACAAAAATAAGCTGTCACTTTTAATAAGAACAAGCCAATCAGCAGATGGTTATTCCATACTTTGATTTATTTGTCTATAGATCCATAATCATACTGTTTCCAAAGTTCATATTTCATACTAGCACCACTACAGCTGAATACTGGTTTAGGGACACTGCATTTCAACTCAAATTTCAGTCACAGGAGGGAACTGAGAGACTGGGAGGAGCCTTAGTAGCTCGTATCATTCACATGGCATGAATGGTTTGCTAAGAAACAGAAAAGTCATATGAAGCAAAGAAGCCACCCTGCTGAGGAGAAATGCCACATGACTGATCAGTCAGTCTCACTGTTTCCCAGCCCGTCCAGAGACAGTGGCTCAAGTTTCACTTAGTAAAAGTATCATTAATCCCATTAATTTTCAAATAGAGTCACAACAGAACTGAAGCAGTGAGAGCTGAGAACTTGGAGCACATGGGAAATAGTCAAAAGCGGAAAAGGCAATTGCTTAAAAAAACTGTGATAAAGGCACTATTGCAAACTACTTCAAAGTGGAATAAAATAGGAGTGAGATAAGAGCTTAAGTAAACCATGAAATCTTCACTGGTGGTTTAAAAAAAAACCAAAATAAAACAAAAGAACCTAGACCAGTTAATTAGCATAAGGATACAGAGGCAAAATGAAAAGATCAGCCAAACATCCATTGCCAATGTAGTGAATGGCAAAGCTGAAAGCCATACTTTTAGGCCTTGTTTGTTTTCAACCCCTTCAACAGTGGTGTGTTATACAAATATCAAAAACCAAAGAGTATGTTCATGGGAAGGGTAAAACCAGAGAACAAGCTGATCCACCCTTCACAGGGAGGAATCTTCAATGCAGCAGCTGGGAAGGCAGAGGTGTTTCATTACTGGAGAAATTAGCCCTCGTTAATGAAGTCAACTGTAGTGCTAGCAACAGTCTATCAGAGTGCAAGCTACAGCTGGGAAAGAAAGGGGCAGAGAATGCTTTGGTTGGTTAGAGGTTGTTAAAGAGGTTGAGCCTTCCACAGTACTTAGAGACCCTAGGCACTTTTCAGAGTTGTCTCTGAGAATTTGCACTTACAAGAGTACACTCAGATTCTGATTTTAAAAAGTGGGAGTTCAGGAATTTCAGACATGTGGTTAAAAAATGTCTTGAAATAACATTATCAAGCAAAGAGGTGAGATGTAAAAAAATCAATATAGACTATAATCAATCTGATGTCCTTCTGTACAAGAATGTAGATTTTACATGTAAGAGAGGGGTGGTAGCTGTCGTTTATCTTGACTTCATTAAGATTTATGTTATTGTGACATAGTAACAACATGGTCTAAATACTACTACTGTTACTCGAGTGAAAACTTTGTGGGAACACTGCTCTCAGCAGTTCACAGACAAAAGCGATGAGATGAGAACTGAGCGGGCTTCTGCAGAGATCTATCATGAATGAGATACTGTTTTATACTCTCTTTAAACCTTGGATAGTGGAATGGAAAATATGCTTGTGAAAACTTGTGAAGAATGAGCATCACATAGAACACCAGCTGTCTTGGCTTTTCATCTGATACTGCTGAATATTGAATGGGAATAAGAATAGCTCTTCCTTTCCTGGTTGCTCCTGAGCTAACCAGTTACCTCCCATGACCTCTGTGAGCACCTTCTGCTCAGCCCTTGTTTCCCTCCATGGTTCTTCCATGCTGGCATGGGTGGCTGTCCTCTGCTTATTGCACCAGCTGAACTGATCTATGCTCAAGGCTTATGTCTTTGTCCTGTGGGCACAATGGCAAGATGATTGGTAACTTAAGCAGAATATTTTAATAAAGGTTTTCGGGGTAAAAATGAGACTGAAACCCCTAAATCTGGTTTCATGCACCTGACCATTTTTTCCTGTTTGATCTAAGTTTGCAGTAGATTCCGTATCTCTTTCTCAGGGAATTGTAGGTCTGCTAGTGCTTGGGTCATGGGCACATTAACATTTCAGAGAGAGCCTTTAACACTGGTGGAGGGTGTTGCTTTGGTTTGGGGGTTGTGTCTTTTGGGGGGTTGTTTTGGTTTTTTTTTAATTTTCAAAGCTCCTGTCTAGCAAAACAAGACTCTCTTTTCCTTGAAGACAAGTCATAAGGTCTTCAAAGCTAATAACTGTCAAAGCTAATAACTCTGTCTTTCAAGGCTATGTTGAAGCCTGGGAGCATAGACTGGATTTCCCACAACCCCCAGGAAGTTCCATTAGCTGTGGCACCTCTCTGAATATCAATAAGTTGTCATCACTAGCAAGATCAAATACCACATTTGTAAAACACTTCAGTGCTTTAAATTGAGGGCAATGCTATCTTTACCTGGGTTTATATGCATTTAGAGCAGGACACTGGTGCTCTGGTAAAGTGGTCAGGGGAGACATCTGTTGCCAATGTAGTAAATAGCAAAGCTGAAATCCATTCTTTCAGGGCTTGCTTGTGTTCAGCCCCTTCAGTTTGTCAGCATGGAGTTTATCAGCATGTGGGAGAAAGAAAGAATGAGAAACAGACTCTTGAGCACAAAGTGAAAAACTAGGGGGGAAATGGTTCTTTAAGTATGTTCTTACATTTCAAGACTTTTCATTAATTGGAAAGAGAGCCTTGTGTGGGATCCTCATTTAAAGAAGGAACAACTGCAAGCAATTTCCATTCGACACCAAGAGACAGTAAATCTGGATGAGGTGTTGAACGTGTTCATTACTTTTCTTATCTAAATGTGTGATACTTTCAAGCCGTACTCTGGAAACCCTGACACTCTCATTAAGTACAGAATCATGGTGCTAAATAACAATGTGGTTAGAGGATAGGAGTCAACGCCTAACAGTTTTGCAGCCTTCCAAGTATGTTTGCAGAGCAGTAAGATGAATATTTCCAGGTCCTGCTTTGATAGATCACAGCTTATAATTATAGTCACATTGCATGGGAGTGTGGGCACACTGCTGGATAGATTAGAGACAGGCAAGATTGAAGCCTCCCTGTTATTTTTTTTCCCCTCTCCAAGTGTGCTAACTTGTACCTATTTTAGAAATTTTGATGAGAATGTTTCCATATTTTTCTCATTTCCTCATTTTTATAGCTCTGAAAGTTCCAGTGGTTTTGCTTTGTTTCACTTCTGATAAATTCTTCTTTTGCTTGTCCTTTATTTATTCCATCGTGTTCATTTTACTGTACTGTATTCATTTTCTACCTTTGCCTCAGTATGAACTCTCCACCCCGCCCCAGCTCCTTCCCTGGAGGCAGGCCCTGTCATTATCACCTCTCCTTCACTCCTCTCTTCCCTAACAAGTGAGAAGCTCGATGACACACGGTTTCCTGCTTAAAAGGAGGCTGCTCATCACCAGCTTTTATTTATTTAATAGCCCCCGTTCACAACAGTGCTTTACAGCTTATTGCAGAAGATACAGGAAAGAAAACCGAACAGTGGGTTACAGAGCAGGGAGCAGAGTGTGGGTCTGCCCCCTGTCCCTGACTCCTGCACTGCACAGGCAGATGTGATGGCGCTGGGGGCTGAAGGGCTGTGGATCATGGCCTGGCAAAGAACTGGGCCTGGCTTTTGAATGCCTTTCACCCCACCAAAATACTGTAGCCACATACTACATGAAACTGATAGGCTATAAAGTCACTCCAATAGGTAAAGTGTTTCCAAAAGGGGTTAAATGCTTGTCGATGGGTCTCATGACGTATCACACCTTTTCTCACCAGAATGTTACTGAACCTGCCATGTTTCTCCTCTCCTTTTCTTGGTCAGTTCTTTGCCCACTTAAAACTGTGTTGGCCAAGAGTAAAGCTGATTGCTCACAGCACCCATTCTCAGCCTGCCCTTCCTTTTCCTGCAGGTACTGCAGACAGATCTCTACAGCCTTTCCCTTGCACCACAGATCTCCATTGCCATAGGCACTACTCAGCAGTGGCACTGTGTAGAGCACACCAAAGTGGGTGACATAAAAGCATCATTTGTTTTCAGTCTTAGCAGCTGTAATCTGAAGTGGAGCTGGGAAGAGACCTGCTGAGGCTCTGGAGAGGAGCTGCTGTGCAGCAGTTCTTCGCTAGCAGAGTGGCCAGGGATAAGAAGTGCCACTGCTTTGTGCATGGCTTAAGGAGAGGCATCAAAAGGACTTAGAGTAGTGGAGCACCTAATCAAGGCTTTGAAGAGAGCCTGTAAAGAGTCTGAGAATACTAACATATAGTCCGGTGCCAGAGGATGTCTTGTTTGTAGCAGAGTGAATTTGGCTGTAGTTGGTTAGGGATCAGGGATGCAGTTCCCAAGTACAGCAGGGTAGTCCAGCCTCAAGCCTCCATTCCGTAGGAGCAACTTCCACTTCTCTGGAGGTGGACATCCATCCACGCTGATTGAGTATTGCAAGTACAGGTGTGGGGAGGACAGTAAGTAAAGAGGGAGTCTTGAGGAGGTTCCAGGCTAATGGGCACAAAATGAGAGGGACAACCCCCTTTGCAGGTGTGTTGCCTCCTTTTCATGGTAACTCTTCTTTTCTGGGCACACTGACAAGCAGCAAACTTTTCCAGCAAGGTTGACAAGTTTTCTTACTTATCGCTCATCCTGACCTTTCTGCAGCAGAAATGCTCCCTTCTCTGACCTCTGAAGCTTTTATCAAGATGTGTCCCATCCCATTTACTTCTTGTTTGCTCCCTCTCCCGAAACCATTCCCATCTGAATAGGCATAGATACTATTTTTAAAGTAACAGCAGACATACTCACACATTTCACACAAACCCAGAGCTGGTCTTTATGACCAGAAACTGTTTTGGCAATGGGTTTACATAGAACCAACCTAACTTCCCATTCTTTTCTAGTTTTCAATAATCAATTACATTTGACTTATGCAATACCAGAAATTAGGTGACTCATTTGGAGTGAAAACTATGCATATTGAGACACCTTTGTGCCCAAGATGTTTTCTTGTGAATTACTTCTTTTAGTTATGTGTTTAATTCCACTTGGAACATAGTTTAGTTGCCTAGTAGTTTTAATTTTAGGTCTAGGCCTTATTATTAACTTAAAAGTAAGAACTGTACAGTTTAATCCTTACAAAGCTACCAAGCTCCTTACAGAGCTGCCAGTTCCTTTTAATTTCACAGTAGAATACATTTTCTTTTCCAAATGTTGAACTCAGTTTTGAATCTGTTAGGCCTTTTCCAGATGCTAAGCAAATGCACCTAATAATGCAGATACAGTAATCACCCACACAAAGATCAGCTGACATGCTGCCTCTGAGTCATGTTGCTTTTACTCCTAAACTCCTGGGAGAGAGTGAGAGAGATTTAAGGATATTGCAATTTCACCCCTGTGTTCTACTCCATGCCTGATATTACCCATGACAACAAGAAATACAGGAGGGGAAATGCTGAATATGCACTTGTGAGAGATGAATGCCCTGGAACAATAGAAGAAACACAAGGCAGCTTCCGCAGGAGAAGTGTAGGATTGATAATCTTGATTGTTTTATAATGATCTCTGATATGTCTCTCCTGTTATGAGGTGGGGGGGAAAAGATATTTGCTTTATGAAAAAAAAAAGTAATTTAGAGACTACCTAGTGCTAAAAGGCAAGGGCATGAAGTATAAATAACTTAGCTAGAGAATGAGTACAGGAAGAGTCCTCCAAGGTTTCATCCAGAAATGTGTTTGTGATAGTTTAAGAAAACAAACAAACAAACAAACAACAGAAAACAAACCATTTAATTTGAAGGAATTTTCCCATGTATCTCATTTCTAAATTGCATAAACTCTGTCTTCAGCTGAGAAATTAAAGACAAATGAAAAAACTCAAAGGGAGTGGGAAGTAGCTTATGTACCTTATAAAATCATATTTTCCCTGAGTAGAGAAATTGTGGTCAACACATTCCTCTCCAACAGTGGTTCATGCTGCACTTAATCAATTATAACTGTGGGCTGCCACCAAAGATGGCAGACTTTCTGTCTTCATGTCCCCACTCCCATGTGTCCCTGTTCTGTTCTTTGCATCAGATCAGAGAATTATGTGACCTTGGGCGAATGAGCTCCCCTGATCCAAGAGAAAATAAAGAGGTTTTTGGTGGGATAGTTTGCTTTGGAGTGATCCAAGAAAACTGAGCTGGAGGTAGGTGGCGAGGATAGGAAAGAAACTGTTGAGTGTGTGGGGCAGTGACCTCATTACTTATAGAGTTTTAGTCAGAGCAGTATTTCGGACTGCAGTCTTAGGCAGCTTCAAAACTGGAAAAGCACACTGTTCTCTATCAATATGCTGCTGGACAAACAGCAAAGATTTGGGGGAGGAGGAGCTGACAATAAACGTGATGGAAGTCACAGAATTCTGAGAGGTTTGAATGCTAAATCATATGGATCATTTGGAAAATGGGTAACCAACATCTCAGCTCTTTCTGAAGAACAGAAGGAACCAGGCTCATGCATCTTCCATTACCTGGTTACTGAGGAAAATTTTTACTGAGGAAAATAAAATTTCACTTAGCTTCAACCAGGAAATACTAATTATTTTCTCATTTGCTCCTGCTTAGATATTTGCCACTGATCACAATTTAGCCGATGATGTGCTATGAAAGGTGGAGGCAGCATAAAATACCTTGCTGAATAATTGATCACCACCCCTCCAGGCTATGTCCATGGATGAATGCATATGCCAGTTAGAATGACTGTGTCCCCAGTTAATGCTCTTAATTGACAAACATTTGATCTGAATTAAAATAGTATCTTTAAAGACATCTTATTTGTGTCAGAAGGTTTTTCATATTTTACAGTGTTTATTTTTTGCATATGTTTTTCTGAGTAAATGCAGGCACTTTATGGCCCTTTAACTGCATGAACATTTAGAAATTAATTATGTATTTTTTAAAAATTGTAGCGTAAATCTTGATCACACCAAATCAAACCCAAACTTCTTGTCTACCTTCCTGCTGTAATTCTTCATCCAATATCTGTTGCTACCAAGTGGTTATAGTTCCCTCATCTTCTTAATAGGAATTATGGCACCAAATAAAAGCCAGTATATCATGTCCCTGTATCTCGTTCACAAAGGCAACACAAAGCAGTAAAGAGACAAAAGGCTAGACAACAGGATTTCTGAACTCATTATGTGGCAGAGATTTCTTACCTTTAAGTCCATTCTACAGATTTCTTGGCCTTTTACCTAAAAATATCTCCAATTCCTAAAAACTAAAATTTTTAAGGCAGCTGATGTTATGGACATGTTGCCTTCCGGAGTTTAATTCAGACTGGAAGAAGGAAAAAAAGAGGAAAACTAAAAAAAAAAGGAAAAGCTGAAGGAATTAAGAAAGTCATAAAAAAGGCAGTATTAGAACCAAAAGGTGCCACTCTATGTGAGCTCTACTCTTAGCTTTCTGCTTTATCTCAGCTTTCTCAGTGTTGTGTCTCCTGAAATGCAGAGAGTCTGGCTCTTAGTGGCCTTAGGCCATTCTCTTGTCTGTTCACCTTTGGGACAATTAATGGCTATTTGGAGGCAGCTGCCAAGATTTTCTGCCCATGTAACTGTTCACACATCCAAGCTTGGTCATGTTTGTTTTACATTTGCTATGATAAACTGATTTACTATTTCCTATATAAATTGTTTAGCATGACCTTGCAAGTCCAAAGTTAACATGAATCATAGGGAAAAATAAAACCAAACCTCATCATTAATAACTTTTGTTCTGTCTTTTTCAAGACATTTTTACTTTTCTTTCAGATAAGAGCTTTCCCCTGAGTACATACAGGTGCGTCCACACATCATGCATACTGCATATAACCCTCTGCATTACAGGAATATTGATTAGGATATAAGGCACAAGGTGAAGCTCTTGAATGTTAGAAGGTAGCAAGTGAAGATCCCCTTATTAGTCCTTCTTCATCTGTATTCTGCAGTGAACCAGATAGAGATCCCATGGAGAAACAATACGTGCTGATATTACGTAATGTGCTTTGCACAGGGGACTTAGTCAAGGTCGTCTGGTCACCTGGCAACTTATAACTTTTGGGTAGCTGACTTTATTACCATCCTAACTTTTTTCATGAGTAGCTTCCTTGCCTCTTTTTACAAAAAAAAAAAAATCATTTAGAGAAGAAGATACAGTCATGTATGTGAATCCCAGGTTATGGATGGATGTCCTTTTCCAGATCCAGCTATGCTGGAATGAAGAGTTGTTCTCCCTGCAGCTCACACTCATCCACCATTTCCCCAGGAAAATCTCCTGTTCCCTTGCACCCACTGGCTGAGCCCTCCATCCACCTCCAATATCAGAATGAAATCAGTGAAGGTTAGACAGGGTGAACAGGAGGCTTCACTCACCTGCCTCATTCAGATTGAAGTGGTAGGGGGAAAGTAGAGGTTCCCAGGATGAGGGTTCATAAGTCTCTCAGCAGACTCGAAGAAACTGTACCTGAGAAGTGATGCCTCCTGACAGGGAAGGCTACAAGTGTGCCAGTGTGCTGTTTGCACAGAGGCATTTGCACAGTGCTTTTCTGCCTACACCTGAGCAGCCCAAACTGAAGGAAAGTGGTAAATTTGAAGCTATGTTAGATGTTCTTGTGCAGAGGAAAGGCATTTCTCTGGAAAACGTAACAAACTTCATATAAATTCCTCAAATAAAGAACATGATTTTCAAGGGCAAAAAAAGACAAAAACCTAAGCAAACTAGTCTGGCTTTAAAGCTGACCCTGCCTTGAGCAGGAGATTGTAGCAGGGACCTTCTGAGATCCTTCCAACTTGAAATATCCTCTGATATTTTTAAAAGTAAAAAAAAATAACCATCTGTAGCTGATTATAGTGCTATAAACTGAATGCAAATCATCAGTGCTTTGGAAAGCTTTTGGGCGGGTTCCCCTTAGAACTGAGGCAATCGAATGCCTGGCTGCCCACAGAAGGATGGTTTCCACTCTGCCAGACCTTCTGGTTTCTTCTAACTGCTCACATGATCACACAGTTTTTGGGATCTGCTGGCTGAGCCTGCAGAAAACTACTTACCGAGTTGACCCAGCTCACCTATGGGTTACACAGTAATAGAGGCAAAAAATTGGAAAAGGTAAAGCCACAAAGCCAGGATAAACCTTGGGAAAGTGGGACTTTAGCTTCTAGCATCATCAAGCTGTGACATATTACAGTTTTATTCTTGGAAGTTAATGTACATGTGTCTAGTCAGTTCTCCCACTATCACATTTAATTATTTAATATAGTATCTGATCCCTCAGGTCTGAAACCCAGTGATGTAGACTGGACTCTGCACCTCTGTCTTGCAATACACAGAGCGAGGGCTTAGACTGTGAGTGCCAGGAATCAAGTCCCATCTCTGTGAAGTACCACATATGTCTCTGCTGTTAAATAAGTGATAAACTACGAAGAGCTTTTTGCTTCCCAGTAAGTTGTCTGTATGGAGGCTTTTCTGTCTTTTGATCATAGGTCAGATTCATGTCCTTTTTGATGTAAGAACAGTCTGGGAATTTTGACAGACTTTCAGTGTAACCTCCAATGTTGTCCTATTGCTGAGGTTACCTATATTTATATTTCTGACTTGTGATGTGTGCAATGGAGCCTAATTCACTGCAGCCTAGAAAGAATGGTCCAGCACTCTCCTGCTTGCCTCTTGTTACAAGCTCCCACTGCTTCCAACCAAACAGCTGTGGGCTGAGCTGAACTAGCTCACAGAGCAGAGCAAATGAGCTCTGCAGAAACCCCAGCAGAGTGGCTACAGTCAGCTTGGCTAGCTGATCCAGCTCACCGTGCCCTGCCTAAGGCAGTCAGTGCAGGGGGGGAGACAGGAACAGACCACTGGGCAGGGAAGAGGAATGCTTCTTTGGGGGATTGCCTACAATTAACTTGCATGAAGTCACTGTGAAACTGCAAGATCAGTCACCTTCAGAGGTACTTGCATTAAAGGTTTTTTTCAGGTGATTTGACACGTAAAAAAGATTACTGTGAAGCTGAAGAGTCAGTAAAACTTTTTCCTCAAAGAAACGTAACAGGAAAGAATGATTATTTAAATTTTTTTATTTCATCAGACATAGAACAAGACCAAAGCCAGAGAATATGTTATACTTCATCACTTAAATATTTAAAATAGTAAAGTGAAGTGGTGGTTTTCTTTTTAGCTTTCTGCAACTATTGCAAAACTGTGCAATGATTAGCTCTATGTGAAGTCAGGGTGAACGAATAACAGTATTTTTAAGAAGCCGTCAGGGTCTTATCTCACAGCTGGCACCTAGTAATACAGTAAGTAATTTCTGCAAACCCAGATAGACTCCAAAATGAACACTATCCATTAAGAAAGACCATGGGGTGCTATAATTATGTCACAATACTTTGGCTGCCAATAAACAAATCATTCTTAATGTGTGTATTCATATCCATTAACACAGGTTTCTAAACAGAAAAGCTGTTTATTTATTTTTATATGATTAAATGCATACTTAGTTGAACATAATTTTGAAAAATAACAATTTTTCTGTAATTTCCACATCAGCAATTTTGTGGGAAGTGACCAGTTTGACATTGCCCTGTTCTCTAGTAACATTTCCATGTTAATGTGTGCTTTCCTCCAGCCTCCTCAGACTACTCAAAAGTGGCACAATTACTTCAGACTCAGCAGTACACCAGTAAATTACAAATTGTCCTGTAGCTTGTTTTTGCACACCCATGGAAAACATCTTTCCTGCAGTTATTCTCAGAGACTTGGGATTCCATCTGCTCACTTTGTTTCAGGTGGAAAAGGAAGGGGAAAAAACACAACAAACCCCAAAAAAGATAAAACTGATGAGCCTGCATCCATCTAAACTTCAAAAATCCAGAGTAAATGCTTGGATTTAAGCAGTCACAGAAGATTTACAGTGGCAGGCAGACAAGAACTCAAAATCTTAGTCCAGGGCTGAGTTCGAAACACATGTAATCTACCTTGAAGCAAAAAATGAACGTGTGTCCACTGTTTATTTCAGTGTAACCACATAATGCTATCTTGAAATAAAGTCTGTGAATCAATTCAGGCAGTAAATTTGACGCTGTCGACTACCAAAAGAAGAGTTCTTACCTATCTCACTGAAGGAGTATAGCAGACTGTGCTCCAGTGATCAGCTCCTAGTTGAGTGGCAAGCCTGGCTGGAGTAAAGGAGAATATTGCCATAATTCTGGGAATTTATGTGTTGCAAGGACAGCCTACAAAAAACCCAAACAACCTAGTGTATTACTAGTTTTTACAACTGCTCTGTGTCTTTCCACCTCTGTTTGATTTCAAATACAAAGAATGATTGGGAAGTCACATTTGCCTCTACAAAATATTTCATATGCAACAGGAAAAAAGATACAGTTATTATTCTCTGTATAATATTTGTCTACCTGTTTTTTAAATGTATCTACAAAAGGAATTTGAAGCTGACAGTTTTTTCAAGAAAATCAAGAACTAAACTGATACACTTTGTACATAAAATACTTTGAATTGTGGAAAACTCATGTAATCAACGCCATAGGAAATCCCCAACACTATAGGTGGCCAAGATTATGAAGACATGAAATGAGTAATGTTTGTGCAGTGTTGTGCTCTCCTTGGCATGCCTTTTCCATCCCCACTGTGCCTGGAGGTTTGTGGTTCTCTGAACCCTAACCATAACTGTAAACCTAATGGAGGCTTGGCATTGAGACTGAGGTCCCCAGCGCCATGGATGGCCCAGATAAGAAAGATGTGGAGTGCAGTGCCATGCTCCCCTTGCTATGCCTTTCCAGCCCCAGTGTCCATGGAGCTCTACACACTGGGGTGCTGTGAAACTAAACCCTACCCCTTGACCCTAGCGGCAGCCTGGGATGGAGGCTAATGTACCAGGTACTATGGGTGGCCCAGATAAGAAAAATGTGGAAGGAGCAGTGTAGGTGCAGTGTTCTGCTCACTGTGGTATCCCTTTTTAAGCCCCAGTGTCTATGGAGCTCTATGCTTATTGATTCTCTGAACTCCAACCATAAACCTAATTGCCACCTTGGAGCTTAGGATGAAGGATCCAAATTCCATGGGTGGCCCAGATGAGAATGATGTGGAAGAAGGAATAATAGTGTGATGTCACATTCACCTTGGCATGCCTTTTCCAGGCCCAGTGTCCCTGGACCTGCAGGCTTTATGGCTCTCTGAAACATCTTCCTTGCCAATTAAAAATGAAACATAACAGCACACACAAAAAAGTTTCACCCAGACAATCTTCTGGAACTTATTGTCTCTTACTTTTAATTCTCTGACTTTCCCACTGTCCAGGTACAGCTGTGACATGCTCATATGATCACTGATGTTCCTACTGTTATCTTTATATGGGTAACATCAGCTTTGCAATACTTCCCATCTCTGATACCACTGGAAACAGACATTTTAAGGTTGCTTCTGAACTCCTAGGTTTTGTATAGCAACACCTTTCATCAGCACATCTAAGACACTATGATTCATCAGACCAGAAATAATACTTCCAAGCTCTTTACTGAGGACTTCACAGTGAAGTGGCAGCATGCTGTTAGAGATCATCCTGACTATGCCTACTGTGAAAACCCTTTTTCACAAGTTCTGAACATCAGAGAAAGTTTATATAATCTGTAAAATCATTACCAGAGGTGAATTTTTTTTTGCTCCCAGTTCCAGACCTTCAACGTACAGTAAGGAACATAAAGTACTGGTGTGTTTCTGGCATGTGTTTTCATGCAGAGATTTGAGAGAATGATTCAATACTCAAAACTTCTTTGCTTTGTACACATCAAAGTTCAAAATCCTTTTGTATGGATCATAGGATGCATCACCAAGAATATGTCACAGGATGCACTACCTGTACTTTAGATACAGCACTTCTTGTGACAATTTACAGGTAAGGAATTTCAAATAATTTTTAACTTAAAACACAAAATGTAAAAACCTAAACCAATTACTTCAGAAATTCACCATTTGGCAGTCTTTTATCCCACATCTCTGTAAGAACCCTAGAATCATAGAATCATTAAGGTTGGAAAGGACTTCGAAGATCAAATCTAAGTATCACCCAGCACCACAAGTTCACCACTAAACCATGTCCTCAAGAGCCACATCCATGTGGGTTTTTTTTAACTCTTCCAGGGACAGTGATTCTACCACTTCCCTGGACAGCGTGGTGCAATGCTTGGCAACCATTTTCATGAAGAAATTTTTCCTAACATCTAATTTAAACCTCCCCTGGTGCAACTTGAGGCCATTTCCTCTTGTCCTATTGCCTGTTTCCTGGGAGAAAAGACTGAGCCCCACTTCTACAAGCTCCTTTGAGGTAGATGTAGAGAGTGATAAGGTCTCCCCTGAGTCTCCTTTTCTCCAGGCTAAATAACCCCACCTCTCTCAGCCATTACTCTAAGACTTGGTCTGCAGATCCTTCACCAGCTTTGTTGCCCTTCTCTGGACACGCTCCAGCTCCTCAACATCCTTCTTGTAGTGAATGGTCCAGAACTGAACACAGGATTTGAGGTGCTGCCTCACCAGCATCAAGTACATGGGGACTATCACTGCCCTAGTCCTGCTGGCCACGCTATTTGGGATACAGGCCAGGATGTCATTGGCCTGCTTGGCTACCTGGGCACACTGCTGGCTCATGGTCAGCAGCTGTCAAACAGCACCCTCAGGTCTTTTTCCACTGGACTGCTTTCCAGCCACTCTTCCCCCATGTGAAGTAAAATGCATGCAGGTACCCCCAAAAATGGAAAGGCAGTGGAAAGAATCCAAGGAAATTTATTTTGAAGGAGAGAATGCTAAAATTTACAAAGAAAACCTACACCAGATGCAAAAGCATTGGGCGTGAGAAAGAGATACCTCCTGTTCCTTCTTCGGGCTTTATTATCACTGCCCTCCCCCGGCTCTCTGGGCTGCAGCAGCCCTGTAACATGTCTGTGAGCGTTATCTCTCTCCTCATATATCAGAGACAGAGCCTCTCTGGAATGCAGGGTGAGAGAACAGCAACAGTCTTGAGAAAGATGTCTGTCTTTTCACAGGAAAGCCTTTCCTAAGTAAATAACTGTCTCCTCATACTAAAATCTTCTGGAAAAAGTGTATATACTTGTACACTCCAGCCTGTAGATCTGCATGGGGTTGGTGTGACCCAAGTGCGGGACACAGCACTTTGCCTTGTTGAACCTCTCAGCCCATCAATGCGGCCTGTCCAGATCCCTCTGCAAAAGTGTTAAATCTCCTAAAACCTCACATGTAGGCTTCACATTGGAGGGCATTCATTGATAGTATGTTTTTAACAACTCTCATAGAAACTGCTGTAGGTGATAAACAGGTTCAGATCTGTATATAGATATACCTATACATTTATACCTGGAGATAACAAAGTCATCATCCTTCCTCACTCATTGATTTGCATGATTCAGCTCAATTGGGCAAAAGGAGTAGGGGATACTTGCAGGAATTCCACAGGCTGTTAGAACTAAGGACTAATTGAGGTGTCGGGACGCTGCCGTCGGCAGCCTCGGCAGAGGTGCCTGATGACCAATTACAGCCAGCAGTGTCATGTAAACAGCTCTCTCGGCCAATGTCT
>JAOXXN010000265.1:28304408-28324107 GCA_026770055.1 Myrmophylax atrothorax | reverse complement strand
CGCCCTCTAGAAGGCCAACTTTATTAATAGGCACTGCAGGATCAGAGAAAGATTCTGCCAGCAAAATAGATTAGCATTTGTTTTCCACAGTTAGAAAGCAGTAAAAGCTCTGAATTCTTTCACATTCATTATAGAGTTGGTTCTAGGGAGGCTGATATGTCTCATTTATCTTATCTGTATTGTCGTAGGAGCTCAGGATGGAAAAGGTCTTCTAGTGATTTAGACCCTCTTCTATACTGAAAGAGGATCATAAACCTGGACAATTTCTAACATCTTTATTCTAACAAGTCTTCATTGAAGGGGACTTTAACCTCTTTAGGCAGCTGTGCTAGGCTGAGCTGGCAAAATGCCAACTGCCCAACACAGAGCGAAACCCCCCACAACCCTGAGGGAAGACCCCCTAGAACTAACACTTAAAATAGCAAGCTTTTTATATTTTGCATAGAAGAGAGAAAATTAAAAACAGAATGTGATATAACACATATTTATACACAAATGTAGAAAAAACCAACAACAACCACGGAGTCGCCCGCCCAATAATATTCAACCACCCCAGCCGAGAAACACCCAGCAAGAGAGGAGAAAACCAGTGACAAAAAAAATGTGTACTTCCCAAACCAAACATCTGTGATGTGGTGATGAGGCCTAACACTTTCAGCAATGGTGGTTCATTGTCAGGTGATGCTTCTCCCCTCTAATCTGTGTAGCATTTTCAGGGCTTACTGAACTGAGGCCTACTAAAATTAAGGCCTAAACTACTACAGCAGCTTATTTCTAGTGCTTTTTACCCTTGATGTTTTCCCAGATATCTAACCTTTGTGCTCAGTGAAATAGGTTGATTTATACTCCCTCCCCCTTAAGTGAATTACCTACTACATTTGTAGTTCTTTGGTTATTGACTTTTGGTTTTCATATCCACCCATTTTCTAAGTCTTTATATAAAAAAGAAAATTTCAGTAGTCTTATTGCTATCAGTTTTCTTAAGTTCATATCATGATTCTTCATTCCTGAGTGTTCAGTAGACACATTTCAGTGGTAGCCCAGAACAAGGACACATCTGCTGAGTGATTTGTAGTGTATGGTTTCATGGCACTGTGGCTTTCCATGGTTCTGTTAAGTTATGATGTATGATGTATCCTTTAATGCTCCCCATTCTTAAATAATTTCATTCTAGTATCTTTCTGAAATTTGGGTTAGGCTGCATCATCTACTACTGCCTGCATTTTTCTTTGCCTGTCTGGGATTTTTTTTTCCCCTTCTGCAGTACTTGATGACTTCTTCCATTTTCCTGTAGTGTTCTAAACATTTGATTCTAAGGGTGAATTTCATTAGAGGCTGTGACTGCCATCAATAAGGTTCAGTAGCCTAGTCTATTTCTTACTCTCACTTGTACTCATACTCCTTTGTTTGATTTGGTTACATGGAATTAAACTTTTGTCTGGGTACTGAAGCAAGGAAGCCTTTATGCCATCTGGTACTTGCTTCCTTTCCGTGTTTGATAGTGGATGTACTTTTCTTTCTATTTTCATTATTAAGTACTTTCCTTTGGGGCATAAGTAGTGTATGTTTTGATGTGTTTTGCCTTGGGGGTTTTTTGGAGGATTTTTTTGGTTGCTGGAAGTGGTTTTTGGTGGAAATGTCTTCTTTGTTTTTAGTGCCACCTATGGCATTCTTGCTCCATGTGTCTTTTCTAAGGAAGATTATGATGTGTTGTAGACTAAAAGCTATGGTGATTTGAATAAACACTTACAATAAGATAAAGTATATTAAAAGAGAAGTCTAGCGGGTAAGAAGAAAGCTCTTGTATCACCTGTAGAGTGATGAGAAGTTGCATTTTCTGCCCCATGACTTTTTATAGCCATTTTTTCTTGATAGTTGTGACAGCCCACTATGCCTGTTGCTGTTTAAAACTTGATACAAGTATCTGTACTTTTCATCTTGAAAGTCGGGTTAGGAGAGTATACTTTTCTCAGAGTATCAAATCATGTCTTGGTGGCTTATGCAGTGAACTCCAAAATACTTTTAAAGTAGGTTAGTTAGAACAAAATAATAAGTGTTGAATTTTCACGCTTTCATGCAGTAGCTTCTCCTGGTTTAAGTAGGACAGAGTGTCCTTGAGGATTGTGTGTTCCCTCTGAAGTGCATTCCACTGGTATGTGGTACACTGATGTGGAGCAGGCTTTAACTTGGAGAGTTCAGCTGCAGAATGTGGTTGGTAGGCTTCTGGCTGGCAAACTTTCTATCAGAAGTCTGAGAAAATACTGCAAGGTGTGACCTTGACATCTGCTGCAAGTTTTTTCTTGTTTTCTTAGGAGTTGAGGAGTGGGGAGGAAATGAGCAATTGAAAGTTTTCCCATTCTAATTCACTCTGGATTTGACTTATCTTTAAACTTTTCCATAATGCTCGAATATACTTTCTCTGAACTGTACAGTTCAAATGACAGTGCCCAGCAGAAAACAGTGTGAGTGGGGATTTGAAAATTCACTATGACAATAAAGTTCCTCATTTTAACAGCTGAAAAAAGTTGGTTTGGCACATGCAGTGAAAGGAAAGTTGTTTCTTACAGATATCACTGAAATCTGTGATTACAGTCATGCACTAGAAGTTCTGTAATTGAATAAGAAGGATGAGGACTGATTCTGTGGCATCTTTTTAGATTAATATACATCTTGCTGAAGAATGCTGTGGAGACTCTGGGAAGATTGGACCTTCAGTGCAGAACAAAGAAGATAGGTCAGAAGCAGGTTCCTTCCTGTTTGGTCACAAAACCAGCTGTGCCAAGTATTGGCCCTGTTTAGTGCAACAGCTGTGCTGCTTCATCAGTGTGAACCTTGTGTTTTGCATGTGGTTGTTTGAGTAGATGCAAGAGGCATCCCAGTTTCTGCAGGAAGGGAACAGAGGAGCAGCCTAGAGGATCCAATCCTTTGTGGGATTGACAGTTGGAAGAGGTCACTTCCCTATGAATTCCAAGGATCTAGAGGTCTAAAAGACTGTGACCGCTGCTTTCTCTGTAGACTCCCAAATATTGCTCCTCAAGGGATGTTGTCAAGGAAATGAAGCTTCCTAACCACTGCTCATGGAGCACATTGTCATCTAGGAAACATAAATTGGTCGATACCCATATGTTTGTCAAAAAGGGTATTTTCAATATAGCTGTCGTGCTGAGCATTGGTGAGCCGTAGTTGTGGCTCAGAAGAGGGGAAGAATTCTAGCAGCAATGTGCAGGGGGTTTGAGACTTCAGACTGGTTGTTGGGGAACTAACATTTGATGGATGCGTTGAAAAGTATTCATGAAGATGAACTTTGTGTTTCTGGTCCTGATACATGTATTTCTTTTTAGGCCAGGCTGTTGTGCACTGTACCAATTGTCTTTGGGAGACCTGCTGGACTCGTCTATTAAATGTCATCTGGAAAATAGGGCTTTCCCTTTAAGGGATGATTAAGTAGGGCCACTGCCTCAAGTGGTAGTTTTCTGCATGTTTTTACAGTGACTGATAAAACCATATGGGTCTTGTGAGTCTATTCTAATTGAATCAGCTATTATTGAAAGACAGAATTGCTAGAAATGCACTGAATGGATGAATTCCAAGTAAATGATTCATACTGTAAACCAGTTAGGAATATGAAATCACAAATCACAGCTGTCTGAAAGTTAGAATTCAAATATACAGAGAATGAGTAGAAATTGGATTGTTACTCTGCAATATGCAGATGGAACTGTGTTATGTTTTCCCTTACAGACCGCTGTCTCCATTGTTTGCACTGTCGTAATTACACAGTTGTACAGTTTGCAGAGGCAGTGTAATGTACTGTACTGTTAATACTCTAGGATATGGCAGAGATAATGGTGATGAGAAAAAATAATTTTGGATAGCAGCTTAAGTTGTTGAAGATGCATTTGATCATGAACTGCCTCTGCAGAAATAAAGACTAGTTTCTCACAAGATGGCTTTGTGTGGTGATTAGTGTGAGGATATTCATGTGACATAGCAAGCTAAATGTAGTTTAATCTGACAGTTTTTATTCTATGAATAGCTTAATAGACTACTGGTGACTGGGGGAGGGTGAGCTGATCCGTGTCAGAACCCAAAGACTACTTCTGGTAGCAATTTAACTTAATTGCTGGCAACTTGTACTTGCATTACAAGAACTGGTAATAGGAAATATCTTTTCGTTTTCATAATGGGACTTTAACTGCTAAAAAATCAGGAGTGGCATCATTACATGAGCTGTTTGCTTCTGTATAGAACACGGTTTGGAAGATCTAACTTGTCACAGTGTTTGCAATACTAGTATACACAGTGTTCCTGATGGTTTCCCGTTTGCTTTAAATAATATCATGGATGTGCTTATGCAGAATTGAACCTTTTTTTCTTATTAGGAGGTAGGTTGTGACCTACTTGCACTTGATCACAAACCCCAGCAATAATGAGGGAACAGATGTTTGTGTTGGATTTATAGCAAAGTTGAAAAAGCATCTTCCTTTGTTCTAGAATATTGTTTGGCAGAACCATGAAGGTCTTGTTGCACAAGATGCTGCAGAAAGATTGTGGAGTAGATGTGATAGTCGATGAAAAGTTAAATGTAATTTTAGAAAGCAAATTTTGCTTATGTATCAAATCTAGAAAAATATATTGTTAGTTGAAAAATTGCCAGATCGAAGAAAATAAAAGTCCAAAAACGTAGTAGCTACTGGTCTGCAAATATGTGGAAGGATATATTGAAAACTGTTGTGTGTTTTGTGTGTAGAAATGCTTTATAATTCTCTTTATTTATTTGGGAATGAATGTTTTACATTTGACAGAAGTAGTCCTCCACTACTGGAGTTTGAAAAATATTTCATGCTTTTAAACGTTTACTGTCAAACTAGCACTTGAAAATTTCATTATCTTGAAGCACAAGGATCAGTAAAAAAAATAGGCAAATTGACAGGGTAAAGAATAGGGAATTTTTTTCTTGTTTCTGTGCAGCCAGATTGCACATTCTTATAAGCACCTTAATGGTAGAGGTTTGTACCTGAACTGGAATGAATGGCCTAAAGTGTAACAGTTAAACTTTTGCCTTCTCACTTGAAGTTTAATAAGACTCTGATGCTCCTTACATGTCAAACTGGCTTTTGACTGTCAACATTATTACGTGAGGACAATCACTGCAATGACTTTAATGCCTGTATGTCTGTCTTGCTTCTAGTGATTTCATTCTGTGTTATAAGGAATTCAAGTATCAGTTTCTTGACTCTTGGGAGACTCTTTTGCATTTGTAAGCCATGATAACAAGATTATGATGTGAAATTAAGTTGGGTTCCATTTATTTTATTTAAAGCCATCAGTACCACTGCAATATCTATATAAATATGTCTCAGCCTTCCAATATTTTTCATTAATTCCTAGTCCTGAAAAAAAGAGCAGTCTCTTTGAAGTGAAGCTCTTTGGAGGCAGAAGTTAGCTCACAGCGAGGAAGACTTGGGTAGCTGTGCCTGTGTTTAATTTTAGGTGAATGTGTGGGTGAAGTTGCTTACATTTGTTACCATTAAAACTAGTTGCGGTGGGAGGGAAAAGAGACTATGGAAGGGGCATAGATGCAAGAATTACTAGGGTCGTTGTTGCCTGTTTTTCAGAAAGACCTCTGAAAAAGAGAGAAAAAATGCCTGAGGAAGTGGGAAAGTTAATTACTTGGTATTTATATAGTAACTCTCCATCAGTATATGAGGGTGGTGGAAGGGTTGTCTCAGAAAGACCGGGCTAGTGGATGAGAGGAAAGTTTATTTACCGTTGTGACTTCAAGGTACTGTGTTACTTGTTACAGAAATGGAAATCAAAATAGCTTTTCTTTTTTTTCTTTTTTTTTTATGGAGCCGATTAGACCTTCTCACGTCTAAATCTCCATCATCCATCCATCATGGAAACGTTACGTTCCAAAGCTGTGGGTTGTAACCTGTCCTGGGATCTGCTGAGTGAGAAGCTTTCTAAGCTCTATTGCAAAGTTACAGTTAGAACTTTGCATAATTAATATCATATTGACAATGCGCAGGATGTGTGTTGTACTATAATATTGCTGTGATACTTGATAGCCGTGCCCTGTAAAAGTTGCTGAAATAGGTGCCGTAAGAATTGCTCAAAACATTCATACCTAACTGAAGGTGTTTTCCTAATATGTGTTACAGAAGTAGGCATTCCTTAGAAAACCTTCTATGGGAAACCACTTTTTCACATCCTTCACTTCATTTGAAAAGCTGTTTGCTGTAAGATCTTGCATCTTTCTGTTTGTCTCCCTGTATACATCTGCTTGCTTTGGAGATTAGGAACTACCTTTTATTTTTAAATTAATTGCTCTAGTTACTATGTTAAGATATATTTGAGAGTGGACAGTAGTAGTTAGAGAAATGAGGATGTGGTGAAGGAGATTTGAGTGGACTAGATAGAATATGATGATGAAGTAGAAAGTATGTGAAGATAAGCTTTGCTTGAGATTTCACTAATGAGGGTGAACTAGAAAAATGGAGATCAGCATATTATGTGGATATCAGGTTTCTATTAGCTTCTTGAGACATTAATATTTAGGATAGATGTGAGTGGAAAATGATCTTCAAATAAATGATAAGGTATTTAAGGCCCGTACATTTGTACTGCAAAATGATCCAGTCATGTAATGAAAGAACAGAGTAGGATTTTAATGGTTCAGCTTTTTTCTGAACAAGATTTTAATGCACTTAACTGTATTCTGTTTAGACTTCAAAAGACATGTATGAAACAAACATAAGCAAAACAGGATTTTTATTAGGGTTTGGAATGTTAACAAAGCATTTATGAAATCATTGCTAGATGAGGGAATAGCAAAAGCTGGTGGAGGAGGAATACTAGTACATGATTGAAATTAGAATTCCAGTTGAAAAATTAGAGTATCTTAACTGAGTCATCTCAGTCAGAAACACACAGAAGCGACACAGTGACAGATGGAAAGGAGATAGGAAAGTCTGCAGGCCATGAAAGAGAGAGGGATACGATCATCTCTTCTGTTTACAGAAGGTTGCTTTTTAAGCCGTTGTCCTTCATAAGTAATAAACGAAGAGGGAGGTGGGATTCAAGAAAACCTGAGTGGTTATTTAGAGGAGCTGTTGAGAGGACTTTCTCTGAAGCCCAAGCGAATAGTTCTGGGTATTTTTTCCTACACGCTGACTTAACCTTGTTCTCTTATGCTTTGCACAAACTTAATTGGGAATGCCTGACTTAGGTTTTCTACTGTGTTATTCAGAACTATGACAGGTGTTCTGGGTTTAATCCATAACGAATCACCATACCCTGTGTTTCTAATGCAGCTTTTGGAATAAACTCCAGGACTCTCCTAAGGAAACACCATAAAAAAAACTGCTATGTGGAATCTTACAAGGCAAAAGCATTTCTTTTTTGTACTGATTCTGTTCTTTAGCACTCAGCTTCACCAGTTTGACCAAAGATGACGTTTATAAATAGATTAACTGCTTGTAAGACCTTTTGGTAATAGCAATTTTGCTAAGCCTTGTAAAACCATGGACAGTAAAATTCGGGGTACTAATTGACTAGACTACTGTTTTCCAAATAATGAGTTCTGCCATGCCATGCTGGTAGGACAAAACATATCGCAGAAGCATGAAAGAAATTGATGTTCAAAAACATGCTGAACTCATTATGTAAGTCCTGTGCAGTGAGGGCCTTAAAGCAACAACTAATAGAAGATTTGGGAACTTGCATTAACTTGAAAGCTTTTATTCTGTCCACCTGAATTGCTTGAAAAGGAAGAATACTTTGTATTTAAAGAGTAATGTGGAGTTTTCATTTTGAGGAAAGGATTCTATGACCAAGGGTAAGACAAAATCAGTGAGGTTTCTGTTCCAGATATTTCTAACCTCTCTTTCGTGATGAATAAACCTACTGTCTTGAACAAAAGGTCAGCATCTCCCTGCAGCGAAGAGGAGTTTAGATAATTGGTACTGCTTAAAAATTAGGAGTGCCTTTCAATAAAACCTCCTTAAGTCTCTGAAACGTAGTTTGTTTTCGTGGGGCCTTTTTTTTTGTAGGAAGTGGAGGAAATTACAAAATTCATGTATGAAGTTGAAATTTTGCAATGTATGGGATAACATGTAGAGATTCTACAAAAAAACAGGTGAGGAATTGTGAAGAAATACCACAGGCTTTGTTTTTCTCAGGAGCTGGTCTTTTTTGGGAATCAAAACATGGTAGGAGATAAAATTGCTGCTCAGTCTGAAAGCTTGAACAGTTCTAATGAACAAACAATTCCAAGTATATAATAGTTACCTGTTCTGTTTGATAGTCTTAGAGATATTTTTCAACCTAAATTATTCTTTTGTTCTATGATATTACCTGTTTCATTGAATCCTGCTGTCATTCAAAAGGTAATTTCTTAGTATTTGGAAGAGAAACTTGAGTCCGTGAACCAAAAGTACATCAATACCATGTTGGGCAGCTAGGACATAACATCCTTCTGTGGGAACAGTGTTTCAGTTTCACAGGCAATTTCTTGCTGATTTTTAGGATGGGACAAGATGAGTATAATTTGATAGGAAACCAGGGTGTAAGAAGAATTTGAAAATAGAATTGTGTTGGCTCATTGATAGCTAAGTAGAACTTAACTAAATTATTGCTCTAGTTATTGCAGGAAAAGTTTGGCAAGTAAAGTGACCAGAGCTCAATAGCTGACACAAATATCTGGTGTAATATGTGGTATTCTGAAAGTTTTTAGGTAAGTTGGACATCACTTGCTTTAGGAAATAGGTAATTTGCCACTCCAGACAGTATAAGCCGCCAGCAAGGGCTTTTTGCCTGAATTGAAACCAGAAGATGGATGGACTTGAGAAGAGGAAAGTGAAGGAAAGGATCCCATTAAAATGGAAGCTCTGGTTGGCATATGATATTCTGGATTCAGGTTATCTGTTGAAGAACATCCTTCAGCTTGATTGAATGCTGAAGTGACAACATTTCCTTAATCAAAACCTACTGTTAAGATTGGGAAATCGTAATTTTAATATTTCTGCAGTAGTAAAATATACAAAGCAAAGGACAGAGCTTCAGGAAAGAGTGTACCTTTGAGTAAATTTCCTGTTCTTCAGAATGTCTGAACCCTGTAAACTGCACATTATAGATGACAATACACTTTTCCCACAATAAATTGAAAAAGTGTATGTATTCAGCACTGGGAGTTAATTATAGCATCTATTTTTCTGTATAGAAAAGCATAGATTATGTTCTGAGATCTGTGGATAGTGGGAGGGTGTTGGTGCTTGTTCTGTGTGGATCAGTCCAAGTCCAGGATGGTTCACACTAAATCAAAGTCTTATTTGGCTGGCTCTGGGTGTTCAGGATATGCAGCACCAAAGGGATGAATCTGCTCTGAACCTCGAGTGCAGGGGTGCTTTGTACCGACTCTTGAGATGCAGGTAGATTTGGGGTTGGTTCATGGAAACACTGTCACAGGTGTTTGCATCATGCTCTTTGTTTCCAGACTGAAGTGGTTGAACCCTAGAGCTGGTGTGACAGGTAAGGAGCTGAGATCTGCCAGAACTGGAGCTCATACTCTGAGCAGTGCAGGAGACATTATACTGCTTTATGGACTAGTGGTGGCTGCAGAAACAGCACTGTGTAAATGTAGTTGTGTTCTGTATATATTAAATAAATTCAGCCAAACCCCAGGATGCTTCAGCATTAAACCAGTTTGCTTGTCTGCATGTTTGATGCACAACTTGTGCAGCTGGAAGTTTACTGTACTCCTGCTGCATGTGTTGATCTTTAGTATTGTACATAGATATTTTTTGTTCATTTCTGTTCAGAAAGGGAACCTGTTTTGTTGTAATGAAACCAAGTTATTCACTCTATCAAATTAGCCAAAATTCTATTAACAAAGATTATTGGTGAACACCAGGTGAGGGAAATTAAGGAAGCATGTACTGCTGTGAGATGTCCAAAATTACTTAGGAGCAGGAAGGTGTTGTGTTGAGCTGTGGGACAAGGAAATGACTCGTGGCAGAAGTTCCGGATAGATTTGTTCTAGTGCACTGTGTGTGTTCTTAAATGAGTATTTTTCATCTCTAGTCATGTAAATTGCTGTGTTATAAAGATCTTTTTAAGAATGCCAGCAATGAAAACCAGCCCATCCTTTTTAGTACTAAATGTTTGCTTCATTTGAGAGCATCAGTGTGCAGTGAATTTCTGTACACAAAACCTAAAGCAAAGACAAGTCTCTTCAACCTCTGTCCATACACCTTCTAAACCAGCAGCTAGATCAAACCCTGTAAGATAAAATGTAGTAACATCCTGCAACAAGAAGACTAGAGTTAAAATGAAGACATCCTTGTCGTTTAGCACTTATGGGAATTGTAGAGAAGACAAAAACTTTATCCTTTCATGTTTGTATTAATGTCTATTGGCTTTTAAAACTTTAAAACCCAAAAATGTTAGTTTTCCTAATTTTTTAAAGGAGTCTATGAAGTATGTGGGTATTTGTTTGCAGGACCTTGAAAACAACATTGGGATTAGAGAATGAATAAAACTGTAATGGATGAGGTTGGAGTAGAAGTGTAGGTAGAAGTATGGCTGATGTTAACTTAGAAGAAAGATAACACAGAAACCTGGGTGGTAGAGAAGGAGAGATGTAGCATTCAGAGTTGTATATTATACAGTGCTTAAATCATAAAGTTCACCTCTGTTGGAAAGAATTGATAGCTCTTATCTTCTGTAATAGTGTATGCCTTTCTTTATTAGTGTTCCCTTTCAAATGACCAAAGTGGCATTACTAGATAAAAATGCAAAGCTTTATAGGGACTGGCTAAATGATATGTGTTGTTTTTATGAACATTCCTGCTTGTCATTCTCAGTTGTTCAGTTGTGGTTGTGCAATAGTGGTCTAGTGGTAGAGGCAAAAATGCTTGTAATCTTAATGCAGAAGGTTATAGAACTTCTTTCTAAACATCAGTTAGCTCAGGTGCTCTTAAATATTCTTTAAAAGCAAATTACCATAAGAATATTGCTGAAATAAAAGGCAGTATTAACACTGTCTGTATATACTTGATCTGTAGCAGTCTATTACAAGGAGTCTTGAACTGATTTTGAAAACCAGTAATTTAAAATGTTGTATTTTGGCAAATCATCAGAATCAATTTCCTGTTACAGGGATAATTTCTTGTACTTTATCCTTTCTGAGAAAGCCGTTCTTGTATGAATTCCTTCATCCTTGAATGACACGATTCAGCTATTGCTAAGTCAGGAACAAAATTCTGTCAGGTTAAAGCTTCATGAGTAGTAGAGATTTCCTAACTCCTGCTTGGCTTGCAAGGTGCTTGGCTGCAGTTCAGTAGCCCCTTTTGAGTACCTAAAGAAAAAAAGAATTGAATTCTTCAAAGACACTACTAGTGTTGAGAGATATGAACTACTTTTTTTCTCCTTGATTTTTTATAATGTAAGAACCTTGAATGCATCATTTAATAAATCTGGGAGTGACAAATCGGGCAATAAAATTTAGAACATGGATAGATAGATAGTGATAGACAGCTATAGAAATAATTGACAACCAGAAGGTGGTTATTTAATGGAAGGAATAAAATAACTGAGTGGAATCCCTTGTCACAGCAAAACCACATTGAACTTCTTCATTCATTTTTACTGCATCTTCCAAAACATGATTTCTCTGTGGGTTTTTTGTCTTAGCTGATTTCTGTTCTTTGTTGCAAGGATTTTTTTTTTCCATTCTCATTTGTTTTATGGTATTAGGAAGTTAACCTAGGACTTAGAATTAAGCTTTATTTCCCAGCTGTACTCTAATAATAAATCACCTAGTTTGCCCTCAGGAACTGCAATTGTTACAAATTGAGAACTTTTAATATTATTTGGCTAAGATTTCCCCCTCCACCACCTCTTTTTAACAAGTTTGCATTATTACGGTGTTGTCTGCAGTCCTGGGAGACAATTCATTCTGTGTGAAGAAGTTCACTACTGTTTTAATTCATAGGTAACATGTCAGATTATTGTCTCAGGTCACTGTGTAGTAATAATGGGATTGTCACTTCACTGTCATGAGAAACTGTTCCCTATCTTCTGGTGCAATCTTCAGTTGAAGACAGATCATCAGTTTTGTTTATGTACCATGAGTGTTTTCCACCTGAAATTACAAGCTCAAGCATCAATTACACCTTGGTGGTTCTTGCTGTTATGAACTACTATGACAAAAGGCCAAAACAATTCTGTGGCAAGTTTTCTTAAAAATGTCCAGTGTACTCTGTTAACTTACACATTTGTAGTCCGTCAAGTTGTTTCAGTGGCTGTGGACTCGGTCCAGTGCTTGCAAGGTCCTAGTGCTCCCCTGAAAAGCCTCTAGTCATAAAGCTGCCAGTTGATACATCCAGTTGTGAGCTGAAAACTCCCCAGCTGGGTGGTTTTCAGAGTGATTTGTTCCTGTTCTTCGTCTCTCTGTGAGCTCAGGGTTGGGTTAGTCCATGAGTGTGTAAGCAGTAGTCTAGTTTTTACCTCAAAGTTTGATTGTGTTGACAATTTTAATAGTCTTTGCTTTAATTTATTTTAATTCATGAAGAACTTTCTGTGGAGACTCATGAAATCTCAGCTAATTTATACTAACTGGCTTTCCCACACTTTATGGATTCTTGTTATTTGGCTTTCATTCTGTAATATGAACTATTGCAATTACTACAGAAAGTGTAATTTGTTAACGGGAGCTGCCTTAATCTCCTCCTTTTGTTATTTTTCTCATCTCTTCAGCAGGAAGCGCCAGTAGCCTGATCCTGTGGGTTGGGATAAATATATATATATATATATGTATGAACTGATAGCTTCTGTTGCTTTAGTAACTGTTTTGTATTCTCAGAGTATCACAGTGCATATAATTTGTGCTTTTTCTGTTTTAAAAACCCCAACATCACAACCCAACTAACAAAACCCAAGAACTTGGCAGGATAAACACTTTTTTGGAGAAGCAATTTACATCTTGAAAGTCTTAATAGAGTAACAGAACCTTCTTTTTTGTATGTCATGACTTGACATTTTTTAATTCCAAAATTACAGAATAAAGAAATGCATTGGCATTGGAAAGAGTAAAACATTTAATTTCAAACCAGAACCATTGTATTCTGATACAAAACAGAATAAAAATTAAGCCATTTCAAAGTAATATTTTTGAAAATGTAAAACCAATAAACTGCTGAAATTCTTTTGCCTGTTGTTGCTCTTCTCACAATGGGTTTTAGTTTAGATCAAAACTTTGAAATGAAACCTGCACTGTGTATTCTGATGGAATGTGGTCATGTTTCTGTTGCCAGCTTTCAAACTGTGTGTGTTCTGACAGTTAAATTCTGGTAATATTAGTGCAGTTTATTTTCTTCCAGTGAACATTGTGATAAAAATTATACACAACAGGATTTATTATTGCCTTCAATGAATATGGTTGAGCTGAAAACACTTCAGTTTTAGTCTATAAGGTCGACAGTGGCTTTAGTTCTGATACCTCAAAGGTCAGTTTTTCTCTTTTGTGATATGGATTGTCTGTTTTGGTATAGGAGTACACTCAAAACAGATCCCTTCAGAATTCTGAGAGGGCTGGGAGTGGGTGGTGAAGTATTCTCTCTGGGAGATTTATCTTTTGGAGTTCACTCCCTGAGGTCTCTGTCTGGATATGACAACCGGGAGAAGAGGGCACATTGCCAAGTATTGTCTCTAAATCCTGTAAAATAAAGAAAAAATCTCATTTGCTGATAATGCAACTAAGTGAAACAAAAGGTTATTAATGTGTTTAAATTTTATGTGCTTTCTTAATGAAGTATTAGCAAGATATCTTTTAACAATATTTCTTTTTATAGTGATTGTTATTAACAATAGGCAGTTTGAGACTTGTTAAGTCTAAGCATTATGTGTGTCTATATATATGTGCACACAGGAAACCTCGACCTGTCTCTCAACTGGTTGCACAACAGGTTCCTCAGCAATTTGTGCCCCCTACACAATCAAAGAAAGAGAAAAAAGACAAAGTAGAAAAGGAAAAAAGCGAAAAGGAAACAAGCAAAAAGAACAGTCATAAGAAAACCAGGTAAAAAATTTAGACACTTTTGCGGTTTTGGTAAAATGTAATTTACAAACATAAGTAAGAAAATGTTCTTTGATTTTAATGTTTTCTATGTGCTGTGGCGAACAATAAGACTGAATATTGGTGTGCAAAGTTTCGTTGGTTTAGGATGTCTATAAAATGTGAAGACCTGCCATGTGTAGCTGTGGCCAGAAGATGGAGATCAGCGGAACAGAGAAAGAAAGACTTTTTAAGGGTTATTATAGGTATTCTTTTAGGGGTTACTGAGGTATTTCTCACACCATACAAAACTGATGATAGGCAAATTGATGATATTAATCTCTGGAAAAGACGGGATGGAAGCGACAAGTTTTCATGCAAAATAGTGGTGGGGGGAGAGAGAGAACCAGTACCAGACTGCGGACAAATGAGAAAGTAACTTGGTTATCGATAGCCTTGTAGAACCCTTCAGCTTTGAATGGCTAAACTAGGGTATAAATTAATGTGACTGGATAAGGCATGTCTATTACCTAGTGATAAAAATCTCTATGTTACATCTGAGATGCTGAAAGAAGCCTTGGACTCTTAGAACTGAAAACATGAAATATTACAGCAGTTGTAAAAGCCTTGATCTTGCTGTAAGACCAGGTCGAAGGAGGGTTCAAACTGCTAAACAAAAGCATCTGGTTTAACCCCTAATTTGTCACAATCTGAGCATAAAGTTATTGTTGCAAGAATGCTGTGCCAAAACCGCTGAGAAGCTGGGAGGGATATAAGACGGGAGTTAAGCAAATGCGGGAGGAACTATTGATTTTTTTTTTTAAGTACTCCAAAGTAGCCCAGCCAAGAAATATCCACTGGGATTACTTATGCAGAGAAGTAGCAAGTGCTTCTCTTGTGCCTGAAATAAGAAGATCATTAGGGTCAGAACCAGGGAGAGTGAAGAGAGAGCAGTCATTAAGAAAGTCATGGTTAGGATTAAGGACACTGAGATGTTCTTTCTTTTTTAAATACTCAAATATACAAGCTTACCTCATGCAGCTGAAGTACTTTATTCATGAAGCATTTGATGTTCACATGGTGAGTCTTAATTAAGCTAATTGAATATTATGAATTGAATACTGATGGCTAAATTGCAATAATACAGTAAAAAATGCAGAAGTGAGATAAAGAAAGAATAAGGACACTTGAAAAATAAATAAAATCTTGACCCAAACTACCAGTACTATCTTGCATTAAGAATTACTATTTTATTAATGCTCCAGTTAATTTTTCTAAGGATTGTTTCACTAGGAAGAATAGTAAGTTAAGAATGCTTGATTGGTTTAAGCAGATTTCTTCAGCATCCTTTGAGAGAAGGATCTCCTTTTCTTTTTGCCTTAATATGTGTATAGTGTTGCTGGAAACAACCATAAAAATCTGCATGCGCACTCAATATGATTAATAAGCTCCAGGCACGGCACTTATGCACATTGTTAATGCTGAATTTTTCTCTCCATTCCCATGTTGTAGAGCAGTAGATTTTCAGTTTTGTCTGAAGTTCTGCAGTCATGCTGCTTCAGCCTCAGGGGGACAAGATGTCAAAGTCTATCTCAATTCTAGTGGGCAAAGGGTTGTTGCAGCTGAAGTGAATGGGAACCAATTCAAACTAAGTCAGATGATAGGGCAACGGTTAGGGCTTTGCTGTTAGCACACCTGTGAACATGTGATGTCATTCTTTTGTTGCAGCCTGAGCTAGTGATAGCTGTGTCCATTGAATGCATAAACTGTGATTATAACTGCTTGTATGAATTCACCTGCCTGGGGACAGTTTTTCATGGTGGTCAAAGGAAAGTACTAAGTTCAAAGTGCTTTACACTTGTCACTAGCAAAAAGATGATGGCAAAGTATAAGCCAAACTATTTTTTTGGTTTTTTTGTTGTGAAAAATCTAACAATTGAAAGATTAGATGAAGAGACTTATCCTATCAACACTGTGTGCAATACTCATCTCTATGCATAATTTAAATCACAGGACATACCAGGAATACCAGAGTTATGCTGTGAACATAAAGTCCAATTCAAATAGTACAGTGGTGGTTCTAGTGAGTTTTGAAATGAGGTAACACCTGCTGCAAGTTAACATTGTCTGCTGTTGAATTCAAACGACAGATAGCAACATCTTCATTATTGACCATCATCTTATACTTAAAATTGTTGCTTAAGACTGATGCAGAGATGGATGTTTCACTGGATCAAATTTGTAACTTTCTATAGTCAAAATAAAGAAAGACTTGATCTTTAGAAATAAAAACCTTCACACATGCAATACATCCATATTGCTGCACAGTGACATTATTAATAAGGTCAACTTCTAAATAATTTTAGGAGGTAATGTGTTATAGTCAACTATTTCAATGTAAAACGTACCAGGAAACGCTTCACCATTAACACTCGTGATACCTTGTTTTCCTACGTATGAGATGTTGCACAAAGCAGTCTTACATACATGGTTGCTCTCCAGAGCTCCTAAAAAGTAGGAGGGAAACAAGATAATAAGATGGTGTGTGTACTTTTAATATGGTTATTTGCTTTATTTAGGCCAAGGTTGAAAAATGTGGATCGAAGTAGCGCTCAGCATTTGGAAGTTACCGTTGGAGATCTGACAGTCATAATTACAGACTTTAAGGAGAAAACTAAGTCACCACCTGCTTCCAGTGCTGCTTCTGCAGATCAGCACAGTCAGAGTGGTTCTAGCTCTGACAACACAGAGAGGGGAATGTCCAGGTCGTCTTCACCCAGAGGAGAAGCATCATCACTGAATGGGGAATCTCATTAAGGTTTATTTCCTCCAGTTTCTTTAGTCTCTTCTCTTCAAAAGATACAAGTACATAACTTCGTCACCTGTTACCACATTTTCATGACAGATAATTCATGCATAGTCAGTATGTTGACTGGAACATAATTTATGCAGCTAAAAAAAAAAAAGAATGCAGTGGTAGGAACAATAAGGCATGAGGCTGAGTCAGGGGAGGTTTAGGTTAGATATCAAGAAAATATTTTTCACCAAAGGGTGGCTGAGCGCTGGAACAGGCTCCCCAGGGAAGTGGTCTCACAGCACCAAGGCTGTCTGAGTTCAAGAAGCATTTGGACAGTGCTCTCAGGCACATGGTGTGACTCTTGGGGTGTCATGTGCAGGGCCAGGAGTTGGACTTGATGATCCTTGTGGGTCCCTTCTAACTCAGCATATTCTATGATTCTATAATAATTTAAATGCAATCTACGATTACGTATGAAGCATTTTCAGACCAACTTGTTAATCTTCATGTGTAAGGGTGCCATGAAAATGTGGTTTGAATGTTCATTATGCAGTGTTATTGGTATGTCCATTTTCACTTTTAGTTTAGTGAATTCTAACACAACTTTTGGAGTCTCTACTATTGGCATGTACTGAATTTAAATTTTTATAAGATAGTTCAAGCTGCCTAAATATGTATTATTTGAGAATTGTGAAACATAGTTATATGTATGCAAGTCAACGATCAACTTAATCAACTATTGCTGCAACAGAATTTTCATAATAATTATCTTCTTAAAAACACCTGCTGGTACTTGGTGTGGTTAAATAGGAAAAATGTTATTAAAGAAAACATTTGTATGGATTTTTGCCAATGTTTGACACATTTTACTAGATTACTGTTACTGAATTATGTTGATGGTTTTACCAATATTTTTTGACACTTAAAACACTTATTGTAATGTTTACAAGCAAAATAGAAACATGTTCTAAGCATTGATTATCCAACCTTGCAATTCAGGTAGAGTACTGCATTGTCGCTGTACACTGGTATTCTGTGTTGTGTAACAAATACTGAACCTCAGATGGCAACACATTTGGCAAAAACATAATTTGGAAATATGAAAGTTTGGAAAAGCTTTAAAAATAACAGAACTGCAGTTCTCATTTCTGCTTAGTGCTGTTTCCTTGCCCCAGATTTTTCTAGTGTCATATAATTACTTACTTCATTACAGGAACATCAGATGGTGCACAAGAATAAGAAAATAACAATGGTATTACTTTTTGTTCCTGAATCAATTTCTTTAATATTGATTTGGCCTATTACAATATATTATGTCATAAATCATATGGAAAAAAACTCAGTATCCTACTTCATGGCATAAGCTGTCAACATTTACGCACTTAGCAATATACTGATACAGAGCAGAACTATTTACAATCCCACCTGGTATTATGTAAAATTACCAATAAAATATTTTTGTGAATACAGATTTTGCATTTTTGTTTACAACCAATAAGTGTTTTGATACATGCATACAATTCATGTATAGATTTTAAATTACAGATTCTGGTTCAGTACAAAAGTCCATTTAGCTCCTTTTAGTGAGGTAGTGCACTTACATTCCTGTGAGCCTTTGCTTTTTCATTCAAAGTAAATATATTTTTAAGTCCATGTAAAAGTTGAATGGACCTTCTTGGTAGTGAATCCAGCCCCAAATTATTACCAACATAAGATATGTCTTCTTAACAGCTTAAAAAAAATGGATTTTTGTAGCCCCTGACAATTGTGATGTTTGGTGGTTTCTTGTAGTAATGTATTTTTCTGTTTTTAATGCAGTACTTCTACAGGCACAATGGTACTGTTCTATTTTGTAAGATGCTAGTTGTGAAATACAGTTAGTTGCATAAAATGAGAGTCTGATGTGATATCTGAGAACATACATACCTCATTCCTTGGTGTTGCTGTTTAAACTTTTTAGATATCAAATGTTAATTATAGGCTATTTCAGATGAATAACTACTGACCTGTTTATTATGTATTCTGCTTTATCTTACTAAATAGGGTGTCTGTTCATTGCTGTTACCTGGCCAAATCTTAGTATCTGTAAAACAGTGCTTTTTAAGGTTCTTAAATGGTTTTTTTTGGGCTGGGGTGGTGGTCAGAATAACATACACTAGTTTTTAATTGAAAAATACATGCGTCTCAACTTTACTTTTTTATATTTTATTTTTAGGTGAGACTACTTGCAGAATATACTGATGTAATAGATGACAAAAGAGCTGAAACTGTTTAAAGAAAGCAGTTTAAGAATGGCAAATCTCATTGCAAGAAGTTTTATGAAATATATTTCTAATTTAAAATGCTAACACATCTCAGAATTCCTTGCAAACAAGTAGTAATCTATTACCAGTAATCCATTAAATAGGAAATGTATTTTCATTTATGTTTATGTGAACACACCACCCAGCACTGCCAACCAGAGGACTCTGTCTTCAGAAATAAGTAGCCATTTGGTTTGGAAGGAAGGAAGGATGGAGCGGATTTTACTATGATTCAACTGTCTCTAGAGAATAATCTCAAAAATGTGGTACAAGTATGGTTATAATCAAAAAGAATGCAGAGAAGTCTCACTGTTCTTTATGGAACAAGACATTGAAAAGCAGTTTCTAACTACAGATACAACACAAGTCAGCTGGGATCTAAAGAGCTGTGGTGGTTTTAACTGAACTATTATGTTGCCAGTGTTTCATTGCAATGATGCTTGTTTTAGCATTAAGCAAAGTTAATTTTTGCCTGTTGGTGATTAAAGGGATATGATAATACTGTCAGCAGAGTAGACAAATTCTAAGTAAAATACGGCATCT
>JAOXXN010000265.1:28270798-28282040 GCA_026770055.1 Myrmophylax atrothorax | reverse complement strand
TATGCTTTTAAAACAGTTATAAATACAACCTCACAAGTCATAAATTCCATCTTGCACCACAGACGCTGGTCTCAGTCTCCACTCCCCATCTCCAGCTGAGCTCCCTTGATTTCAAAGATATTTTAAAGAAACCTGGAGTAAACCAGGGAAACTTTGCGAAGTGGCGTAGCCGGGAGCCGATGCGCGTCCCCGCGGCTCAGAGCCCGTCCGTGGCGATAGGGCGGGCGGAGCGGGGAGGGTGCGTTTCCTTTTGCCACGGGAAGAAAACTTAAGGGTGCTCGTTCAGCTCTGAAACTTGGTAACTTTAGGGTTATGAAAAATCACTTAATTGAAGCAAAACTTATTATGGGATACCATAATACAGCCAGTCTTCTCGCAGAGACTAGCGAGTTCTGTTTTGTAGTTAAAGGGGTGTAAATCTGGGCATCTCGCACTTTGCAAAACTGCATAGTTCTGTTGCCGGCCTCTTATCAGGAGAAATTTTTACGTGGTCAGGGGATGAGTGAGATTATGGAATGAAAATTACTAGCTTTCCTTTAGATTGTAGTTTTATAATTCCGTTTACCTGTGGCTACCAGAATCCTAATGCCAGGAAAAGAGGAGTGACTCGAAATCTTTTACTGAAACTGGAGTAGAAATTCGGGCCAGGCCTTTCTGGGTCAGCCTAACTCTAGCTCTGCTTAGGTTCTACAGCGGTTTAAAATAATGTGGGTTTGATGGTTCTGCGATGGTCACCCCTTCCCAGTGCTGCTCGAGCTCTGGCGCCCCCCACTCCTTGCACTGCTTTTACTTGTCTGAGTGCACAAATGAGTTGATCTGGCATGCTGACCTGCCTGAAAATCACCTAGTTTTTGGTCAGCTCATCGCTCTGAATTGCCTGATCATGTAATTATGAAACTGTCGCTGATGGTGCAAAGGAGTTATGGAGAATGGTAGGTTGACAAGCTCTGACTTAACAGTCTTAAAATACCATTCTTAGTTACTAGATATGGAGTTAGCTGAAATGTGAAACCCACCTTTTGACTGGTGTAGCTATTTCAGAGGATTTGCCCCCCTCCGGTGCTTTTGCTTTAGTTCAAATTAATACAGATTAGGACTTGAAAATAAATGTGAGAATGATGTTTGTCATTTCTAGTTCATGATTAAAAACTTGTTGGGAGAAGTTGATATCTGCTAGTTCTAAGGAACACAGTAACTAAGATAACAGTTACCTTTAACAGTTTTATATAAGATTTTATTGGTTTAATAAATAAATTTTAAATAGAAGTGCAGGGAAAAAAACATATGTCAGTTACTTGTTTACTAAAGAAAATATGCAGTTTACGTGAATGTTCCCTTAGATGCTTGTTTCAGTTATTCTCGAATATTAAACTGCATTCCATTCACTCGTGTAAGTGATACGTGCATCTTAGTGAATGTGTTGGTGTGTTTCAGTTTCCGTACTTAAGCTGTTGCTGCAGTGGGGGCTGAGCATGATGCCCACATGGCTGTTTTATGGCCACATGGCTGTTTTATGGCCACATGGCTGTTTTATGCCCACTTCCGACTGTCTTGTGATCATGTAATATCCAGAAGGGTTCAGAATGCTACAGGAAATGTTGTGTTCAGATAACCTTCTAATCCTTTAACATTTTATATGCAGTAATGGGAGCTTTCATAAATGGGTTGCTTCAGTGGTTTTCACTGATAGCTTTAAAATACACTTGCATAGCAAATGCAACCATCACTGGGAGGCATTTATGCACTCAGCAGTGTGTTTATCTTCTCTTTAGCCAAGAAGGGTTTTGTTTGCTTGAATAATCTGGTTTAGTATATGCCAGAAGGGCAGAAAGAACTCAATCATGCTTTGGGATCAGGGACGGGAAGACAAATTTTCTGTTGGTTTTCAGAACAGGTGAATGTGAAAACTGCAAGCTTTGAATAAGGCTTTGGAATACCACACCTGGAAGAATTTGGCAATAGTGTTGACACATTTAAGTAGAAAATAGTAGAAAAGAAGGGACCATATTGAAACTAGAATTACAGGTTGAGGCAAGATCCTCCAATAAACATAGTAATTCAGGGGAACTTGTTGGGTAATCAGGTTGGTAAGGAGTTGTTTCAAATGCTGCTCTAGCCTGGGGAACAAGAAGACTGGAAACTAAAGGCTTGTATCTTGGAACTTGATATAAACAGCTGAAAAAAATTTAATAATTTAATAGCTAAATCCAAAGGTTGGGTTTTAGCTGTGAAGAAAGATTAACAATGAGGGTAAATTGTCCTCCTGATTATTTGTTCCTGTGAGAAGAGAAGTAATGAATACCCAATACTGCCATATATAATAGCCAAATGAAGAGTGGATCTGAATTTGAAAAAAATGAAAGCATATTGATGTTTCTACTTCCAGAAAATGCAAAAATCAATCAAAAGGCAGTATCTGTAGTTGGCCTTTTTCCCTTTGCTACTTGGATTTATGGGTGAAGAAGGTGACTGAGAAGAAAGTGAAATATAAAACAAAAAATCCAAAAAACCAGTGATAGATATGTTTGCTACAGATATGTCATTAAATAGTGCTACGATCTGCTGTCTGTGGAGTATCCTTTCAAGTCAGTCTTTTTCCACATGCTTTCAGATGAGTAAATTAGCAGACTGTTTGAGAAGTGATTCTTCAGTTAATTGTATCAATATTATCACTTCATTTAGGTAGATAATGTTTGTCTTTCTAGCCAGGTCCAAAAAAGTGCTCTTCTAACAGTAAGTTGGAGAAAGAGAGTAGGAATCATTCTCTTGTCAGTTCTGTGATGTTAGTGAGGTCAGTGAATTTGACTCTATTCAAATGAAACATCTTTGCATTATGCTGTAATTTAGCCAGCCACACTGCGTGGCTGTGTGTGACACTGATACCTGTCTGTATTGGTCTCTTGCTTTATAACTATCCTCGTAAGGGGAGAGTTAACTGGATTATAGTGCGTGGAGAAGTGTAGAAAGTGCATCCACCAGCTTAGCAGAGGAGGGTGATTGTGTTCTTTCCTTGGCCTGTACACAGCTGATTTTATCTGTATCAGAGCTTAGCCAGCAGTTTCACCAGTCTGCTTCTCAGCTGTTCTTGCGTCTTAAGAAACTGGTCCAGAAGCTGTCTAAGACTTTCAAAATAAGAGTTAAACTTGAAATCATTCAATGCTTCATCCTTTTAAATTGAAACGTCATTAAAAAATCTGCTGAATTTGTCAAGCAGTTCACTAGCAAATGATATTTTACATAGAAATATTGTAAATTAATGAAACATTATCAAGATTTTTCCAGTTACAAAGTTTGTCATGTGTCAGACATCTAACATTGCATTTACTGTCTCCTGTCTAATAAAGCCATTATCTCTATGACAAAATATGTCATGACAAATTTGTAATATTGCTACAAATGTTCAGGAAAAGCTATTGACAAGAATCAGGTATTCTCAGTGTATCTGGGAGTTGCATTGGGCATCTTGTCATCCCAAATTTTTACTCCTGCGTGCTTATGAACAAAAAGTAACTAAAAAAATACATCCTTCCTGTTTTCCTGCATGTTGTAGATTATGCTGTGTGAGACACCAGTTTGTTTCTTGATTGAGCATTAGACTTAAGTTGTTAACGTGGTACTGACAGGAACACACAGTAGTTGTGGCTGCAGACCTCACCATTTGGACAAACCCTAAGTTTGCTGTGAAGTTACAGTAGTATAAAAGATGCCACATAGATTGAAAAGTATTTTTGAAACTGATCTCCATCAGAAAATTACCACTGATTGTTGTAGAATTCGTTATGGTTAAAACTTGACTCACTTGAACCTCAGTCTTCATGACTGCAACTTGTGTGTTGCTGTGTATGTTGCACAATAATTTAAAATTGTACTTTAATTCTGAAAAGTTTTATTTTTAAGTCACAATACAGACAGCTTTTCTATGTCTGTCTCTGAGCCTCTTGCTCTGCAGGTGGGCTGGTCTCGTTGCCAGTGGATACATGAGCGAGGATGCACACCCCGCCATGCCACGTGCTCACCCTGCTGTGCCACGTGCACACACGTCTCTCCAGTTCCTGGCATTGCAGGTTCCTGGGCCTCTCTGATCTGTGGACATCTTCATTTGTGGGCACTTGGACCTCTGTACATGCACATGGGACAGAGCTGCTCCTGCCACCTAAGAAAACAGAAACTGCGTTTAATGAGACTGGTGATCAGGCACACAACATGGCCAGTCATATTGACTGGCAACCTGTTCACATGTGACTGGACCTTCATATCTTCTCACTGTTTTTTGCATTCTCATTCCTCCCCAGTCCACTTTGATGCCACAGGGAGGCCCACACCCCTGCAGGCAGTACTCCCACTCACAGTCAGTAAGGTGGTCTGGAGAGTCTCTCCTATTGGCTCATCTGGTGGATCTTCTGCCTGTTTCATGACTCACAGCTCTCCTGAATTGGGGCTGGGTCAGGGTGCTCCATGTGCCTGGGTTATTTGCTGCATTTCTTTCACCTGACATTATTTTTTACGTTCTCTTTGTGGAGACTGGCCTTTAATCACATAACTATAATAGATGTGAGCAAATATCCCTCTCCAATGCTGAAAGTGGCTATTCCTGTCTGACTAGTAACCTCGCTGAGGTAACAGTGACTGTGTCTGTTTGATGAACAGATACAACACATCTCCCTAGCTTTGTAAAACAATCATTGGTAGTCCAAGCTTTCCTCAGATTTTATTATAAGTAAAAAAATATCTTCATGAGTGGCATTTGAAGTGGTCTTATTGTGAATAATGAGAAGAAAATGCTGTCTGATGATTCCAGTCTCTTAATCCTTTGCAAAAACCTTGAGGAATATTGTAGCATATGATCAGTTGAGAAGGATGTCTGTTGAAAGGAAGAAAGTCTTAGTGTAACATTAGGTAAATTGCATACATACCTATCCTTGGAACATTTTTGTTTTAAACATGACATTTATTACTCAAATCCAAGGCTATAATCTTGTTGTTTTGCTGAATGGAATATTGGAAAGGCCTTATGTGTCAGAGAAATGACTTAGGCATTACTTCAAACTTGCCTCTCGCCTTGGTACTGTGGATAGGGTAATAGCTCAAGATAGCTAAGAAGACTGTTGTTGACAACTGGAAGAGGAATCCCCTGTGATAATAAGATAATAATTTTCCAAACCAGAAAACTGTTTTTGAGAGATTGTCTATTAATTTATCCTAAAAGTGTTGAGAAACAGTTACTTCGAAAAGGTACACAGTAGAGATTGTAAAAATTCTTCCTCAGATAAGCGCAAGGTCTTAATATGCCTTGATGTTTTTAAAAAACTTCAAAAGCTATAAAGGTTGATATAAAAAAGACTCTGGCAGAGAACTTGTGGTTTTATACCGTTTACTTTGGTAAAGAGGAGTGCAAATATCCTAGACACAGTCTATATTTTTGTATATTGTACCTGGTATTTATTTGTGGAGAGCATTCTGAAGTCATGAGATCAAATTGCTTGAAAACTCTTGCAAACACGTGCATCTACAGGATACAAGGGTTTCCTGTGATCTCTACCAAAGAACTGCACCCCCCTCAAGCACATAATGAGCCTTTGTGATACACTGTGTCTTATCAAGTCATTTTTCTCAAGTGTTACATAAAGAAGAAATTACACAGCTTGCCGTATTTTGATGCTCCCTTGATGTATTGTCTGGTATTTGTACAACGTTGGCCTTGGCAGATTCCAGATGACGCTGCCAAGATGGTACCAGTTCATTTCAGAGTTGCAAAACCGGTGGAGTTCTGAGCTATAGTACTTAAATACCTTTTTGTCAGCAGCTTTTGTGTTGGTTTTCTTCTGGCATGTGTTTCATTCACAGATACTAACTTTCAAAGGAGGATAAGCACCACTGGCTCTTTGTTACCAGAACAGGAAGCAGGGAAGGTCACTTAAGAGTATATCCCTTGCTTTACGATATTCTGCTTGTTCATTTCCCATCTTAAATCTTGATGTTGATTTTCTCACCAGAACCTCTGAAAATATGCTGCTGTTTCTATTTTTAAATATTTCCTATATTGCTCTTGCATAAAATGTAGTGGTGAACAGTAAAACTTGCTTTTTTAGTTGTTAGTGTAGCACAAGTCAATAAATTATTAGTCTTGCTATCAGAATGGAGGAAAAACAACTTGCCAAATATGGTGATTATGTCTGTGTTGCATTACCTTTTGTTATGAAACAATGGAATTCCTTGGTACTGCAAAGCCCTGCTATTTTATTAAAAATCAGATTTGCAGGTTTTCTGTGAATAGAGTACTGGATGAATAGGGATTGTGTTAAATGGACAATGTAACCTTGAAAATGAAAAGTTACAGTTGCTCCTCTGCTTTGAGTAGACAAAGGTGTTGCAAAGGTGAAAATCTTTCTAGCAGGAAGTGTTGCAATGTGCTCTGTTACCTGGGGACTTAATTTACGCCAAGGACATGGAAGGACCCTCAAAAATCACAGCCCCGCTGTTTTTCTCTCTCTGAAAATATGAGAGGCTGAAGGATGGGACCCATTCTTCCTTAAAAAGTCTTCTTCCTGTTGGGCATCTAATACCTCCTCTGTATTCAAGTTGCCTTACATAGCCAGTTTTTTGCCAAGTGATTAACTATTCAAGTTGTGTTTCAGCTATAAAATAATCCATTTAACTTTGTCATAAAATCAGTAACATTTATATAGGTTATTTTTGTCTTATTCTGTTAGGTGTAAGAATTTGTCTGTATCTTTCTGGAATTCCTATTGGATGCTGCCCTCTGATGTTTGTGGAGTGAACTGCTTTTGGGAAGCTGCTTTTAGGTAGGATCTGTTATTAAATAGTACTTTATTATTTGATTGCAGACAGGTGTAGCTGCTGTTTAGCAAGGTGAGAAAGCAAAATATTTTGATTGCTTCACATGCATTTGACCTGCTTACATTGTGATGGCCTTTAGCTGGGTTTTTCCTGTTACATTATTTTTAAAATTGTAGACTCAAGTGTTACTACAAAGAGTAGATTTTTTTTCCCACTATGTTGCTTCATTAAATAGAAACTTGCTAACATCTGTTAAAAGCCTGCCTCAATATAGTGTGAAAAGTTAATGATAAATTAATTATTTTTCTAAAATAAGACTTGCTGCACAGTAATACCTATGATATAACTTGCAATAAAAACTGACAGATCTGCTTAGTAGTTGTTTGAATTTTAATTCAAGTTACGTGTTTAATGGAATTTGAGGCGTGTACTTCATCCAAAACCACTGAAACAACCCTTTTAGAATGTTCTTTGAGATACAGTATGTTAAAGCACAGACTGTGTCCTTGCATCTTAGCAAGTAAGTGTTGACTCATGCAATAGTTCAAGATCATTTGAAATCAGTGAGCTCTGAGCAGGTGCTGATTCTAAGATTGGATAATAAGGATCTTGTCTCCGAGATGATCAGTGTAAGATCAACTGCTTATTCTGTATGTGGGAAGAATTTTGTAGCTATTCTGCCCCCACATTTTTTACCACCATTCTGATTATCAACTTTATTGGGAGAGAATGTCTTGTGTTGTGCTTCTGGCACGGAGCTCTGTCAGCGCTCACACAGGCAGAGGAAGCACGAGGTCCCTGTTACATACAGAGGTAGACATTTTATCAAAATGTGAGAAATGCTGATAAAGATAACAGGCTCAGGTTTTGCATGGTCTGGATGATGCCCATCTGTTCTAGGACACCTTCCAAGGTGTGCAGTGTCATGGCTGGTGTGGCTGCTTCTTTCCTACTGGGACTGATTAAGAAGAAATTCTTAGTGTCCTCACTGTGGCTGTCTGACCAGCCTGATTACAGTTGCAAGATGTTGCAACTAAGTGGGTTTTAACTTGTGTTGCCTGCTCAAAAAGAAAGTTTTACTGATTTTTGAGTGTATTGAGGGTCACGTGGTGTGGATATGTTGAGATGAATTGTGACCGAAAAAGGAGACTTCTCTAAACTAGCTAGCTCACTGGAGGATGGCACTGCATACTTTTATAGTCAGTTTAAACTTATTAATATATTGTACCTTCAAACTTAATCTGTTATTTGAGTTGGCAATTGAATGGATTACATTTGGATGTCATACACAGTGGTATCAATAGCATACTTTTATGGAATAAGCTCTGATTAGGACATGTCTTTAAATCATTGCAGTAGTACAGAGTTAAGGTGAGTAAAAACTAGAATTTTGGTCACTTTCAAATCCAGATAATGTCTGTAGTTACCTTGATCCTACTTCTGATAAGTGTGGGAATGATTTAACAGCTGCATTTTAATCAGTTTAGGCTTTGCTGCATTCTTCCTTCCATGCTAATTGAGAAAAACACCTCAGTGGATAAAATGTTTGCATTGATAATGAAGTTAGTTCTTCATACCAAAGAGGAAAACACATTTGTGGGAGGCTTCTGTTTGTTCTTTTAGTAAGTGTAAACAACTTTAACACAGCTGAGCCTGACAACCTTTTTGTTTGGTTATAATACCAAGGAAACCTTGTTTAATGGTGTTATGGAAGAACTGAGAGACTTTTTTTTCAGTAATTTTGTTTAGGAAGCTGAATACTGCATACCTTATACACTATAGACCATACAGAGAAAAGGTCAAAGAAAAGCAAGGCTATTGTACCTTTTTCAGAACAAGGTGGGAGAACTTGCTTTGATGTAGAATAATTTTTAAAATGTAGAATAATTTTTAAAATGTGTGTAACCTACAAAATTAGTCTTACTTTTTTGTGTTGCTGTCATGCAGCTCAGTGGTGGTACATAAAAGCTGGTGGTGCAAGTTAAGATGATGGTAGTTTCCTTAGAAAATGGTGCATATTTTTACATTGTTCAAAACTTGTGCAATTAGATTCAAAATGGAAACTCCTCAAGGAATGCACCAGAGTAAAATTTAAAAGGACAACTGAGTTCAATTTAATGCTTGAGTTATTTATACAACTCTGTTCTCAGTACCTGGATGCTCATCTTTCCTTCCTTGGGTCCACCAGACATGTTAAGGTAGTAGGAAAGGAGAGCTTGATACCAGTGAATTTGAGCAGGGAGCTTCCTGTTGATCCCTTGGCATGTTCTGAGTAGTACAGCAACCCATGAGGAAAAATGGAACTCTAATGCACCAAGTTTGGAACAAAGAAGTAAGATGGACTTGTGGCTTTCTATAATAAGAGGGTCTCTATACTGGAGTGTAGCTTAAAAAAGGGAGAAAAAATTGCCCTGGTCACGCTGGCAATTCTTTGAAGATTCCTAGATTGTAATGCTGTGGCTTCTCTGGAAGGTATGGAGCCTGGAAGGCAGCAGTGTATGTGTGCAGCAGAAGCAGCTGTTGTACTGTGGCCTCAGTAAGCAGAAGGAATGATCACAAAGTAGATGGAGTTGTATACGAGGTGTTCCTGTGGGTTTGGTACCCTCTTACCCATGTTCTCCATGTGCTATGTGAGAATAGGAGTACTCTGCCCTAAAGAAATGCAAGTGACCCCCACTGCTGTGCCTTGTGTCAAGTCTAGAGGACAGAGCTAAGATTTTTTTGGAGCTGGTGGATATTTTAAAGGTGATAAGATTTGGGTTGTGTTTTCTTTTTTCCCCCAAGAAGTCCAGCTGGGATGCAGTGAAGGTTGTAGGAGAGTAACCTGTCAAAACAAACCTCTGTAGCTTATTATGAAATAATAGCTTCATAATTGTAATTGACCTAGAAATCCTAATTTAATATACAATGCATTATGGTAAAACTTGTTACATATAAAGCAGTGTCTTGACAGACAGGCTCTGGAAAACCTTTTAGTGGCAGATTTATTGAGCATATGCAGCTATGTTCCTCTCTGAGGCTATTAACCCCACAGCAGAATTACTCAGCATAGAATGAAGGTCTACACTTGACACAGATACTTGAGGGTGAGGCGTGTGCCTGGCCTTGTGCTGCTGCTGAGCAGCATGTTTTAAAGTATATGGTTTTGTTCTCAGTCCCCCCAACACTGCACAGGACATGTTCTCACTGAAGGTGAGACTGCAGAGCTCAGGCTGATGAGCTCTACTGGACAATTTATATTTTGTGCTGCCTCTGGTGTCAGGCTGTGGTTCCTACTGGTCTGTATGCAGGGAAGTGAAATGCAGCTTTTAACCACTAAAGGATGTCTCTTCATGGAGCTGGAGTGAGAACCACAATTCTGGAGTCTCATAACTTCTGCCTTAATAATGTTTCTGAGATCTAATGTCTCATCCCCTTCATAATGGATAGTCCCCAGAAGGAGTGGTGGCCTGTTCTTTCCAACAGCTTCTTTGCTCCATCTGGTTCAGGGATAAAACTTTGTTACGAATTTATGGATCTGAGTCCAGCTGTTCCTCATGTTGTACAAGCTGAAGTTGGTAGCTCTTTCTAAATATTTTTTTTGCCTTTAAAAAATATTTTTAGCACATATTTAAAAAATTGAGCTCATGAAGAGAAATTCAGAGAACAGAGATTGTGTGAACAAACTGTAAAAGAATTATAAATGACCAGTGAGTTTTTTGTTGTGTGGCTTGAAATGTTCTTTTATTCACAGATGTCACTAGATGTAGATACAATAACATAGAGTCTTTGAATCTCAGTGTGCATTAGAGTTGCTTTGGCATAATTTTTGTCATACCTTATTCATGGAAAGCCACGTGTTACATGTGGTTCAGGAGCTTGGCTTGCAGCTGTACAGTTTGTGTAGGTTTTGCCCTTATTTATTACATGACCTTGTAATATCACTGTAGGCTCTCACGACTTCAGGGCTTAATTATTGTAATTCCCTTTTCAGTGGATTAGTGATGAGGCTAATCTGCTGCTGGCAGCTTGTTCACACTGCAGCACTGTGCTTATTTGTGGGTTTCAACTACCCTCATCATATTCTGCTCGCATTGTGTTTTTTACATCACTACTTACTACATGGTGTAATGTGTAAATTAGCTTTATGTATAAAGGTCTGAATGGACGTGCTTTGGTTGCATTTCAGTATTTTTTGTTGTTGTTGTTACTCAACTAATTTTTCAGATTTTGCTGTAAGACGTGAAAGGTTTCAGTCTGCAGATTAAATTATCTGAATATAGACATCTGCATATTGGTGTCTTTGTCAGGTAGGTCTTAAACAGTGGGTGGTCCCGTGGTGTAAATGAGAGCACTCTGCACTCCGAATCCCAAGATCGTGAGTTCATGTCTCAGTGGGGACCGTCCCCTGGCAGTTCAATGCCTCCCTGCCATCCCATCCCGTCACATCTCGGATGCTCAGCAG
>JAOXXN010000265.1:28251946-28270698 GCA_026770055.1 Myrmophylax atrothorax | reverse complement strand
GCTGAGCCTCACCTAAAACATCCCCTGCGCAGGCTGGAAGGGCACACCCACGTGGGGAGAGCCCTGCCCAAAGCTTCGTTCATGAAGTCTGGCCATACTTAAACAGTCATTAAACTTGAAAGAGCATAGAGGATGATCCAGGTTACAAGCCATTTAATTGCTGAAAAGTAAATTCTTGGTGTTAATCCAGAAGCACTTAGATATCCTAGAAATCTCCTTGGGACTAGTAGATACATCATCATCTTTGAAAACACCCGGTCCTTCTGGACTTGCAGCTGGAGATCAGGTGGGACATTATAGAGCTTATTAAATGACACTATACCTATTTTAAAAATTGATCCAAGCCTTAGGTGTTTACTTTGAAATAAGATGAATTACTGTCTATACTCCGTAACCTGGCACTAGGTCTCTGATGGCTTTAATGAGACTTTGGATGTTAGCATCTTCATTTATGTGCCCTATTTTGGATCTGAATCCAATCTATGAGATCTTTTGTCCATGGGATTTTTAATAATGTCCCAAGCCTTGACTTAAGGCTGCATGTTCTAATTAAAATTTTACTAATCTTAAATCCCTGGGATACCAGATTTTTTTAGTTCCAGGTCACTACATTCTTTCAAAACTCAGAATGTTTTTTAAATGTAGCAATTATTTATGGCGCTAAAATTCAGCAATTTTACAGTGATAAATTTGCTTATGTTTTGCCTCTTGGAACTGAAAATAATGTATGTAACTATTCTGTGCCTTAAAGAAAAAAAAGCCATATTTGCATACTATCTACTGGCAGTTTAAAGGAAAACTTGTGTGTATCTACATAGTTACATCATTGTATCTACATTGTGCTAAGAATCACGTATTTTAATTTCTGTTTTGATGAATTTCTAAGAATGGGTGGTTTGTCAAGCATTTCTCTATTATTTCTCAGTTAGGAAAGTGTTTTTTAGCTTCAGCATTGTTTTTGTCTGCATAATTTGGCATTAAACTTGTAATTTAAATCTTCAGATACTCTTAGTTCCATTAACTCCCCTCCTTCCATAGTCTGTGCGAATAGCTCAAGTGTATATTGTTTTGAAGCTGGTGTATGTTTAAAACTTTTGGAAGCTTCTCTGACTAATTGAATATATGCAATTCAGGAGAATACGGTTTTAGGTTTCGTATGCCCATTGTTTGCCACCAAGCTAATGGTATCTACCTGATGATAATTTCAACCTCTTGTGTTAAAATAATGAAGTGACTTTAAACTTTAAAATGTTACATCAAGGACATGGGCAGAGATTGTGGTCAGTGTACCTGAGGGATTTTCCAGAACGACTGCGAGCACCAGGGCATCCCACAAGGCCATCTGAGCTGTTCGTTTCCCTGCTCTTCCAACCCAGGTTGGATCCTGCAAGACAGAAGGATAGGAGAAAACTTCTTATGTTTTATCAGTGCTTAGGCAAAGCACTGAACCATGGGTTTGACAAGAAAGGATTTATTGGAGCAGAAAATGGATGAAATGCCTAGATCAGTCAAAATGTTCTTAACAGAACTTCTTGAAAGTAGAGGTTATCTCACTTTTGTTGTTGAGTTTAAAGCTGCTGTATTTGTCGTTTTTACCTATGTCTGTACTTAGTCCAGGGAAAGGGAAAAAAATTAACTCATGTATAGACTTAATGTGCTGTCAGCCTTTCACATTTTGATGTAACTTCATGTAATCTTTCTTTTAAAATAGCTATTTTGATGAAATTCCTTGTTATTAATGGATAGTAAGATTGCTAAGAAAGTAAACATTGGTGTAGCTTCTGTATAGCTCTTCTTTCTATGCCTGGTTTTTCCCTTGTAGGCTGGGATAGTGGGAGTGAATACGAGAATGGTTCAGGTTAAGTGTAACCATCCGTATGAGATGAAATGCTGTAGTTTGTATGTTTTGTTTCAGTTACAGTTTGCTGGTTTAAGTATGATAAAGGGTGTTTTGTTCCTGCAGTAAATAGTAGAGCTTTTTTTTAAGCCTGTGATAGAAATAATGTCAAATGAAAAAATATTTTTGTATCAGATATGATTATATGAAAACACATCCATCTGAGAAAATGCATCTAGCAGTGGTGGCCTGTGGTGAGAGACTGGAGGAGACTGTTACTATGTTGAGATCAGCCATTATTTTCAGCATCAGACCTCTTCACTTTCATATTTTTGCTGAGGACCAATTACATGAGAGTTTCAAAGACATAGTAAGTATTCAAACAATGTCTTCAATCAATTTGTAGCACAATTTGAGTACTATATAGCAATTTCTGCTTGGGTAGTAGTTATTTGATACAGTGGCAGAGATGCAGGCATCTAAATATAAGGTAATAAGGCATTCATAATGTTGGATAGGAATTTTTGAATTTTTTTTTCTGTGGAAGAATGCCAGTTGCTCATATCAAAGTTCCTTTTAAAGACAGACCAAAACTTCCTGATTTATCACCTTAAATCTGTTAAATACAAATTTCTGATGTCCTGAATGCAAACCAGTTATCTTGTGTGAGCTTATTTAAAGTTGGCTTTACAAGAAAAGATTAGGTATCAATCCTTTTTTGTCCCTGTGCTTACAGCACGAGTCAGCCTTACATTGTTCAGACAGTGAAACACCAGGTTTTTAAAATGGTAGACATGGTTATGTCTAATTTTAGTAAATTGCAGTTAATGAATATAATGTTATGACAGTAGTAGCAGTTTTAGAAACTGACTAGGATATCACTGTGGAGGGTTTTAGTACCTTTGTGCTTAAAATGTTGTGTTAACTGTGACATCAGTATGTTACACTTGCTAATGTATATACACTAATGTGGTGCAAACAGTAACCCTGGCAACAATGGAGTAAGTTATTTTAAATTTCAAAAGACTTCATTGTTATTTCTCCTGTGGAAACTAGTTGAGGGGAGGAGTTTTACTTAATGTACTTACTTTTGTAAATAGTTTATTTTACTTATTTATTTTATTTATTTTACTTTCTTTTTGCATATGATCTGATATGATGTATTTTCTTCATAATGGCCTGCAGGTGCCACTTTTTGTCTGAGTATTTTGATTAGCTGACAGATTCTTGTAGTTGGAGAAGCATTTCTGTTATGGAAAAGAGGTGTTGCAGTTGTGTTCAATTATCAACTTGAGTGGGGGATTGATTTATTTTTTGTAATAAAATTGAAGTAATTTCTGTGATTTCTCTTTTTCACATAGCTCGATGAATTCCCCTATGAAGGAAAAGTTAATTACACATTATATCCAATAACATTTCCAACTGAGAGTGCAGCAGAATGGAAGAAATTGTTTAAACCATGTGCTTCACAAAGGCTATTTTTGCCAGTAAGTTACTCTGTAATGGGACAATCCAGTAGTCTGTTTATGAAGGATCAAGCCGTCCTTGTTAATCTGATGTCTGCTTGGTTTGAAATGGAGGGCTACTACTACTTCTGAAAGTTACTTTTATGACATCCTAGAAAAATCCTCTGAATTTATCCTTCTTCTGTGGTACTAATACCCTATGGAATAAAAGTCCTTTTCTCACTTGCTGCGTTTTGGCACAGTGTCCTCAGAGAGGGGTAGAGGTCGTGTCATCCTCTCAGAGGTAAGAAGGATTTATGACACATCATCTCCTCATTTAGTTGGGAAGTTTCCTGCATGTGTAGGTCTGAGAAGTGTTAGAGAAAATGGAACAAAAAATGGGCTGTTGTTGCCAGTGTTTTGTGCAGCCTTTTCTTTGCTCATCTAAGACACTTCAGAAATCATCATTCAGGCTTGGTGAAGTAGAGCAGTGGCCGCTCTCTCCCAAACGCTCTTCTGGGGCTTTTACGTCTCTCCTCAGTCTGAGGAGCTGCATAGGAAAGCCAGGGAACAGGAGCAAGGGGAGTAATTTTTTACCTGGCCTGCAGACCTATCCCTGAGGAGTCCTGACATATAAAATGTAGACTGAGTGTGTTTGCATTACTACTCTGTATCAAACCTCTGTTGCCCTCTACAAAAATTCTTTAAAAGGGAGGAGTGATGACAACTTTGACTGCAAACTGTCAGGCTAAAATGAATTTATTTGCATATGACGAAAATATGTTAAACTTTATTGTGTAACGGTAGCAATTTGTGGTTTTTTTGAAGAAAAGTTCAATAAAACTTAAAACTTAGGGTTTAATTTCTTTTTTTCACAGCTAATCCTCAAAAATGTGGATTCACTACTGTATGTTGATACTGACATCCTGTTTTTGAGGCCTGTTGATGATATTTGGTCTTTTCTGGGAAAGTTCAACTCCACACAAATTGCTGCAATGGCACCAGAACATGAAGAGCCTCGTATTGGGTGGTATAATCGCTTTGCGAGACACCCCTATTATGGACGAACTGGAATTAATTCTGGAGTCATGTTAATGAATATGACACGTATCAGAAGAAAATATTTCAAGGTATGTGTGTTGCCCATATTGCATTTTCTGTGGACTTGTATCTTTTAATGCTAATCCTGTTTCAAATTCATGTGTATTTTTCAAAATCTTTTTCCTGTAATTGTAGTAATCTTCTCAATGTCATTCACTGTAAAGCTTGGGGTTTCTAATTTCAAGTGTGTTTGATTGTTTTAATTTTTCTTAGTTCTGAGAGCTCCTTGACTTGATACAATTTGCTGAAAATTACATTTGCCAGTAGATATGCCAGCATTTTTAATGCACTACAGAGATCCCACAAAAAAGTTAATGTAAACTGGTAACATTTGTGTAGTTGTGTGACCAGGAGGTGGTGCTAAAACATTTAGTAAGTTGTTTAAAATGAAGGTTTCCAAATTTTGTTCTTTTACTTTTTAAACCAGGCGATTAACACCCTAAATATCTTCTTATTTATTTTGAAGTCATAGTTTTTGTTGGCAATTAAGTTCGTCACGAAAGCATTTACTGCTGCATTCATGAAAGCAGTGCATGCAGCAGTAGAAATGGTCATTGCTTCTCAGATGGGAATTTTTTTCTTACATGCTTGAAACACAACTACAAGAGCAGTGCTGTGTGATTATGCCTGGGGGGAAAGTACATCTCTGTTTGAGAGAGGTTTGATTAGGGAAAAATAATAATGCCATCAAAAACTTTTGGAAGTGCGTCATGAGAGGGGCAGTATAAACTTCCTGTAGACATTACTTCTCTCCCATTTCCAGTTTAATAAACAGCTTTCATCTTAAAATTCTTGCTATGTATTTTTGTTAGAGAAATTCAGAGAATATAGCAAAAATGGAGAATGAATTATCTCAGTTGTAGTTAGAGTAGAAAGTTACAGTAGCTATAGTATATAGCTGTAGAAGATCAAAGAAGAAAACTTCTCTGCATGTATCATCAGTGGAATCTTGCATTGTCTCCTTTATTTGTTTGTTTAACTGATTACAGCATATGAAAACACTGAAGAGTAATGAGAAAAACATGGGACTGAAAACTGCATGTATCTTAACCTCTGACAATGCACTTCTGTGTAGTGAATTATTTTTAGTGTAGCAAACACTAAGATAAGGTTGTTCTTTTATTCATACTGTGCCAGACTTCTGGTTGGGCTTCTCAGTACAACCCGGATTATAAATTTATTGAAAACTTCATCTTTTTACTAAAATTTCAGTTAAAATTTTCAAAAGTATACAGATTATGTAGAATGCTAAAATTGTCAATAATACTAACTGTAGTTTTCGAGAAGACAATATGAAGTCCTTTCTTCTCAACACCTAAAACTGGTGTTTTAAGTCTATATGTACAGATTTAAGTAGGTGAGATAATTCATGAGTATTTTGAAATTCCAAATGAAGCATTGCCACTTTCCCTTGGTTCTAGAGGGCTGGAATGTTTTCCAAGTCCTGAAAATATCTGCTATGTGTTCCTGATTTTGCCATGTGTATTTATTATGCAATGAAACGTCTGAGATTATTAAACCAAAACCAGCCTTGGAGGAAGTGAATTTTTTATAATTGTTCTTTATTATGGGGGTGAGTATCTAAAACCTCAGTGTAAGGCAAGGTATGAATCCATATGCTTTTCTTACTAACTGCCTGGCAATCTTCAGTATACCTAACATGATGTACAGGTTCTGGCTAAGTGGACCACTGAACTTCTGTTTGTGTATCCTAACTGGTTTGGGGAATTGGAACAAAAAAAAAATTCTCGAATTTTTCTGAAAACATTCAACTTAATGCTCTCTCTCGTATTGTTTAGTATGTGCTGTACTAAGCAAGTCTGTCTGGTGAGTTGGAGACTAAACAATCATACCATGAAGGGCAAGGAACTGACACTGGAGTTGGCTGCCCAGTGCTATGCAACTATACTAAATATTCAGAGTTATGAAAGGCCACTTGAGAAAGGGAGGCAGAAACAAAGCAAAGCTTCCTGATAGCAAAGCACATGATTCAAAGCCCTTTTTGATGGATTGAGTTAAAAATAATAAAAAAGCCAATTAACCCATTCCCATGCTCCATTTCAGTTGTTTGTTTTAAATGTTAGAAATATATAATTTCTTTCCCAATTAGTTAATCATAATTCTTTGGCATTGTTCTTAGAGCTTTACTGTCACTTCAAACTTAGACTTCCACTTCTCTGTGATGCGTATATACTTCTGTCCCTTGCTTTTACATGTCTTCTGAAATTCATACTTGTCCAGGAGTGCTCCCATGTGCACTGTGGCTGTTCTTCAAATATTTAAGACTAGTGATGCATATAAAAAATATTCTTTCACTCTTTTTTGATTGTAAAAAAGAAATAAAGTAAGATGGTGTGTTCTGTATAGATGGTGTGTTCTCTATACCTGTTTTTTGGAGAGTTATTTGCTTTTTTGGGGTTAGGTTGCTGAGAACTCATTTCTTGCATGAATTTAATCCTTTTCCTTCCATTCCTGTACTTTCCCTCATCCCTCACCATCCCTGTTTTCATTATCCTGTACTTCTTTCATGGAGTCTGACTGATTTTCTTGAGCAAGAAACACAGATACAGTGTTTGGATGCACGGTATTTTGACATATATGGATTTTCTGTTTCAACTGAAGCATTTTGATATGTCCTCTTAGGATACCCCTCTTTATTTAAAACCTTGCCCAGTATCTTTCAGGTCCCTGTAGAACAAATGTTGAGCATCTAGCTGAGCATCCAGGTGTTTTGCCTCTTTCTCTGTTTGTTTCTAGCAAGTGTAATGTTTATTTATTCAAGCTTTGAAGACTCTAGACTAGACTCTGCATCAGACCTTATTGCCAGTGACCAGAGTTGTCTCTGACAGGAGATTCCCTGATGATTTCTAAACCATGCTGCTGCCTTAGTCCTTCTACCCATTGGATACACTGGAAAAGTGTCCTCTAGTACCAGGCTCGTGGTAGCATGCTCAGTCCAGCCAGAACAGCCTGGGGACGTCTAGTCAGAGAGTTACTAGGTTACCTGAAATTTAGGAGGGATACTGCTTGATCATTCTGCTCCTACATCATAGCGAGATAGTGCAGCCTGAGTAATGACAAGGGAGGAAATGAGATCATTATACAGTATTGATTATTGAGAACTTTCGAGAGCATTCAGCAGGGGAGCCACTTAGTTTTGTCTCCCCTAGTACCTAGAGTGTGGTCCCACAAGCTTGCAGAGCATCACAGGGCCCAAAGATAGACAAGCTTTATTACAAAACCTCTACTGTTCATGGAGACTTGCAGAGACTGTTTTCATCTTCAGGTTCCTTGAATGCCTTAAGAAAAGGGCGATTGGTCAATAGGAAAAATTGCAAACCTCACAGCAAAACGTTATGAAAGATTTAGTGTAGTTGAGTCTATACACAGTAGGCCTGAGAACGTGTAACTTCCCTTGTGACTGAAACCAAGTAGGTACTAACCTGAAACCTTGGGAAGAGAGAGGGTAGGGGTAAGATCTGTCCTAAATTCAGGGGTAGGGGCTATCCTAATACTCCTTGCCAACAACGCTGCAGATGCTCTTGGACTTTACAGGTAGCTGTTCCGTTTTGTTTCCCATTAACTATTCCAGTCAAATACAGTAGAATTAGAAAATGCTTCATTGTTTTCTTGAAAGCTCTGAATTTCCTTATATTCATGTAGGAGGCTCAATAAATTCTTCAAGGAGTTTATAAGTTCTGGGAAATTTTGTATCTTTAAAAAGCTGCCTGTAGATGTTTTTGTATGGCACTGGAGTGGCTAGAGAATTTATCTAAACAGTGGAAGTTTTGAATCAGGTTATTCCTCCAATGCTGTGGATTTAAAACTGCGGGTTCTTTGTCTGTTGTAGTTTTTTCAGCCCCAAATTAGACTGAGTTGCTTGAGGCCTCTAAGCATCTTTCTTCTGTTGTCACATTGATTTGTACGAGTCAGGAGGAGCCAGAAGATGGATAGATAAAAAGTAGAACCAGAGACTTCAGCTAATGGCTGTAGTGTCTGTCTGGGTGGCAATAAACCTGTAGTTCCATGTATTGCTCCAGGATTAAGTCGTCTTTTATCCACTTACTTATTAAAGCCTCAATCTTCTCAGGACTGTCAGGTCTGGTCATTTTAGACAAGCATCCTAACTACCTGGCTATCTGTGGTGCCTCTCAGAAGTCGTTACTCCTGTTACTTGTCTTGTGTGTCTTGAGTCTCTGTGTGTATGTACAGCACAAATATATGCACTGTATGCACACATGTGTGTGCATATATTTGGACAATAATCTTGGGCACATGGTCTGACTCTTGGGGATGGTCCTGTGCAGGGCCAGGATTGTACTCTTATGATACTTGTGGGTCCCTTCCAACTCAGCATATTCTGTGATACATACAAATACCTATCCATGCACATAAGTGTTACTGAGTATAGTGTGGTCATTGAACACTGCAAACTGGGCATGAGACTGGAATTCCTTAATGGAGCTTCTCATGGTTAGTGCCTGCATGTTGTCTTTGCTAAGCAGCAGTTATAAAATCGGAATGTTAAAATGTGCCTGAGTATTTAGGATGTGGAAGAGGGAATAATAGGGGACTTCTTTTGTGTCTGTATACATATAGATGTAGATATTTTTTTAAGCTGGAAGAGGTATAGCAAATATCACAGATATGGTGTTTTAATGAAAAGTCCTAGACCAGTGAGACAATGCGAATAGAGAGCAATGACTTTTATCACATTTATTATGAAAGTTGTTGTGATGCCTGAGATCCAGGCAGTCATGGAAAGGAACAAGTTCTGAGAAAATCAAACAAGCCCCCAACAAGTTAAGTCCAGATAGAGTGTGCAAAATAGAGGTTCATGGGTATGCTTGAGAAAAAAGTAATCAAAAGTGCAGAGGGTTTCTATGACTTAAAAATTCTGTTTTTACCATTCAGTGTTGCTTAGGGCTGTAGTTGCAAGAAATATGGTGAGCCTGTACAAAACCTAATTGCTTCTGAAAGAAGGTTGCTGTCTCTTGCTAGATTTTCCCTGCTTTTCTTACTTTCCTTGTCCTAACCTCTGGTGTTTATTGGTCCCTTCTATGATCAATTCAATTTGGGAACAGTAGAATAAAGAAATCCATCTGCTATGTTATGGAAGTAAATCAGCTCGCATAAACATCCAGTAAGTGTTAGCACTGCCCTGCTACTGCAAGAGCAGTATGGGGTCATGCAGCCAGAAGGAAGTGGGCTGGCTCTAAGTTGGTGAACTGTTTGTGGGACACAACTGCAACTGGTTTAGATATTGCTGTAGTATTTGAGAATTTTTCCTAAGTTTTATATTTTCATACTAGAATTAAGTGAAAGGTAATACAAGGCTAAATGTGACAGTTCTTGAAGTCTGATTTCAGCCTGGGCCAGGCTGAAGTTTTCTGGTACAGAAATGAGTAATGACCAAACTATTTAAAGCACAGCATCTAAACAAACAAACAACCCCCCCCCCCCAAAATGTAGGAAAACACCTTGATGTCCCTATTTTTATTTTGTTCTTACACATTTTCTTCTGCTCAAATAAAACTAGCTTTGTGAGCTCAGGAGAGCCTGTCTGTATCAGTTTGATGGCATCACAGAAATGCTCACTATTGTTGTGGGGTTTTTTCTTAAATCTCTTCAACATTCTTTGCATATTGTTGAATATTGGAGACAAGGCTTATATTCTGGAAATCCTTAAGTTATCATGGAGTAGTTTCTCATATTTACTTGACTAACTTGTGAAAAGCAGTTCTGTCAGCATTCTACTTCTCAAGCTGTTTGATCTCACCACAAGTTACAATAGAGTATTTTAAAGGATTATTCCAATAGTTTCTCTTGCTCTGTGACTCCCAAGCTGGTGTCATTATACATCACTGTTAATAAATTAATATATAACTTTTTTACTTATGCAAAGATTATTGAAATATTACAATTTATAGTAGTTAACCCTGACAGCACTGTTTGTCAAGTAGTATTGCTCTGGACATCTGACTGTGGGATATATTCTGTTACCTGCTTTGCATCTTCTTGGGGTAAATGCTGGATTTCACTGCTATTAAAACTCTACAAGTGAAATGAAAATTGTACTAAGTAATGATTTTAACAATTTAAAGTTATATTTCTATGTCTTGTTCTAAAACTTTATTTGCTACTGTATGTTCTCTTACTATTATAATCCTGGTGTGAGTGAGCTAATTTAATTCTGTTTTTAATTCTTACCATTGTGTCTAAATTTAAACCTTCGGTTAATATTTTATGGATGCCAAAGTTCAGGTGAAGGACTAACCTTTACCCACTGTGATTCAGCCAGATTTACTTGCTTTTAGGAAGGTTTTAGCTTAGTGTTAACCCTGTGTTTTATTTCATTTAATCACATTGCACTGAGCCTAATGATAATTCTTACTAGAGAGGAATTCTCTTGTGCGTTTCTTATGCCTGCTCTCATCAAATACTTGCAGGCAATCAGAGTCATAAATTTTTTAGCACAGAAGAGACTGTAATATTCTGTTTGGCTTCTTACATAATATAAGCTATAGATCTTTTTTGTATTAATTCTTGTCTGAAATCTGATAGTGGTTTTTTTTTAGTCTTCAGTTCTGAAAGCCCTTCGTATTTGACGGCTGAAATGATTTGAGGAAAGAATAAAAACTGAACTGCTAATTTGTGCACTTTCTAGTTTGTCAGTGTAAGGCTCAGACAAGAAAGTCTTTGATACTGTAATTCTAAAACGGATTATTTTGCGCCTAGTAATTTGTCTATTAACGTGATGTTCCCCTATGCAAATTCCAATCTATACTGGAGTTCTAATTTAATATTTTTTCTTTGCAACTTGTTAAAAAGAAGCAAGGGTTACAATATTGTACTTGTTAGTAATTTTCTCTTTGGGACTTTGTGTTATTCCACCCTCACTCTCACAACTGAAGTACAAGGTAGAGAGTGAGCGGCCTTGTTCCTTTTCTGTTCTAGCTGAGCTTAAAGATGGTGTAAAGATAAGAAATTGGCTTTGGAGTATGTAACCAGTTAAACTGTGGATTTTAATCGCATTGGTAATATGGGCAAAGGAGTAAACTGTAGACCAGTTAACCCCAAGTAACACCTCCTCAACTAGAACCTTCTTTTTGTTTAAAGTGATTCTGCTGAATCAAGAATTTTGGAATTTAGTAACAACTGTGGGTTTAGTGTCTTACGGACTTTTACTAGTGAAAAGTTGTGCCTTTGCCGTGGAAGTTCAAGTTCAGTGACTTAAAAAAAATTAGTTCAACTCAATGAAAATTCTTTTGAAAACCTCTGAAGAATCTGTGTATTTTTGTACTCCACTTTGTTGCCTGTGTTTTTTACCTGTATGTTTGGAATTATTTAAGCACTAATTTCATATTGAACTGGTTTGAATTTTTGATGTTAATGTTAGAACCTGTGTGTATTATCACTCTGTGATAAAAAGAGAAATTAATGAAATGGGGATATTTAAATACTTCCCATCTACTTCTTGCATCACTTCAATGCAGTTTGAGTGTTAGATCTTACCGCTGTATAAAAAGCCCTTGCTATTTCTTGGAACTCTTACCTTAAGATGTTTTAGGGGAATCTTGAAGACAAAAATCTAATGTGGCAGTTAAATAGGAGATGCATCTAATTTTCCCTCCAAGTTAATAATTGAGATATAAAGCATTTTGGATGTATCTATAACTACTTTCCTGGAATAGGCTCATTGGATTAAAAGGAAGAAATCATCTATACATTTGAGATTTGTAACTTTGAAATGAAAATGGCTGCGACTGTGTAAGGCACTTCCTTATAGGTATAGTTTTCCTGAATGTGTGTTTGCTTTGTTTTGTTTCACAGAATGATATGACACCAGTCCGGTTACAGTGGAGAGAAATTCTTATGCCACTACTGAAGAAATACAAATTGAACATAACATGGGGTGATCAGGATCTATTGAACATCATGTTTTATCACAATCCAGGTAAATCCACCTTGATTTTAAGTCTAACAATACAAAGTTGATTTTTTCCATGATGTTCAAAAATCCAGGAAAATACTCTTTTAGCAAACTTCTTGGTGAAATCGTTCAAGGAACTATTTGCTCCTTTTCTTCTCTGAAAGCATTTACTTGGAGAGTTTACATTGACACAGCACTGGAACTGGTTAGAGTGTAATTAACTAGCTGTTAGATTTCTAAACAACTGTACAGAAATCTGTGAAGCAGTGTTAAGAAAAAAAGAGAAGATTAGCATATTTCCTGAAATAATTTTGATACTTAATCCAGAGCTCTCCTTTTTCCACACAGAAAGTCTTTATGTCTTTCCATGCCAGTGGAATTACCGGCCTGACCACTGCATCTATGGAAGCAATTGTAAGGCAGCTGAAGAAGAAGGTATATTTATTCTTCATGGAAACAGAGGTGTTTACCACGATGATAAACAACCAACTTTTAGGGCTGTCTATGAAGCAATAAAAAATGTGAGTGTTTTCAGCATTGTACTTGTTATTTTTTAGAGTATTTTTATCTATTGTGATGCATGTATTTTGCTTGACACTCACCTTGATTACAACACAGTAATAATCTTTTTCTCTTTTAAATAACATTAAGTGTTTCACTGGTTTCTCCTTTATTACTTGGACAGAGTTCCAGTATATTCCTGTTGTGATGAGCATCTTTGGAAACATAGTGCATACTATGTCTATGTTAGGATTCTAAAACATTGTCTGTCGTTGCCAATTATTTAAAAGGCTGTATTCTCATTCATTTAGTAAATCATCTGGTGAACTTTTTACATGAACATTTGGAGATCATAGAATATCTGAACTGGAAGGAACCCACAGGGATCACTGAGTCCAGCTCATTGCCCTGCACAAGGCAGCCCCACGAGCCACACCACGTGCCTGAGTGCATTGTCCAAATGCTTCTTGAGCTCTGTCAGGCTTGGTGCTGTGACCCCTTCCCTGGCGAGCCTGTTCCAGTGCTCAGCCACCCTCTGAGTGAGAAACCTTTTCCTAATACCCAGCCTAAACCTGCCCTGACTCAACCTCAGGCCATTCCCTCGGGTCCTGTCACTGGTCACCACAGGGAAGCGATCATTGCCTGCCCCTACTCTTGCTCTCACAAGGAAGTTGTAGAATGCAATGAGGTCTCCCCTCAGTCTCCTCTTCTCCAGGCTGAACAAGGCATCACTAGAAGCTTCATTTCTCTGAAGATTTAAAATGCAGGAAAAACCCTGTATTCCCAAAGTTTGTGTGTATTTATTGCAACATTTTTAATACTTAATTGTGTATAGATTTGGATTGTAAAAAAATTTTTATATACTGTGTTTTGACCTTTTCTAGAGATTCTGTGTATTAATGTTGCTGTTCCTTTAAAAACTAAGCAGAGTGACTTCTTTTCATTCTGCAGATAAGTCATCTAATAAACCATTACTACATCAGTATACTCACTGAAGAGCTGTAAAATTTAGCACTGATGCACATTTTAATGTAGCAGGCCATGGTGTGTGTATAACCAACAAAAATCAATAGTATATTTTAATGTTGCTTTATTGCATGTTGTCATATAGATATAAAAATGAAGAGAAGTACTTTTGGGGATCTGAGAATACATTGCAGGGAAAGTGATTGTGTTCCATAAAAATATGGTTTCTTTGTTTCCCTTGAATACTGTCAAAAAGAGAAGAAAAAATTATTTTCTGTTATTTATGATCCCATTTGGTATGTGAACATATCAGAGAAAGTATGTAAAACACTGATGATTCAATGGTAATGAGATGAACAAAATTGTTACTTCAAAATACTGTTTTAACTTATTATTTGTTTATGAAAATACAGCACTTTTGAATTAATGACAACTTTATTTTATGCCTATGTTAAACACAGTATGTGTTTGACCATCATTCAGTTTAATGAAACTTCAGTAGTGCTGCTTTTCATACTGCTGTTTCATTATAATTTGATAAGAATTATATTACTTAAAGGTTATATGCCATTTGAGAAAGTTACCATACAACAAGAAAAATAACCAGAAATCATTTTAGATCTGTAATTTTTTTATTTTAATAAGGTAATTTTAAATTTCCTACTTTCCTGTCTGGCTACATTCATTTGCTTAAATTAAAAAAAAAAAATCTTTCATGTTATGCTTTTACTGAAAGCATTAGAGAATGTTTCTGTAATTTGGAGGTATTTTTCAATATTGCATTCAGAAGCACTCAAAGTTCTTGAAAATTTTTAATAAACATATAGAATGCAAATACTATGCTCAGAAAAATTTTTTAAAAACTCTAATCCTAAATAATGCTAATCTTCCATATTGACCTTAAATTTTCTTGACTTCTTTGCAGTATTCATTTGGAGATGATCTGGTTCATTCACTGTTGCAGCCCCTAGAACTGGAGTTACAGAAGACCATGCATACATACTGTGGAAGAGTTTACAAAGTATTCATAAAGCAGCTAACAAAAAGCATAAGAGACTTGTATGCCAGAAGATCAAAGGGAAGGTGACTTTTGACTTCAGCTGTTACATCAAGAGACTGAAGTAACATACCGGTCATAAGCTGCAAGAATTCTAATACAGCTTGAATGGGCTCTTAGTGTGCTCAGACTAAAGTTTACTGGCATACATAAAAATGAAGAAAATATTCATGTAATGAAGAACAGGAACTTTTCTGCAAAAGTGACTTTTTGCTCTTGAAGTTTAATCACTGCTAATGTTTATCTTGGATTTAATGGTTTGGGTGTTACTGGCTTCTATGGTCAGTAGTTTAGTCTGCATAATTCAGTTATCTAATAATCAAATGAACAAGGAAGAAATGAAGATGGCTCTATTTGGGAGTGTACCTCATTGTCTAAAATTCTGTTAAACTGTGAATGTAGCAATAATCGAGTCAGCAGCACTAACTTCACTTTAAAGGTGTGAACTTTTATGTAAACAAAGTTGTTTACAAGAGCAGAAAATATTCTGTTTTCAAAGAAATATATTGTAATCATTGACAATCTGTATGTGCCTTTATATGTTCATCTCTTACATGTTGAAGTACTGTTTTGACAATCTTGTTTTGTTTATCTCAGATGTAAACTGCACACTATAAATATGATCTTCTGAGAAATTAATAGCTAGTATGTGATACTAGTTTTCTCCATTGATAGATGTGGGGACTTAATATTAAAAAGCGTTTGTTTGAACATTGTAGAGCCATGAACTCTAAAAGGTAGAGCAGAGTTGAGGGTGTATTTTAAGTAAAAATTCACTTTGAAGGTGCTTGTCTTATGATACTTTAAAAATTTCACGGTTTTACAGCTTTAATAGTGCATTTTCAAAGCCGAAAAAAACCCCAACAGTGGAAATCTGTTGCTGTTGTATTTCCATACTAGGAAATATTACCTAATGGTTGTTACAGAGTACATAGGACCTAAAACTGAAGAGCTGTAGTAAAAGTTCTGATGCTTCATCAGACTGTGTAGTAGATGGGTTTCTTAGAAAATATATCCTGTTACTGTATTTTTTTTTAATAACATGGCTTTAAAATAGTTTTGGGGCACACCATTAACTATATGAATGCATTACTGTCAATAGGGTGATAGTATTTGTAACAGGTAAGGATTAGGCTTTCTTCAACTATCTTAGTGAAAAAAGATCTGTTTATGTAATACAAACTTTTTTCCCAGAGAAAAACATGAAGAAAAAGGCTGAATTTTAGTGTTACAGTAAAATATTTAAACTTGCATGGTATAAAATGTATTTGTAAATTATATTTGAACTTAGATAACCTGTCTAAGTGTGATGAAGTCTTCATAAAGTGAGATTTTTGGATTCCATAAAGGTTCCTGTGTTGAACATGGAGGATCCATTTGCTGACTTGCACCTTCATCCCAACCCCATTTTAGAGGCTTAATTTTTGTGGTTATTTCCATGTCAGGTGGGCTGGCTCTGACTTCCAGCTTCATGTGAGCTGGATAAATGCTTTAGCAGTACAAAACCACACTGTGCTGTAAGCAGAGTTTATATTCTGCTTCTAATCTCCCTGCAGGCTCAGGGTATAAATTTCTGGAATGGAAACTAGGAAGCAAGTCTGCCTTGACTGTGGGTCTCTCTGCCTTGCTGTGTAACCTTTTGAAGTCTGAAAATGTAGAAGTCTGTGTGAAGGTGAATACTGTTACTGACTGATTTTACAATATGCAGTTCATTATTTTTTTACATAAATACTGATTTTTATATCAATTTGTCTTCAGCTTTCTTTTTTACATGTACTGTGTTTGTATCTAAAAAACAAAAAAATCTTCCTTTTGACTTGTTTTTTGTCTTTGCAGAAACTTTCAGTTTTGAATTTATTTTTAATGTGCTGTAGACATGTGAAGAGATTTCTTAAACCTAATGAGATATTTTAGAAAAAAAGCAGAGCGTGAACATTAGCAGCAATGTTTCCACTTAAATTGCAGTTTTTGTGGGGGAGTTAAAGAGTTAATACTGATACTTCTCATAGGCTAAAAATTCTTACTTTGTGCTTATTTCTAGAAATGTTTACATAGCATATTACAAATAGGAGGATATACTGCCTTATGCCATAGGATTTGATTAATTTTTATTAATGTAGATGTAAACTGCTCACCTCAACTATCCATTTCCAGGCCACACTTGTGAACACTTTAGGAAACTTAGAAAAAAAGCAAGTAGCTTCCACCAAGTAATTCACCAGAGTATTGTTTGTTTTGGTTAAATTTTTAGTTCTCTAATCCCTATGTCTTAAATTTAGAAAAATTACCTGCTTTTGAAACGAAAACCCCAAATCTGACTTACATTTGGAGGCAGTAAGAAGACTGGAAATCTAAGTACTGTGACAGAAACCAGTTATGCTCCCAATCATTTCAGTACCTGATTTGTAAGTTAGATGCTTGTAAGTGTAGGAGCTTACATCTGGTTTGAGAATCTTTATTGCTGTGTAGTTTTAGAAATACTGCTTTTTCTGCAAACATGGTAAGTAACCAAGAAAATAGGACTTGACAAATTACAGAACTTTAGAAATCCCATTTTTAATGATTTATTTATTTTAAATTTCTTTAATGCTAATAGAAGCACAAAGTTTGATAGAAAAATGTAAACATCTGGAAATACACATTCAGGTTAAATTAAGATAAATCTGCCTTCCTCATGCTTGATTTGTCTCTATGTCATGGTACCATTATTCTATCTCCATTTAAAGGGATCGAAGTCTCGTGGTAAAGAGATCTGTTTGAAGGTGTGTGATCTCATTTGGATGAAATTCTGTACTCTTTGTAGACAATATGAAAAGCCAACTGTCCCTTAATGAGACCGAAACATCCTTACATATGGTGCTTGCACCGCTGGCAGCTAATAAGGCTGTATAAGCCTTATGAAAATGTGTTTCTAGTTATTGGTAGCTTTGCCAAAATTTAGGCTGAGGGTGATCTTTAATGCCAGTTGAATTGGTTTTGGTAAGCTTTCGTTTTAAAGTTAAAAAACTTAAGAAAAGAGGTTTAGAGTGGAAAAATATTTTTCTTTATTCTTATTCTAAATGTGTTTTAAAACTGTATGGAGTTACCTTGTGCTGGTTTTGACCTAAATTTCATCAAGCTGTAAACTTCTGGCAAAATGTTGTTCGGAAAACTGAACTGTCAGTATTTTTCTTAGTTTGTACCAGATTTCTGTCCGTCCCAGACATACTCCAATCACACAGGGTTTCCACACTTCTGTCTGTGCACTTTGCTTAACAGGATGATTGAAAAGTCAGCCGACTTTCTTTTCCTCCTCCCAAATTATACTTCCTATCTACACAGCATGGAAAAGGAAATAGCTGCAGTCTAGTGGTGGGAGGAAGATACAGTCTTGGTCTGCTTGGAAAGTTTAGAAGCAGAGCGTGTAAGGTGCAGGCAGAGCTGAAGGTATAATGTATTATCAATATATGTATTATTGGGCACTCTTTTTTGAGTGAAAACAGCAATGAAGCACTGCTTGTTTACTCACATTTATGTCTGAGATGGTATTGTGCTTGTTTACTCACATTTATGTCTGAGATGGTAAATGAGGTGAACTTAAGAGGTAAGCTACTTCTTTAGCTTATCTGTAGGAAAACATTAGACTTCTGGTTTCTTCTACCTGATTTATAAAGGTGTCTCCAAATGCATAGACATATATATTTCCACTTCTTAGAAGTCTTAAGTTATTTTTCATTGTCTGTTTTGTGTTTCAAATTTAAAGATTCTCAACTCTCAGACAGGTTTAACAGTATCAATTTACTGACAGTAGGACTTATTTTTTTAACTTGATTAAGTGGAATACTCATGTATAATTTAAATAAATGTTTAGGCTCTTTGTCCCATTTAAAAAAAAATCAGCAATTTTGAATAGTTTTTATTTTAACGGTCTCT
>JAOXXN010000265.1:28218208-28250369 GCA_026770055.1 Myrmophylax atrothorax | reverse complement strand
TTTTTATTTTAACGATCTCTCCCATGGTATCTAATGTGATTATGATAATTATTGTGGCTTCCCTGCACTCTTCACTACTTTGTGAATAAATGGAATTTGGAACAGCTCCAGTAATTTTGTGGATTAAAGTAAGTTCCAAAGAACTGTAATGTGACTTTCATTTTATTAGCAGGAAGTAGATTGTTCTGTAACAGAAACAGTAGAAGTATGAAGTTAATGGGAAGATACTTCTCATCACCATGGATCTTGGAACAGATCTTAGATCTGTCTTATGTGGCTCTTCCTGTCAGTCTAAGCATTTTTCTGTGAACAGAAACTCAGAAGTGATGTCATAGCTTGTATTGTTAAAAGGGAAACGAGGATTTTTCTGTTCTATTTCTAATCTCTTTGAATATATTCTGTTCTGTTTCTTTTTTGGAAGTTTGGTTCTGTCCAGCTGCATTTTTCTGTATATCTGAGAAAAATAACTGAAATTGCTATAGAGTTTTGCACAAATAAGAACCAAGTTATTTGTTCAAGTTGCCCAAATGGGCAAAACATGAACGCAGCAAGTAAAAAATTAAAAACTTGAACACAAGTGTATATGCCTCAAGTTCCCATAGAAAAAAGAAGAATGTTGGTTTTGATCCAAATTTAAGTCTACAGAGAAACACTTAAACTTGCTTTGTGTATTTCACTGCCAAATCTTAAATAACGCAGGGTAATTTTCTATAGAAAGGCAGTTTGCCTCACAATTGCTTTGTAGTCCTAATGGACTACTCAAAACTATTACTCAGGTTTAGAAACAGAAGATATTTGCAGAGGTAATAGTGATTTTACACTCCGGGAAGTGAGGAGAAAATATTTTAAGGTAGTTCTCAAAATCTCTCCCTTCTAACCATTTAGTGGAGCTATATAAGAACAGCTTGTCCTCCAGAGTAGTCATGAAATTTAAGATTTGTTGTTCTCTAATGCCTTTTTAAGCCTTTGTGGGCCTATTAAAATTTTAAGTTTCTTGCAGGAATATCAAGTAATTGGAAATTTTTGAGTTGAAGTTCAGTTGTCTTTTCAATTTTGCAGTTGCTTTATGCACATCTGTAGCCAATTCTTTAGAGAGTCCTCATTTAAACTTACGAATGTGCATCTTCCTGTGTATTTGCTGGCAAATTTCTACAGGGATTCTTTCTGCTCCCTTACCCCTTTTTCTTGCACTGCTTATAAAAATTACAGGAGGCATTACTACAGGTCTCTTTGCAGAAATCTGTAATTAAAGGAGGACCTATATTTCTACTGTGCTTGAGTTTTATTTTTTTCTTCTGATTACTGTGAGGTGATGTTCAGGTAGGAGGAATTTTTGAGCATTTAGTAAACTCATTACATTCCCCCAGGGATCATTTGGTAGTTTCTTCCCTGAATCAATGCCTCAGTTCTCTCTTGTGATGGATGCATGGCTGCAATTTGCCTACTGGACCTGTATGATTCCAAGTTGCTTTAATCAAGGCAGTGACTCAGTTCTTCTAGATCTGTATTTTAAATGCTTATCCCATACCTGGTGCCACCCTTGGTTGCACAAACCAGGCCCCTAGTCTGTCTCCACTTGTAGATGACTTGAGTTGGAAAAATACTTTAAAGCTTTAAATCTAATTCCAACCCCCCTGCCATGGGCAGGGGCACCTTCCACTAGACCAGGTTGCTGAAAGCCCATTCCAGCCTGGCCTTGAACATTTCTAAGGATGAGGCATCCACAACTGCTCTGGGCAACCTGTTCCAGTGCCTCACCACCTTCAAAGTAGAAGATTTTTTTTCCAATATCTAATCAAACCTTTCCTCTTCCGTTTTAAAGCCATTTCCCCTTGTCCTGTCACTACATGCCTTTTTACAAAGTCCCTCTCCAGCTCTCTTGTAGGCTCTCTTCAGGTAGGTACTGGAAGACTGTTCTAAGGTGTCCATCTTTGATACATTTTCCTTGTTTTAGTTTCCAGCTGTATCCATAGGATTAAAATAATGGGATACCAAGGAATGCAGAATTTTCCACGACAGAAAACAGAATTTTCCTTGACAGATTTTTGAAATATAACTTAACAATTTTCAAATAGTATCCTATCTTTCCATCAAATACTTGATTTTTCCTGTGCCAGCCCCTTATGTGGAAGGATGGGCAGATAACTTTTGAAAGACTGATTCCTTGTTTACTGTGATTTTCAAGGAAAGGAATTCTAAGTTGTCACTGTAGATCTTTGGTATCACCCTATCTAAACTCCTTGAAGCTAGTGATAACTGCCCACTTGCTGCTATATGGTGATAATGACTTGACTTGTTTTCCAGTGGTCATGTTAAAAGGGGAAGGGGAATGATGCAGTTATTTGGATTTCTCCAATTCCTCTTCCTTCCCTCTGTGTTGTTTTCCACAGATCATTTATTGATTTGTTTGCCTCTTTAGAGCAAAGCAAAAAGTTGGTAGTTTGCTTTAATAGATGTCCACTTGAAACCAAACAGAATTTTGCAAAGAGAGGAAAGAGGCTGAAGTTTGTTTGCTAGGGATCATGTCTACACTTCAGGCCTCTCTTAGAGGCATGGAGTGTAAATGTGGAGCTTACCTGTGGCTTCCTCACTGCTTGGAGAAGTGCTGCTAGATTATGCTGTCTTCAATTTTCTCATTACTAGCATCGAATACTGATAGCTGAATATGCTTTTTTTGCCTTCTGAAGTGGCCTTTCTATTTTATGCAGTTTGTATTAAATTATTAAACTGAGATGAGCAATTTATTAGCATTTTCTACTACCTTCATATTCTGGGAGGTCACTTTCCTGTTCTTCCTTTGGGTCATTTAATATCATGCCCTCATTTTCAGAATTATAATCTGGGTACAACAGGTCCATTTTTTTCTTTTATGTCTGTGTCTTATGAATGTTAATGTTCTGCCAGTCATTTCTGCGCAGATTTTACTAGAGCAATTCACATTAAATCAGTCTGTAATGTTCATAAGAACTGCTTTGAAATACAAAAGTAGATGTAGAAGTTATCCTAAACTGCAAATCTTTGTGGCTGAATTAATGAGTATTTAGGGCATGGCTTTTTAGGCTTCCAAGAAAATGAAAGGAGTATAATCAGGTTTAACTCCTGATTTAAGACTAGGAAATTAAATATAATAAAAGCTGATGTTTTAGCCTTATAATGCTGACCTACTGTGTCTCACTGAGCAGCAGATGCCTCGGAAACTCTGCTTGCCTGTTGGGTATCATGAAACTCCTGCCAAGTGTTTCATGCAGTTCTGGCTAGTCGCTGGTATTGCTAAATTCCACCCCCCTTTAAAGTATCTGCTATGTTTTACTTTATTGTCTTGTCTTATGTTTTTGTGCTGTGGATAGTGTTATTCAAGGTGATTTTGGATTACAGATCTAAGATCAAGAAATAAAAAACGCAGTTTTGCTCCCCAAAGTATGTTTTATACTATGTTTGTCTTTTGATTTGAAATTTTTCACTAGTCTTGTGGGTAAACTTGATGTTTTGGGGATTTATTGCCTCTCGTGCCGCTCATCTTTTCTCTTTACTGTCCTGGTTTGCCTCCTTTCTCCCCTGCCCCTCCAGTCTCCTTGCTGCCTGTCTTTTCCAGGAGTTGGTTTCACTCTATCTGTTCTTTTCATGATCTTTCCGCGTCTCTGTGGCTGTTACGCCTCTTAATCAGTGTGGCTTCTGCCACCAGGTGTGTGCTTTCAGAACTGTTGCCTGCAACAAGGTAACTGTACTTTTTCCAGCCAGGAGGGTACCCTGGAGCAGGTTTGTTGCTTTCTCCACACTACTACAGAATGAGCACATCTGGGCACCTAAGCATGTTCTTGACCCACCATATTTCATAAGCAGTGGTGTGTGTTTCTTTGCTGTAGCTCAGGGAATAAATTTAGTTTCCCTCTCAGCTTTGTGTAGACTGTTACAAAATTTTAATCATTTTCTGTAGATATCAACGCTTTTTACTAAAGGCCTGCTTCCAGGAAGAAAGCTTGGCTGTTGAAGCCATTACAATTAAAAGGAGGTGATCTGAGCCATTCTGAGAGCCTGAGGCAGACAGGCTCAGCAGGGCTTTGGAGATCAGCGTGAGCAAACACAAGTGCCAGGGCACCTGGTGTGCAGTGAGGGGCTTGGTCTCTGCCCTGTTCCTGTAGGTGCTGGACAACCTCTGAGGAAAAAGCAATCTTCAATCGACTCTTCTTTTTCTGCAGGTACAAAGAAAATTGATTTATGACTTCAAAAGGCTCAAAGTTTTAGAGGGATTGGAGAATGCAATAGTGTGTGCACAATATGTAAAATTGTTCTGGCTGAAAAATTTAACAGCTGCAAATAGCCAATAGAAACAGGGTTTTGAGAAGTACCTTCTTCACTGGTCCATAAAAACAATGAATAAACTGAGCAAAAATTAGGGATGGTAGGATATTACTTAAAAACTAGATCAATATCTTATTTTTGCAGTAATACTTTTTGCCTATTTTGATCTTTCTTTGGCTAGAAGGATAGGGTGGAGTTAATGAAAATTGATTTAACTTGAAGAATAAAGTATTAACAGTTTACTATTGTAAGACAAATGAAACAGCTAACAAATTTGCAGGTTTTGATGTGCTAGATGTCATGTAGTCTCTAAATTAATTAGAAGTCGCTTTTTAGCGTACATTTGTCAAAGAATACACTGGGAAGAAGTTTTATATTTTTGTACAAAAATACTTGTGTATTTTATAATTTTCAGAGTATTTTGAATTAATACTCTTTTGCAAAATACATGTGTTTTAGGAACATCACATCACTTTATAACAGCTGTTAGATATAAAAGTATTAGTTCTCTTAGAGTGATATTGTGCCTCTGAAAAGACATAACTTTTAAGGAATAGATTATATGGTGCCTTTGGCCTACCACCACTCTTCATTTCATCTAAATTATGACCTCCTGAGGATGCAAATGTATTTTCTTGATGTCAGCAAGGCAAGTGTCCGTTACCCTAAACAGCACTGGAGGTTGGAGACAGTTTTGTCATGGTACCCACTGACACCTTGGCAGTTAGAGGAGACAAACCTGTTTCTTGAACAGAAGCATTTAGCGGGGCTGTGCCTAACTGAAATCACTGGCTCACTGCTTCAAAATACTACATAAGCACAAAGGAAGTACAGTAGTGCATAGTCTATAACAACAAGGATAAATACAGACTTGACCTCCTCAAAAATCCTCCCCTAATTAGTTTTACTCCTCAAAGCAGAAGTTCCAGAAGCTACTTGAAGTGCATTAGGGATTTTGCTATTGCTATTGATTTACTACGAAAGTGCTCAGATACCAGACCAATGGATGGCAACGTAAAAAACTGATAAATCAGTTAATAGTTTAGCCTTTGGGGGGATGTTAGTTCATCTAGTCTCATCTGTCATAAACCACCAAATTTCTCCCAATTACACCTGTAACAAACCAAATAATTTGTTTGACTAAAGCATAACTCATGTCCAGCTAACCCATGCCTTTCAGAGAAATGTCCAGTCTTGGTAGGAAGGCATGAAGGAAAATGCTTCCCTTTTCCTGTTTGTTGCAATGATTCTTTGTTCTCAGTGATAAGTTGTGCCTTGTGTCTCATTTGAATTTTTTCTGGTATTAAGTTCCAGCCATGGATTCTTTTTATGCCTTTCCCCACTAGGGTAAAGAGGTCCTTAATATCCTGCAGTTTCTTCTTGCGGTGATACTTAAATGTAGTAATCAAGTCACTTCTCGGTTTCCTTTGAATAAGCCAAACAAATTGAGCTCATGAACTCTCTCTCTCTCAAACACATCATTTAGGTTTTGTGGCTCTTTTTCATACCTTCATCAGTTTTCTGGAGGCCTCCTTAAACTGTGGTCATAGAATAAAATACGTATTTCAGTATAGTTAAGGACTCGGTAGTTTTAATACATAGATAAAATTTTCCTAGTAATTTCTGAATTTGTAAATAGAATTAGCATACTTTCCATTCCTGGGCTTAGTTCTTCATTCCTTGCTGTGGGGGCATTTGTCTTTATTAAAATGAGCTGAGCCTGGTGCCATTTCACCACAGTAATGCAGATTCATCTGTGGAATTGATGCTCTTAACGTTGTTTATCATCTTACCAGGTATTTTCATCTGCAAACTTCACCAGACATGATTTTATATTTACTTCTAAATTACTGGTGAAAGCTTTTAATAATGTTCTTCTTTATAACATCACTGGAAGCAGCTCTTTGATAATGATTTTCTATCAAAGCTTATTTGTTGAGAATGGCCAGGTAATCTTGCAGGTTTTGAGTTCCTGGTTTTTCTCTGAATAGCATAATTTCAGCTTCATGGAACAAAAAACTATATTCAGGAATAAATATCGTATTTGTTTGATGAGCTTAATTTTTCCTGGAAATCACATTGATTACTTCTGATTGTAGTATGTTCTTCAAGTTATTTTCCAGCTAATTTTGTTGCAACTTTTGTAACTTTTTTTTTGTGTGGCAATACTCTTGTAGTAGTCTAACTACGTAATTAAGTATTTTGAATAATATTATTTAGGTTGTCTTCTGGAATTTTTTGGAAATGCTAAGATTCATTGAACCCATTAACAGCAGCATCCTTCAGGAAATTATTTAATGGTTGCAGGTCACGCCAGCTCTCTTTGTAACAGCCTCTTCATTGGTTTCTTGCTGCTTTGAATAGCAGGGTTTATTTGCTTTGGATTTTTTCAATAATGAAGTAGCTGAAAGTCACCTTTAGTACATTCCTTACAAGTAGCTAATCTTTTGATACCCTAGGGATTTGAATCAATTGTTTTAAATGAATATTTTCGCTATCAAGTTATTGATTATCTTCACTGTGCACTCTATAGACTGAAAATCAATGGGGTATGTTTGTGAATTGTAAAGAACATGGGATAGGCAAAGGATTTGTTGTTCTGCTCTTTTGGGAAATGCGTGAAATTAAGGAAATTGTGGCACTCTTCTCAATAAAACCTCTAGTAACTATTGTTGTTTTCATGCAGTTTTGTTCTTAAATATCCCTTGGGCACTAATTGAAAAGGAAACAGAACTTTATTTTTCAGGATGCAGTGAAATCTCAAACAGCAATTAAAAGACAGAATGTTTTGGCAATCTTTAATAATGTAATTGGTTCTGTGGACAGGAAGAATTTGTGAACTCTTCACATTTCTTTCACATTTGGTCTTAACTTTAAGAGGCCATTACTGCTTACAGTCATCTCTGAGCCCTTCATTCAGCAGCATCTCAGGGGAAAGAAAGCACAACAGTGCAATTCTAACAGCATCAGATGTGTGTTTATCTCGGGCTTTTTAGTTTGCTTTCTAAATTTGTTATATTAAGAGTACTACTACAAGCTGTGTTCTTTGAACTAATTTTTCATATATGTTTTTGAGAGAGGTTATTTGGTGCCAAATTTTCTAAGAAAACGCATATTAATTATAACGTTAGGTTAATTTTTTTAATGATTTTAACACATTCCTGTGGTCTGGAGTAAAACAGGAGTGTGGCCATGTTTTTGATGACCAAAGCTTTCATTTTTTCCCCATCTTTGTTTTCATGGTATTTTCTTTTCCTGAAAACAATTGGTATAATAGTGTACAGTTTCAAATTGTCACTCACTCCAGTGAAGTGTCACAAACTAAGAAAAACTAAAAACCTGCAATTCAATGGCTATGAGAAATAAAAAGCTCTTAGCCAACTCTAGTCTCTATCACTGCAGAATAAGCTGAATGACAATATTTTGATTTTGTTACCTGAAGAGAATTTAAAAAAAAAAACTTTTCATCCTAGACTTGTGTGAAAAATCACAGTCTGCATTTCTTTAGGCTAGGATAATGGCTTTTCCTGTATTCTCTCTTGGACTGAAAGAACCCCGTAAAAGAGCCCTATGAAGGGGGAGGTGCAGAAAGTTGCTGAAATGTTCTGCTTCCTTCATGTGTTGGGGTCTCAGTTTTAGGGTAAAATCTACCTCCTTTTGGTGGTCTTCTTTTTGTCTAGTTGTCTTCACTACAATCACTGACAACTGTTACAGTAAAATCCAGTTGTTAGTCTCCCCTTGACTGTCATTCTTTTTAATCTTGTCTCGGGATTTAACTGTGTATTCTCTTGTCCCCCTGACTAATGGGTACTGATGACAGCCACTGCCACAGTAGGCTGCTCCTCTTCGGACTTGTGGAGGTGGTCCCTTCCCTGCCGCATCCTCAGTTCTCTCTGCCTGACTCATACCTTCACTGTACACCTGTGCCTCCCTAGTGTTGTCTGTGTTTGGCTGCAGCCCTGGCATGACCCCCACACCCACCATCCCATCCCTAGGGTCACCCTGATGGGAAAATTTCCACTGCTACCCAGTCTGCTTGCTCAGAGTCTGGGAGGCTGCAAACATGCCTGCCTGCTGCCACCTCCTCTGTTCCTCCTCTGTTCCTCCTCACATGTTGCTGTCAGCCTAGCTCACCAGTTCTTCATGGCAAAAGACAGCGCTTTACTGCTTTATATAATTTCAGCTTCTGGGCATCAATTCTGAGAAAAACCAACCATCATATAAACAGTATCTTGACACAGCAGCAGCCCACAAAGTCCAAATGAAATGGCAATGACACAAAGGCAGCTCTGTCCAAATTAGGATGGTGATGGCATCTCCATCCTGTTAAGGACTCTCTACAGACCAGACTGTGACTACCTTTTCATTCAGGGGCATTATCCAGTTGTTTTTGTAAACTGGACCAGACTGTGGATTGGAGATCTCTGCAGACTCTTATTAGAGCAGCCTGACTTGGTAATGATTGATGTGAAGTAAGTTATGGGAGAAACTCTAATTTCTCATTTACAGAGGCCTGTAGAAGGACATGGACAGTGATAAAGTACAGCTTTTTCCTCTAAGAGACCAAGTCTGAAATGCCTTGTGTTTCTTCTGACTAGTCAATGCAATTAACTATCCTTGCCCATCATGGACATGATTTAGTGCTCAGGCAAAACAATCAAAACATTTCTATTGCTCTCAAAAGTAGGGAAGTGTTGAATCAGCCTTTCTCCTAGGATCACTGAAACCACACAAAGTGACCTGCAGGTCTGAAGTGAGCAGAACATCACCAGCCTTTTCCACCAGGTCGCAGAGGTGGTTGGTCACTCTGCTTCCAGTTTCTGCATTCATTGGTATCCATGTGCCTGAAAGGCTCCTCAGATGGTCCTCTTCATTTGCTACTCTTGTGATGCTATAATAAACATGTAGTCCCTCTTTATTTGTATCACACTGTCAGGTTGGTGTTGGTTTTGGGGTCTTCTGTGCAGGTTTTGCACAACTATCATTTGTTGCCTGTCTCTGGACATGCTCCAGCATCTCAATGTCCTTCTTGTAGCAAGCAGCCCAAAATTAAACACAAGGATTCAAGGTGTGGCCTCACCAGTGCCAAGTACTACTGTTGGCTAGTCCTGCTGGCCACACTACTGCTGATACAAGCCAGGATGCCATTGGCCTTCTTGGCCGCCTGGGCACACTGCTGGCTCATGTTCATTGGCTGTCAACAAGCCAGGTTCTTTTCCACTGGGCAGCTTTCCAGCCACTCTTTTCCCAGCCTGTAGAGCTGTATGGGGTTGGTGTGACCTAAGTGCAGGACCTGGCACTTGCCTTGGTGAACCTCATACAAATGGCCTTGGCCCACTGATCCAGCCTGTCCACATCTCTCTTCAGAGCCTTCCCACCCTCAGCAGATCAACACTCCCACCCAGCCTGGTGTCATCTATGAACTGACTCAGGGTGCACTTGATCCTCTGATCCAGGTTGTCAGTGAAGATGTTAAGCAGGATGGACCCCAATACTGAGCCCTTGGGAACACCACTGGTGACCAGCTGCCAACTGGATGTAACTCCATGCCTACCACACTGATCATTCCCTCCTGGATTATGGGGGCTTCATTCTGCTCCCCATCCTCATCTTCTAGTTCAGGTAAGATGCCTCATCTTTGCGATAGTCTTTTCCCATGGCAAAGAACCAAAGCCTCTTTGGTAGTGCTGTGTAATTAGCACAATCATGCTAATGCACCAAATGCTTCTGTTCCCATTAGGGCACTTTCTTGCAAAGACAAGGGCTGCAACACCTTCTAAACTCATGACTCAGTTTCACTGCCGGTTCTTGGTTTTAGTACATCATTATTGCTCATTCGTACTGCCCATTACTTAGAAAATGAGTCTCAGTGGCTTTTCTGAGCAACAGATAAAGGCACACGGTGCATGTTTTGAGATAAGAGGCTTATGGAGAGTTCCTCATTCTCTTTGAGACTGAGAAGGTGCCATTACACACCTTATTTGCTCTTTCAGTTGGTGGCTTTGAAGTCTATAGTCTTTAAAAGAAGTAGCTTTTCCTCATCTGCTAGGGGTGGTGGTCTTGAGGTTATTTGGGCAGCTGGAAGTCTGAAATGTGAAGTTTCTTTTCATAGGGCAGAAATCAATCACTTTACATCACTCATGTACTGATCAATGGCTCATGTTGGATGTGTTGGATGACAGGTTACCCTCAGGCTTGCTGAATGCTTCAGGAATCACAGGCATCACTTGTCCTAACTCTTACATCCTCAGCAGCATATGACAGGCATGCCCAAGCCTCCTCAAAAGGCTTATCTTCAAATGGCTACTGACCCCTTATAAATGATGAGGATTTGCACAAAGATGTTAACAGTGGCCCCTGAGCGTGTTAATTTTCCTTTTTTTTTTTTTGAGATGTAAACATACTAAAACAACTTTAGAGTGTTTTTTCAAAACAGTGTTTTAGTCTGAGCCAAATGCCATATCAACATAGTAGCATATAGATATCCATATACGGTACTTTTAAAAATCACAGCCGTGACTATACCTTCAAAGAAACAACACTCCACACTTTGTTTTCTTCCTGTAGCTTTTGATGACTTACTCTGAACCTTGGGTGTTCATGTGTCTGTCTAATTTTAGACTGTGTCCACCTAAAGCTCATCTTCATGCAGTGTTGGATGATGACAGCCTTCCATACATCCTAACTGTTTGGAAAGCTTAAGGCCAGGATGGTTTTCTTGCAGTTTTTGTTCTGAAACATTTGCAGAGCTGTGCAGCAGATGGTGCTCTTCTTCCCTTTCTTCTATAGACCATTGTGATTAGCTAAAGTTTTCAAACCAAGGCTGGGGGTTATTAATACTGTTTTCTGCCCTGGTTGAGCAATTGCAGCTACATATTTTCAGAGGTGGTGTACTTAACTATGCACTGATTTTGTTTTAAGGAGCAAGAAAGCGTAAAGATGCTTGTGGGTTAATTTACAACACTAATCTATTTTCCCAGTGCAGTTAGAGCAGAACAGTGACTTACATTTATTAAGGGATTCTTTTCATGTGTGCAAACCCAGTATTTGTTTCAAATAAAATGAATGAATCACAAAGGAAAGTATAGGTTGAGCTTAGGCAATGAATCAGTGAAACTACCAGAATCTCTAAATCAGGAAAAGAATTTCTCATTGTAATTAACTGAAATGTTTATCCAGCTACCTGAAGTTGGGTGAAATAAAAAGCAGTCTCTGTTTTTATGCTGTAAATTGAACTCCTGCTCTAGCTCTGTTGATAGAATGAATGCTGTTTTCTGGCACTTAGCACAGTTAGCCTAGGCTTTCAGGGGCTTGTCTCACAAGTGATAGCTCTTAGACAACTAGAAGCAGTGTTGAAAAAGTCAAATCCTTTTCAAGGATTTGGTGAGATACAGCACTGTAAGCTTTGAAATATTGCAGACTGCAGTAATACCATAGTAATCTTCAATGGCATTAACAGCTTCAACAGGCAAGCCTATATAAACTGGTTTAAAATCAATCAGGTAGGAGAACATGGCTAATTCAAACTAACAGCTCTATGGACTGTATTGTGAACTATCAGATGTTGCAAATTAGAAAGTAGAAGCATGATGCGAAGCTCATGGAAATCAAAGTAAAGACTTCCATTAGCATTACTGTGCTTACATTATCCCCTTACACCTCTATGTGGTAGCAGATCTAAGAACACTAGTTGTCCATCTGAGCCAATGGGAGATGCTGCATAAGCACAAACCAAAAGGGCAGTCCCTGACCTTGGTGCCCAGCATTGTGCCACTGCGAGGCTGTCTCGTGAACTGCCTGTCAATACTAATTTTTTCTTTGAAGTTCTGTGATTCTATGTATAGTATTTCAGACAGGGATCTCCAAGTTTGTAATTTGATCAGAAAAAAAATCCCCGTACAAATTTATTAATGGTTTTCTTGATTCAGAATCTTGGAGTCACTCTACCTATGAAAAGTCATGACAAAATTTTGTTTTTGTGACTTCATATCTACTCTTCAGCAGAGTATATATATCTCTTAAATAGATTTAAAGTTACTATTTCCCATAGAAGATATTATTTTCTAAAAATAAATGGATAATTTTTTTTCTCTTAAGGTAAGAGGGAGAAAGAGATCAAATCTATGTTTGTCTTTTCAAGACTATGAAAAAAAATTAATTTTTCTGTCTTGGAAAACATTTTCCCCAAGCTATTACCTAAGAACTGTGTCTTCGGATTGATGGAATATGAACTATTAGATAGAAACGTATTGCATCATGTGGTTTGTTCCTGAATTAGAAATATAAGGAACAAGCCATATGAAGCAAACATAAAGGGAGGAGATACATTTCCTCTCTAATTTTAACATGGCTTCATGTAGACTTATAATTATGAGGTGATGTGTTATACCAGTGTATAATTTCCATGCTCTGGAGAGCCTGGATAGCTGACTTAGGCAACTCAGGTTAAGGTAAGATCAATCTGGATTGGCAACAGATCGAACATGAGGAGAGAAACACGGCATTTCAGAGTGAGGGAGGTGGCAGAAATGAATCAGGCATTGAGTTCATTGCATGGGGTTTAAGACTAGGAGTGAAGGGGCCTGAACTCTCCCTTCTGCTTGGCCTTTGAAACCAGCTGAAATACAGTAAATGGTACGTGTCTCATATACAAGCTGTACCACTGCCCTCAAAGGAAATGATAAATGGATGGATTTCCTCTGTCACCCACAAAATAAATCCTGTAGACACAGAGAAGAGAAACCTGACTCCCTTTGAGGCCCCATTGAATTCAGTGCCAGTATGTTTTAATCCAGCAGAAAGTGCTGATAACTCTATTTCTCCTTCCTCAGTTGATTTGAAGAAAATTAATTTCCAGCATTCACATCTGATCAAATCAACGGCTAAAATTATGTGCAAGCATGAAAAATATGACACCTTATTCCATAAGTACACACTCAGTAGTAACTTCCAAATTATATTGAGTTCACAGAGTATTAGTCAAATCCCTGTCATTAAGAAATGGCATTTCGTAAGAAAGCTGATTATAGGATACAAAGATCCTAAAATTACTAGATGATGACTTGTTAATGGGAATTCCTTTTTGTCATAACCAGTTTACTCTAACAAAGATGGTCTCTCTAATGTGAGATAGTAATACAATAGAAGTCTGGGAGTGGTGTAAAAAAAGTGAAACTAAAGATTGAAGAGTAGAGTCAATGATTTTGTAGAATCAGGATGATTCAACATTGAAGACGTTGTTGGGGGAAATAAGGCAGTTGTAAGGCAGAGCCTGTGCCACTGCACACCACCCATCTGTCAAAGCTCACCCCCTACTCCTTGCTCCTATGGTCACGCAGTGTCTTTCAAAGCATGACTACAATCCAAACAAGGCTTTATACAGGAAGCTTTCTGCCTCCAGCAGAGCAAGAGCCGCTGCTGGCAGTCTGACCATGCTTCAGGCTATGGCAAAGGTCTCAGAGAAAGTTCTCTTACAATTGATAAGAAAAATATTGAAATATAAGGATTTTTTTTTCCCCCAGGGATTGAAAGACTGTTTTTCACCAAGTCCAATTACTTGAGCTGACCAACATATCAGCAGACCTCTCTCATCAACATTTTAACCTTAGCTTTGTAAATAGGTCAGAATTTCTGGTCTTGCCCATCTTTGTTTTGGGTATACTACATTAACTAAATATCAAAAGGTCAGGTTTTATTAGCAATTTTAATGTATATTTGTGCACTGGTAGCATGACATAATGTTTGGGAAAGCAAAAGAAATGCACCTTCAAATTCCCACAGAAATGCTTGTCAGCCTCTCAGCACCTACTAGGGCTCAAGCTATGAGTCAAGAAAGGACTTTTTCTTTACAGCCTGCACACATAAATAATGTTGGTACATGCATCTTCTTCAATGGAAATTAGCTGCACTCCTTTCATTAATTGTCTTTAATGTAGGAGAAGGAATGTCATCCAAATAATTTGGGCTCCTGGGTGAAAACTTGTATGATTTTTAAAAGAAAAACACTGTAGTCAGTGAATGTCAAAACTGTGATTAAAAAGCAAAAAGCTGCCATGGATACTGCTGTAATAGAGTATGTCTCAGTGGGAATCCACTGCCACCATCAGCTTTTTATGATTTTTGTACTGCTAATATGATAGGAAATGCACCACTAGGAATACTGTTGCATATCAGACTCTCTTATTTCATGAATTATTACTATATTACCCTCTAAATGTCCCAATGAGTATAGCAGCATCAAAATGTGATGTAAAAAACAATGGGCCCAAGTAATTATTGAACTGTTGGATGTGTACAACATTTTTTTATTCCTTTCTTTTTATTTTTATCCTGAATAAATTAACAGTTCGCAACAGATAAGGTCATTCAACCACCTCTGTGGTACCCTTGCTTCTAAATTGGTACAGGGTAGCTAATTACTACTGGGAATGTTCTGTGACAGGTTTTAAGAGTGGGTAAACCAGAGAATGACTTTTGATATTCAAATTTGCTCTCGTTTCCATATTCTGCTGCTGGCACTTACAAAGAAAAATGTAAAATGTGTCTCATCAGGCACTTGGAAGGGCTGAGAACTCACACATTCTCTTCCTTTTCAGTTCTCCACCTATAAGCCAGCTGAAACAAACTTTACCCAAGAAAGATGAAAAAAATTATATAGAAAAGGTCATATTATCTCATTTTCAGGAAATCCTGAAGGATGGTACTGCAGAAGCTGTCACTTCTGTGGGAGGGAGAAGGTTCATCAGTCAGTGCTTCTGCCCTTAGTCTGACTGAGCCTCTGAACTCATAGAACCTGCCTATTCTATTTCATGGGAAACTCCACAGTTTAAAACAAGTTCCTGTTCTGAGTAAATATATCAAAATGCATTTTCAGAATTCATTAATGGGAAATTAAAGTAAAAATTCTGGATAATCTTTTTGAATTGTTTCTCCTGTAGTTTTCCTTTATGTTGTGTTAATAATTCATTTTTAATATTTGAAAATAAGTCCATTTTAAAATAAAAATGAAATATTCTCCTTAAAAAAATTGAAAATGTTCTGTTGTTCCTAGTAGAAAGTATTTTCAAGGGAAATTAGAGTGAGGTACTGTTGCATGAGGCAATTGCATCACTCACCAATAAGCATTTTCCAATGCAGAAATACTTTATCATAAGATCTATGAGTGTATCATTCATTTAGAATAGTTTTAATAAAAACAGGAAAGTGAAGATTTATCTGATTTGTCTAAAGGTGAGAAGCTCTACTTAAAACTGTGTCAAAGTTCATTTGGGAGTTACTGACTCATCTTTACTGATAGCCCAGAATATAAATAATGTCCTGGCAAGCCATATTAATAATGTGTTTCACAGAGATATCATTAATAATCATAGTTTATATGGCTTTAACTTAAAAAAAAGGTTATCATGGTGCAATAAACCAAAGAAGTAAGCTCAACTAGTTTATGACTTCATTAAAATGGTGAGCTATAATTGCAACCTTGCAATCAGCAAATGCAAATGCTCTATTTGTAGTACTGCCAATTTTATTTAATGTGTAACTTTCTCTTCAGTGAAGAGAAGCTTATCCCATTTTTCTTGGGTTTCAGTGCACTGAAAGTTTATTATTTGGAAATACCCTAATAGCACAGAAAAGGAATTGGGTTTATGAAGTATCTGATGCCCTTTTTGTACATTTATGATGTGCCTCAAGAAATACCACTGGTTGTAAAATACAAAAGGGCTAAAAAGAATGTAGTTATCATGACAGTATATGTCTCCAGATTTCAAGCCAGAAAACTGTCACTGATAGTTGGGATACAATTGGTCACAGTGTATGATAAGCACATTATTGATTGATTAATATGACCTAGCTGTATTTGAAATGTCAAAGAGGAAAATTGAGTTGTCATTTTATATCATGTTCTTTTTTGAGTAACAGATAAATAGCATAATTAATGACTGAGGTTATCTAACAAATTTAGGGAATATTAAATATCACATTATTCACAGTCATCATAGGTGAATATATTATTGATGAATATTGATAAATCTCTGCTTGTATGTTACAGGCACCAAGAGAAGTTCACATACTTAAATAATGCTTTTTAATAAGATATCTCTTCTGATTACCTTAATGAATTGACTCAATTCACCAAGTTTCTTTTACAATTTCTTAAGGTTTTATTTATACTTAGTCCATGGCAGACTGGACTATTGATTTAGAAGGTTTAAGTTTGCTTCTCTTGAAGTCAGTTTTGAAACTCTGGTTGTCTAGAGAAAGACTGAGAGCTGACTCATGCCTTGATGCCATTTTTCACTATTTACACAAAAGAACTTGAATCTTCTCAAATAGTTGAAAAAATGTGCTTTAGTAAAAGAATTTTCAACAAACATTCTCAGCCTTGAAGTAGATCTCAAAGAGTCCTCCAAGCTATTACACATAAAACAAAGCCAAAAATCATCAGCTGCAAAATACTGAAATGTTATCACTCACCTTTGCCTGAAGGATACCTGTGAAGGGGACTCCCTGTCACTGGGGGACTTCTTTGCCAGAAAATGCAAAGTCTCTAGCATTTTGGAGGACAAGGAAAAAAAAAATCAGGAGCAAAAATTTTAACTGCAATTTTATGACTTTTGTATTATTTTTGGCAAATTTTGGGTTTGTGTCATGTCTTTCAGATCAGAAAGTGTTTGGACTTTGTAGTAATACAATAAATTAAGTTGACAGTGTTATCTTACAATAACCAATGAAGCCCCTAAGTGTCCGAAGTTCTTTCAATGTTTTGACCTCTTGATATCAATTCAGCTGTGTAAAGGCAAGATTCTTGTGCAAATTCAAGTGTGCCAGTCTTGGACATGGGGTTACCGTTGTGATACTTGAACCCTGGGAGATATGCTCCACCCAGAATCAACATCCAAAAGCATTTGGAATCCCCCAGGGCTCCTCAGGTAGCTCTGAGTAACTTCATACAGGTACAGGGCTGAGCCCTGAAGTGTCTGTGTTAGAGTGGGCTGAATCCTCCTTTTCTCATTTGAGTGTATTGACCAAAACTGAAGAGATAAGATGGAAGTTTGGCCATCTAGTTCACCTTTAAGTATGTATTTGTAGGCTTTCAGATTGTCATGTTTTAATCTGAGGCTGAATCCCAACCTTTGTTATGTGGACAAGTGTTTTTCAGACTTACATGAATCACTGGAAGAGTATTCTGGTTTTTCTGTGATAATTTCAAAAATATGGGGCTTTTCTTGCTTGGCATCAGCCTCTGGAAAGGAGTAGGCTTCATCAGAAGAGTGAGTGGGTTAGAGAATCAGCCAAATTTACCATAATATGTTTTGAATTTTCTTAGATTACCCATTTTTCCAAAGGAAAAAATACCATGTAGAGACTTGCTAACTTGTTCTCTAAAAAAACAGAGCTTGTGCAATCTGCCTTCTCAAATCCTGCTGAATATTTGCATACTAGGTCACACTACATCCTCAAGTCCAGTTTTAGACAATTAACATATTCTTTGGGTTGTGGATCTGGGAGAAGATTCATTTTTCACCTGAGACTAAATAACAAAGGACCGAGCAAAACCTCAGCCTCTCTCAACCAGTTAGTGCAGCAAACATGTCACACATGGGCCATGCAGTAAGCAGGAGTAAGTGGACAGTGGCTTAATTGCTGTCCTTATCCTCTATTCCACACCAAGTGAGGACATAAGTGGGGAGGGCATCATTATAGTTGAGGAGCTATGTTGTGTGATAGGATAAGGCAACACAGCTTTCCTTAATCAGTGATGCCTAAAACACAGTCTAGCCTACAGGTTATGTTGAATATTGTAAGGATCACAGATATTGCTGCACTGCAATAGTGGTGCCACTGACAGAAATAAGGGAAAAGCACAAAGGCCAGGACTATTTCTTTTAACCTGAATCATCTCATAATCACCCCTCAGTCATCTGCAGCGAAGTCAAAGGATGACCTCAGGATTATCTCCAAAATATCTGACTGCATTTTTACTCCTTTGTTTTTCTTAGTAGTGAGATGTTAGCACTCAAGCACACATGTGCAGGAGTAGTCAGCAAATGGAGCATAGGACCCCTCAGGTGGGAAGGGACATCAGGAGGACACCTCACACAGCCTCCTCCAAGTGGGCTGGTAAAAAGACTGGTGAGAGCAAACAAGTGCTGACCCTGCCTCTGAACTCAGTCATCAGGAGCCAACCTGCCATGAAGCCTCTTAATCTTACAGAGAGCTGGAAAACAAAATCACATTTTTCTAGAGGGCAACCAATTGTCTGGCACAGTTGTGCACTTTGGGTACTGTTTTGAGCAAATGTTTAATTACAAAAGGATGGTGCCTAAATTCTCATAATTAATCTGAACCTGTGCTAGAGTTCACAGCAGCCAAGACTTTTTACACTGGTGAATCATTCTCATTGAAATACTCTGTGCTTAAATAGCAGGAAGAGCTGCTATCAGAAATCTCTGTAATAGCTTTTATGAAAGCTATGGCTAATTTAGAGCCCAATTAAACCACAGAAATCCAATTATTTCTGAATAACATAATTGCAAAAAAGTAACTAGCATTGTAAGTATGCACTAGCTGTTATGGAAGATGCTTTAATAAAAGAAAATCAGTTCTGAGCCACTGAAAAGATGTGTTCTTAAGCATGGTCTGCAAATTTCAGAATTACTCTGTTCTCACTGTTTTGCACTGGGGGCAAGTAAGCCTCCTGGGTGCTCTGTAACTATTACATGCATTTCATGGGTCCAGTTGGAGAGCAGATAAAAGATGCTAGAGCAGAGCCATTTATACATGTTCTTGAATAATATCTGTTGAATGAGACAGTAATTATTAATTAGCTGTGATAGTGAGTTTGGCCACCTACCCACACAAAAAGGTTAAAGAAAATATGGCAGACCAAACTCCTACCACAGACTGACAGTTTAGTTTTGCTGCTGATGGGAAAGAGAACCACTTTTAGGTTGCCCATGGCTTTGCTGTCCTGCTGGGCCATGGTGGAAACTGAAGTGCTGCCCCTGCAGCTCTGGGCTGCAGCTGGTGAACTGATAGGAGCACTGACCTTGTAGCATCTTCGTCTCAGCTCTGCAGTGCCTTAGCAAGGGTAGCACTGTAACATCCTGTAATTGAAAGCCCTCATAGACAGGCAGAATGGAGAATTTCTGCTTTCTCAAAATTGTGGGAGACACCATCTACAATTCTGTGCATTCGGGGAATTATGATGCCATTGTAAAACACTTTGTAAACTCAGGAACAGTCTCTGACTTCAACATTTCCACAGAGGCAAGTGAAGCAGAGGTAAAAACTTCACCAAACCTAGCTATTTTCAGTGACTATACATTTTTTTACCCACTAAGCCACAGTTCAACTTTCAGTTCCTATTCAGCAGAATCTGCCTCTGGAATCAACTGGAGTTTTGCTTGAGTGAATATTTTCCATGTCAAAATTTAGCTTACTGGTTTCATTGTGATCTGTGTTGTGAAAGACAACATGAATAAAACATTGACCCTAAAGAAATGTGGAAGGAGGAGAACAAATGGCCTCCTGGAGGACTGAGGACTTTTGATTTGCTATATATGTTAAAAATCTCATCTGCTCACCCACATGCAAGGAAAAAATATTTCATGAAATGGTTGAGTTCCATTACATGAGTACTTGCTAAACAAACAAACAACTTCAAATGAGTAGAGGGCTGGTGTAGCAAGGTTATCAGCTTAACACTGTACATAAAGCTTTGATGAAGTCCAAGACCATTCAAGCTAGAATACTTTGGTTTTTTAAAGACATCTGAGTTATGAGCACTTAAAAAGCTATCTGTACAGAGCTGACAGAAGGAATTTATTATTTCAATTCTGGAAACAGAAGAAAAGAAATGAAATCAGCTGCAACTCTGAAGTGCAAATTAAGAAAAGAAAGTGCTCGTCTTCCATATAAGCTACCACCTATTTGGCATGCTTAGATACAGTAACTTTGTTTAATATGTGCTGGAAAATAATCACCCTGAAGGGATATATCAAATGTGAGGCTGTAGTTCTACATTTTGATTTTAAAAGGTTAGTAGATGTTTAGGATTGACAAAAATAACTTACTATGTACTGTTTAGGAACAGAGCTCACAATCCCAAGTTGAGACCATTTCAGTGCTTGAAAAATATATTTTTGTCAATGATGCTTTTAGCATGAGGGAATCCTTGAAAACTGTATTTGCAGTTATCAAGGTTAGATGAAGGATTTCTCCAAAATTACCAAATCAGTGATCAGGAAAATGTTGCACAAATAGAGTGCATTAGCATTGTTGCCTTGGCAAACCAACTAAAGAAATAATCTCAGAGAAACTGAATGATTTTGCTAGTGTAAAGTATAATGCTTTATGTACTTGGAGGAACTCAGCCAGAATCCAGTTTGAGTGAATTATAGGTCTTTATAACCAAGTGCTTTGTTGAGTATTTTTTAATTTGGTTTTACCATCATGTCAAATTTACATGTTTGAGGTATAATTAGCCAGTCTGATTACAAAAAAATTGACTATAATTTAAAAATATAAATTAACATAAAATGACAAGCATTAAAAGTTAATATCAACTCAATGTTCATTTTTTGCATTCAAATGAGTCCTATTAAGTTATTATGTCCATCTAAATATCAGTATAATTTTCAAGTAATACACAATGTGTTCCATAATCTGCCTCTCTCCCTAAACCTCCATTAGCTCTATTGTTCCTCTAGAGTTTTTTACTCCAATAAACCATTTTATAATTAAATTATTTTATTTTTCACATGAAGTGTATAACTTGGGCTTAGAAATACAATTTTGATATGCCATACACCTTTAGTGACTGTGTGTTGTGTTGATTCTAAATATACTGTTCCAGTCCATGGCCTTTCTTTGAAATGCACAGAAAGAAGCAATAACTGAATTTCAACAAGCAAATCAAGCCAATTGGTTTAGAATTATGATGCTTGGCTTTCTAATGCATATTCAGAGTGGTAGAAAAGAAAGTATGAAATTTAATTGTACCATAAAACTGTCATGAGAAAATACATATTGAATATCAAGCAGGATTACATTTCTTCAGTGGTGATAATCTGAGGAAAACTTTTTATTTAAAGAACTACTGCATTTTTAATGTTGTATTTCTGGACAGAGAACAGTTCTAAGAGCCTCATCACTGAAAAAAGTGACAAAATATGATGCATTTGTTTCATCCTCTAGAGTTGAATGTTTCCACACGTACTTCATTACTAATGTCTGTTTAGTACAAAAGGCAAAATAGTGAAAAGAGTAGAGCAGCTCCTGTAGCATTTTCTATTTTTACAACAGTAGCAGCAGCCCCATAAGGGTCTGGAATCTACAAAAGCAGAGAAATGTTACCTGATATCAGCAAGGGCTGTTTGGACAATTTGGATTATTTATGTACCAGAGAGCATAAACATAAAATTTATACTATACTTCATTACATGTGGAAACACACTTTATCATAATTTCTATTACACTGCCAGCAGTTCATTTTATGCATACACATGAACTCAGACATTGAAACTTCTTTTTATCTTCATACCTATTTTAGAAAATAAAATTAATGGCTGATACATGCAAGATAGAATTCTTGTACAGACACTGTGGTGTGTGTTTGCATATGTATCCACCAAGACATCTCTGAGAAATAAGTGTTCACATTTTAGTAAAGTGTTTTTGTATCTGTCAATGGACATGCTTTATGGAATGGACTCAGATTTCTTGGAGTCCATGGAAACAATCCTGAGTTGACTTGGATGGTCTTGAAACTGAGTCTTGCCTGTTTAATACTGATTTCACCAAGCTGAAGACATAGATGAGCCCATTAGAGAATCAGTAAATTAAATTTACTGATCATGCTTCCATTTACATACATTTAAGTGCATAACTAGTTACTGCAATCTACTATGATAACTACTAATGACCCAAAGCCATTAAAGAAAAATAATATTAGTGATAGTGTGTCTTGTCACTGCACCAGAACTAGGTTTAAAGGAAAGAAGATACTGTACACATCATTGTTTTATGTTAACAAACAATAAAGTCTGTTGTGGAGTCAGTATTTGTAGTTTTTTTTTTTTTCTTAAGCAACAGGTATCATTCCTACACCATTTTTTATGGCAGTGTTGAGAAAACATTCTTTACTGCTAGTGCCTTAATCTCAAAACCACAGGATTCAGTTTGAAAATCTGCTCAAATTTCTTTCCCCTGTCATTATGTGATACATTCCTCCTCTTCCCGATATGGAGTGATGGCAGTGGAGAAGTTGTGTTTATTGTGTTCAGATCTGCTTCCAGACCTGACTGAAAATAGGAGGTGCAGGGATGCATAAAAGCATCTTCCGTGCTGTGGTCACAAAGAAATAAAACATGAGCTGAAGTCTTTGGTCTGGGTGGTGCTGATGGTGAAGTATTCATCAGACACAAAAAAATATCCCTCATGAAAAAATTGTTACATGAGTTTGCAGGAAGAGACTTACAATGAACTCTCTTTCTTCTGGCTGAGAAGTCTTCTCATCACCTGCCAGTGACCTTGTGGAAGACCCCTGTGAGCTGTGGAAGATACAGTGAATGTACTTGAAGAAGCAAACCTGCTGACCAAAAAAAGAACAATTTAATCAGTGATGATCTTGACCTCACAGAGAGAGATCAGTATGTTCATAAAAAAGGACTTAACTAGTTTCCATAACTTTCTCCTTGCAGTGACTTTTATTACCTGAATATGCTGGCTGGCCATGCCTAATCAAGTACCTTGGGTCTTCAGACCCCTGTGGGATGTATTCAGGGGTGAAACTTTTCATGCAGTCTCTGCTTTTCAGTATGCCAGGAGAGAGAGCAGTCTCTCTGTCAAATCAATGAAAAATAATACCTAATGCTAGGACACAGGGGTGCTTCTACCCTCAGGCCACTGGTTAAAATCCAGCATAGTTTCCAGTCCTATTCTGCTCCAAACACTGTTACCAAGTGACAAGTGTCTGGTGGCCTGGTTTTAATGAGGCAGTTGTATCGGCACTTTTCTAGTGGAAAGGTGCTCACATGGCTGCTAACAGATCCCCTTCTCACGGCAAAAAAATGGAATACCTTTGCGACTCTGGAAAGTAAATTGCTATTTTAACCCTAAAGCAAGTCCTTGCATAGCATGTTTTGTTTGAGGCATAGAGCTGTGTGCCCAAGTCTTGGTTGTCTTACGCCTTTTCCAAAGAACAATAGGACTCTTAATGGGGCATTTCATGAGCACATTGAATAGATTTTGAAGGAAAACATTTGTATTTTCGAGCACATACTAAGGAAACAATATCATACTACCTTTATGCAATTCATCTTTTATGTTTCTGATATATTTTTGCCGATATACGGTCTCAGGGGTTTTAAGAAGACTTATGGTCTCCTCCAAGGAGGTGAGAATCTGAGAGAAGCAAGAGGCGCTGTTAGATGAGGAAAGGTGGAAACTGGGGCAAGATCAAAGCGAAGTCATCAAGTCATGGTGAGTTGTGTTTTGATCTTACATCCCATTTCCTATTGCACACATTGTTTTGAGGGCTTTTTCTTAAACTCATATGCCATTAGCAAAAGTTTCTCTCATCTGACAGGTGAAGGCTGAACCAAGGAAGTCAGGGAAAGGGATATCGAGACAAAAGGTTGCAGTAAGAAATCCATTCTTGCTCTCTATTTTCAGACATTCTTCCACTCCACATATTTGTGGGGGAGAACATGCACAAATACTCATTTTTCTTCCCACAGTCAGAGTTGGCTGCCTTTTTTTTTAGAGCAAATGTGTTCCACAAGTTTTCAGCAGACTCAGTACAATGTGATACAGTAGTGAACCAATGCACTTCTTAGCTGGGAAAACACTGCCCTTGGCTTCTTTAGGAGCAAGCCACAGACCATTCCCAGCACAACAGAGTTATAGAAACTGGCTTATTTATTAAAAGTGTGGTAGTGTGCTTGATTACATTTACATTCACAGTTAATTGCTGGCACTGCTGAACATATGAAAAGATAATTATGACAATGGTGCCAGTTATTTTTAAATGGCTATATGAATATACATTTTTTAAATGACAACATTAAGTGCATATCTTTATCAAATGAAAAATCGATGTCTGCTATTCACTCATTAGCAAAAAAATTGCATCCACAGTAAAATATTTGGCTTTGACTGAAAGAGGATTCATTATACCTCTGAAGCAAAAGTTCAGACTGAAGTGGAAATATTCTCTGAGTTTTTGTTGGCAGTGTGCAAAACCAGTAAGTAATGCAGCTGCGAGAGCTGAGGACTCTGAAGATTTCTAGTGCCCACAACCCAGATGTCGTTCATGCCTCTGCTACTCCCATTAGCAGAAGATAAACACGTTTGTGCAAGAAAAGGGCAAACAGAACACTTGGTATATGTTGAATTTTAAAAAATATGTAACTGAAAATATGCACTGAGACCTGTTTCAAAGCATACTAACAGGGCACTGAAATTTATGTTCCAAGACTGTCTTCAGCTTTTTACTTCTTAATCCACTGTCAAAAAGATTGCTGACTGTCCTTTTGGTGCAATGCAAGAGTTAGAAGGTTAAGTGATAAGATTTCTGATCTTTCTATCACAGATATGAACACTGATCCAAAAGGAAAAGGTTTGTGTGTACTTGGCTTAGGAAGAGAATTTCATTGTCCAGCAAGAAGAAATGTGTGAATGTGCAAGTTTCAGAGTGCAAATGAATTTTTTGTGACTCTCAGGCTGGTAGGCAAATCAGCAAAATAGAAAAGATGAAGAGTATGTGTGTAGGCTGGAGGAACATAATGCTGGAAGACATGGTAGAAAGGATCTCCAGCAGTGTGATCTCCATTTGCAATGCTAGTTTCCTACTCTGGAGCCTCCAATCAGCAGTAACTTAAAAAATGTTCTTTGAAAGTCTCTTTCTTCATGTACAATGAAGTGACATGGGACAAGGAAAGTGCCAAACCATTGTGCTAACACACAAACTGCCAGCATGCAATGCACTAGTACCATTGTTCAAGAACACATGCCCTTCAAACTTTCAGTAATTTGTTGGTTTTGAGTAATTCTATGAAAAATTGCAATGCTGGGGAAATTCTTGGTAAATTCCTATTAGATATTTTTCTTTGTAATTTCTTTCTCCAGACAGTCCTATGATGTACTTGGTGCAGCAGCAAGACCCTGACATTGAAAATGCACGTTTAATTAGTGAACTTCTCATACATGCTGTCACTGAGCTCTCTTCATTGTGTTTAACTGGTGTAGAATCACTTTTATCACCAGAAGGATAAGTGCAAAGCTCATTGAAGTCAGGGAATATTAGCAGGCACAGTGAAGGCAAAAATGATGTCCCTTTAAATGGGAACGAGTAAGACACTTCTGAAGCTGTCATTCTTTGTTTTGCTGAAAGCTGGAACTTCTTCAGACTAGGTGACAGTCCAGAGAGAGCATGTTTTTCAAAAGGTTCTTCATATTTCATTTCTATATAGTGTAATAATAACAATAATAATCTTCCGGTATATTCTGACTCACAAGGCGCTTGCAGTTTTGTTCGTGACATTCAGTGGCAATTGGATCAGCCTCACAGGGAAGGAAACCTTTACAACAGCAGCTAAGGGAAATGAGAGGAATGAACCATTCTCCTCCCCAAAGACTTTAAATCCTCTAAACATTTGCTTTATCCTTGTTCTTTTTTAGAACTTAGTGGAATTCATCCTTGATTCTGGACTTGCAGTAGAACTCAGCTGCCTGGGTGATTGCACAAGGGATTTGGAGATCAATCAGGATCCAAGCCAACCCTCAGCATCTCAGTTCCTTTCTGCAGTAAGTGATTCTTTTATATGAGAAGGCAGAAAGCTATACTGTTAAAATCAATGACAAAACTCCTGCTGCTTTCCTAGAAGCTGATTTTCATTTTGGAAAGAGATAGTATGTTTAATGCTGCTGAAACAAAGAGTTTCAGTAGGAATCTCCTAGTAAACATGTTGATTGATCCTGGACACCTTCTTGAATAAAAACTAATTTCATGATTCAGATCACAAGGAAAATCAGGTGAGCTTATAAGTCCTGAGATTTGTTAAAGTAAATAAATAGATGTCCTGAAAACAATCATGTTCTGGCACTGGAGCTATTCAGACTCACCTACTGAGAATGTCCCCCTCACTCAAGAGTGCTATAAACTTTCTTATTCTACAGAAATAAGGAATTTACTTGTGAGCAGCAGCTTCAAGAGCTACGACTTTTAAATTAGTGATAAAATGGTGGTGGCTGGCAGGTCACAAACCTACAGGTAAATTATTTAACATGTGCTTTGAGTTGTGTTCTGAGCAGAAGAAGGGGAGTAGGAGCATTGCTTCTCTGCACTTAGTGCTGGTGCTTGGCTCTGGGGCAGAGGAGGACAATGCGGTAGGATGGTGAGAACCAGGTACCTCTTGAGGAGCAGGTCCTGGGATCAGGTACCTGGACAAGCAGGATAGGCACATGAGATCCTAAGGAGTGATTAGGAGGAAGGGCAAGGAAGACAGAGAGTAAGTGTAAGCTAGGGCACATGGATATTGGCACGACAATTTCATGCTTGTGAGGGTTAGAGGAAATAGGGCCTGGAAATAGATGAGGCCCAAGACCCTGCTCTGAATATTACAGGACAACAAACACATAGAGACCAAACTCACCAGTTAAATGTGTGCATCATTAAACACAGGAGCTGCTGGGTGCAGAAGAGGGCAGTCTAGCTGTTAAAGCCTAAGCGGATGATCGTACATTCAAACCCACCTGAAATGTGTGAAGTATGGCTCCTGATACAAGTTGTGTTGTCCCAGTCAACCCACTGCCTGTTCACACACTGGTATGTTTTGTGGGCTGACCTTGGCCAGCAGCAAAGCACCCACACAGCTACTCATCCTCCTCTCCCAGCAGGGCAGGGGAGAGCATAGGAAGAGAAAATACAAGAAAAGTCACAGATCAAGATAAAGACATTCAATAAGTGAAAAAAAACCCAGGTAAACCCAAGCCATGTAAAGGCAATAATCACTTAGCACCTCCCACCAGCAGACTGATGGCCAGCTAGCCTCTGAGCAAGACAGAGAGGCACTACAGAGAGATCTCAACAGATTAGAAGACTGGGCAACCACCAGCCACAGAAAGTTCAACAAGGGAAAATGCTGGATTCTGCACCTGGGATGGGGCAACCCTGGATGTACAGACAGACTAGGGAATGAGATGCTGGAAAGCAGTGCCATGGAAAAGGACCTGGGGCTCCTGGTCAGCTGCAAGCTGAATATGAGTCAGCAGTGCCCTGGCAGCCAGGAGGGCCAGCCATGTCCTGGGGGGCATCAGGCACAGCATTGCCAGCTGGTCAAGGGAGGGGATTGTCCCACTCTGCTCTGCACTGGGGTGGCCTCACCTTGGTTATTATGTGCAGTTTTGGGCACCACAATCTAAGAGAGATATTAAGCCATTAGAGAGTGCAAGGAAGATGGTGAAGGACCTTGAGGGGAAGCTATATGAGGAGTGGCTGAGGGCATGTGGTTTGTTCAGCCTGGAGAAGAGGAGACTGAGGGGAGACCTCACAGCAATCTACAACTTCCTTGTGAGAAGAAGAGGAGAGTGAGGCACTTATCTCTTCTCTGTGGTGACCAGTGACAGGACCTGAGGGAATGGCCTGAAGTTGCATCAGGAGAGGGTTAGGTTGGGTATTAGGAAAAGGTTCTTTACCCGGAGCTGGGTTGGGCACTGGAACAGGCTCCCCAAGGAAGTGGTCAGAGCACCAAGCCTGAGAGAGTTCAAGAAGTGTTTGGATGGTACACTCAGGCACATGGTGTGACTCTTGGAGATGGTCCTGTGCAGGGTTAAGGAGCTGGACGCAATGATCCTGGTGGGTCCCTTCCAATTCAGTATATTCTGTGATACTCTGTGACTTGCCTTGGAAGCCAAAGCACCTCCACCTCCTTGTTCCTCTAACCCATTGCTGAGCACGGCATCATAAGGCATGGAATATCCCTGTGTCCAGTTTGGTTCTGCTGTCACAGCCATGTATGTCTCTTCCCAACTTCTTGCCCATTCCCAGCTTACCCACTGCAGGGTGATGAGACGGCAGAGCAGGAAAGAGCGAAGGCCTTGAAGCTGTGCAAGCACTGCTCAGCAACAGTCAAACGTTGGTGGGTTCTGGACATGTTTTTAGCTAAAAATCCAAAACTCGGCACCATACAGACTGCTACAAAGAAAGTTAACTTCCCTTGGGGCAGACCTGTTACAGTATGACATGATGTGAATTGTATTATGCTGTGAGTGAGCAAAGCCTTACTGAACCCTTATTAATTCAGAGTAACTAGCAAAATTGATCTAGTTCCTTTGTGGAATAAATAGAGGAGAAAATATTGTTGTACCTCAGAGCCCAGTGCTACCTTCACACCTGACAGTCATTGAGGTTCTTGGGGAGAGGTTCAAACAGGGGATCTCAGGTGTGGATGCTATGTGTCTGTGGGATTTCATGGACTACTAAATCTGTGCATTGCCACTCTGACACTTCCAGTTCATATCATACTTATTGTATGTACAACAACCATCTGTGTATCACACATGTCATTAATTTGGCAGATCCTGGGGCTGTCAGATTTCTGGCTAGTCAGATGAAGCTATTGTGTAGGTATTCCCATAAGTTGCCACATGTCTGGAAGTCCAGCAAATGCAACAATCTCTTTTCCCTCAAATTCTTCCCAGCTAAAACTTCCAGAAAATAACCACAATCTACAGATGACAATCTGACACATGCTTTCAAGAGCATTTTCATTTTTACAGTTTAGTGTTACAGGGAAATGGATTTATGAGAGAAGGTTGAAAAAACCTCTTTGCCTTGTACGTAGAAGCAGTGGTTACTCTAGTGTTTTTTTAATGTGCACAATTTTCTCAACAGAAATTTTTGTAGCAAACTCTTATGAATGTGAATGTGAATAATGGAGGCTTGAGAGAACAGTATAGTACAACCTAAGAACACTACAGATTGCTCATTGCGAAGATAAAACTAAGAAGGTGAGACCTTTTTTTGCCACATATTCTAAAACAAAATAAATGGCAACAATGTTGTGCTAAGCCTTTTAATTTTCTCCTGTGCTGCTTTGCAGGTGCTCTATGGTCATCTCTGTGAGTTTAGGTAACTAGTGAAACCTCCCCCAGGATCTACTGCCCAGACACAGGAGAGCACAGCTCTGTTACAAATTTACCAAACTTGGTGATCAATATGAAAGATCTGCTTCATTCAGATTTAGCATGAAGAAGAGTGGGAGAACACAATTGTATATAAATTCCCACTGCATATTTTACCAGCCCTAGCACAGGACAACCAAGGCATTGGGACTTTCTCCCTTTCTCCCATGTACTGCTTTTCCTGCCTGTGTTCCACTGTGCTTGTCTAAATAACTTTGGGAACAGCAGGAAACTTCTGCAGAGGACTGATACAGAGATGCCAGGTGCTTCCAGCTCCTGTGGGCTGCAGTAGGAGCTCTCCCTGCTTAGTGCCAGGGGAAAGCAAGGCGCAGAAAGAATTTTGTGAGGCTGCAGCAGGGATAGGGATGGATCAACCCCACTAGATCCTGCATAAGAAATACCCCCACAGAGAAAAAAAGACAAGTTGGAGCCAGCCACTAAGACACAAAATAACTTTGATATAAAATTAGCAGTAATATTTAGGGAACACATTGCAGAATAGAAAGAAGGCTAGAATATATATTTGATCACACATGAATTCATAGAAACAGGACAATATTCTTTTCCTGTTAGAGAAATTTAGACAGACAAATACCTGTTTCCCTCTTTAATTTCTTCTGCTCCTAAGAGAAACAACCCATCAAACCCTTGAAAACTGACTAACAGCTTAGGGTAACAATGACACAGTCAGAGGCAGGTTTTTTTTCCAGAGGGCCCTGAGTCCCTGCAGTGAAGAGGATAATAGTGAATCAAGACAAGAAAGAATATACAGCTTGCCTGAAAAGACTGTAGCTCATTCGTTAGTCTGGTCATGCCAGACATCCTCTGATGCAGGTGTGATCCTTACCATCAGCTTCAATACCTCATCTGCAGTCATTGGTTGATTGGTCTGTAAAACCTCTTTCTCTTGGCTGCCAGAAGTTGAAGGGGGTTTGTAAAAAAAAACAAAGGAAGGTCTTGCAATTGAAGCTTGCAGCATGAGGCACAGGCAGGAGGAAGGAGGAACTGAGGTTGCACAGAAATTCCATAAATATCTTATTTTCTAATTTTTATAACTATTTTATTATAATTCATGTAATGTTTTAACACCTGTAAGGAAATGGCAGAGTAAGGGAGAAATGATGTGCTAAGAGGATTCAAAACTTTGGAAGGGCTATTTAGGAAAACTCTTTTCCAAACAGAGTTTAACATCATTGGGAGCAGGTTGAGGGGAAGCTGGGGACAACCTTTCTCCTTGTGGGTGGAAGTCAATAAACACTGCTCTACAGCAAACCACTGCTTTTCTGGCTGTGTTGTACCTTTACTTGTTTGCATGTATTTTTCATACTGCTCATGAAAGTCCCATTTGAAAGCACTTTTCTAAAGCATCAAAGCTCATGGCTGTGGAGTACTACTGTTTCATACCCAGAGAGAAAGTGTTATTGATTCATAAAATTAGGGCTTTTGATTTCATTGAATGTGAATGTGTGTGGATTAATATTTACACACTCCTCTGGAGGTGCATGGTGCTGTGCAGAGCACAGAGATGACAAAGGTCCCTGCCCCAGGATGCTTACAAAACACAATACAATGAATTACATCGGCTAGGAAGGGCCACAGTGGGGGTGAAAGAGGAAAGGAAACAACAGAAAGCAAAAGAAAGGGAATTTGTTTCATGAAAGAGCCATTATTTACAAAGCATGGCCATCAGGTAATTTGATTCCCTTTGGCTTTTATTTTGGATTTGTTTTTCACTTTGTTTTATTACGTTTAATAATCAGGCATGGGTGAGATAGTGCATAACATAGAGCTGAGATTAATGATGAAAGGCTGAGAGAAAGCTGTGGCTCTTGAGGAGGGATTTGAGGAAGAAAAGCATTTGGGTTTTCACTCATTAGAAGCAGGCAGGCTCAGGCACAGAAGAGTTTCACACTCACATTAAACTTTAAATTAACCACATGTGTAAGTCTTTGTGGGAATAGGGGACTAATTGGCTAGATTAGAATACAATTAACTGTGAAGTCTGACTATCACTAACTGACAATGTTTGAAGAGTGGAAAAGCTGATAAAATCCTGCCTAGTTAAAAAAATGCTATGAAGACATCTGGGTAGGGAAGGGACCCTTTGCCATTACAGGGTGAATGCCAGCAACAGAAATACAGATGAACCTGGTGCTCTGTATTATTGCTATAACCTTACTCAGCTACACTGATTTTTCTTCCAAGATCAATTTCAGTTATGTCCTGTCAACTAAGCCCACTGCTGACCTGTAGAAACCTTCATCATCCTCAGACTTCACAAACAGGAAGATGCTTTGTTGCCCCAGAGGCAGGGTAAGGCAGCCTTACAGGCCTTCTCTAAAATCTAGTAGCATTTCATCACAATGTCTCCTGAAAGGTCCCAAATACTTTTAACTATTTTAGGAAATTACCACAGTTATCCAAGTGTTAAAACTTTGTGAGTATATTTCCTGAGCATTTAGCCATCTAATGAAATGTAGCTCAAAAGTCATATCAAAACTTTCTATGAAATACCAGATGTTTATTTTATTCCTACATAAAATTTAGTAATACTTTAAAAAGCAACCTCTTTTCAAAGTACACATCTTCTACCTGTTGAAAATGTAAAACCCCTACTTCTTCATATTTTTGAATTGTCTCAAATTTTAGGAATTCTTGCAAGAATGTTTGACTTTTT